>OX451404.1:11130173-11325472 GCA_949629135.1 Eremobia ochroleuca | reverse complement strand
GGACCGCTCGGGGCAGCCCGGGCCCCGCGACGTCGGCCGGGCCCCTACACTTCGGCCGGGCCCCGCGACGTCGTCGGAGACTCGCGGCCGCCGTCGACGTTAAACAATAGTACAAAGGTATATTCTATATTTAACGTGTAAGTTTACCGCGTGGACCAGGAGGATTTTATTAGCCCTAGTAGATATTTATTTTCTCAATATTTATAGCTTCTATCGTAATGCATTTAACCGTAGGCGAAATGTGAATCTGATCTTCATTGTTGTGACGTTGAGTCAGAGGCTACGTAGTAACTTCAAATAGGTCTGCCTTATAAAGCGAGAGTACAACATGTTAACATTTTTATAAATATTTTATATGATCACCTTTTTTGAACTTCAAGTTTTAAGCAACAAAACTTCTCATCAGAGACTCCGTTGATGTTAAAGGAGATGTTTCATTTTTGGCTAGCACTTGTACAATACATCAAAGAACGGGGGAAATACCCTGAATTTAGGAAAAATATTAATCTGTGAATTTGAGAATAATCCTTTGTGTACAAAAAAATTCAAGTTTTTCAATTATTGCCATTTGTTATCGTTATGGCCAATTTGGCGGCGTCCTGACAACAAACATGCGTACTGAAATCAGAATGGATTTGAAATGAGTGTGAAACCGTAAATACAAAAATAAAAGCTATCAAATGTTAATGGAAACATGTGAAAAATAATAATATCAATATAATATTTTGATAATAATATCGTAGTTCGATTAATCATCTACTTGGCCAGTGTACAGACGCCAGCACATCAAGCTACCCGAAACTGTCAGATTTTCGCAATCAACTTTGAACCTTATGCTATACCGATAAAGTTGAAAATCTATTTAAGAAATCTGACAGATTGTAGTAGCTTGATGTGCTGGCGTCTGTACTTCCGAACGTTTTATTTTGACATAATATTTATGTCTCCATTTTTCTCACAACAAATGACAAACATTTTCAATTTAAATTTTGTACTAAATAAATACAAATTAATTCTATAAATCATTGATTATTATGTGTTTATACATATATTTCACAGATTTTCTGAAATGTACATGTCCTAGCCAAAATTCCATACAAAAATGAAACTCCGAAAAGTCTCCTCAAGTCATGATATGATAATTGATATTGGTATGAGTAATATCTGAGCATGTGACACTAGCTTTACACTACATTATTTGTTATATTAGGGTGATATCCCTTTATAATTCACAAGATTTTAGACACATAAACATTTTGACAAATTGTTAATATACTTGATAGTATACCTATTTATTATATAGAAAAATCTTTATTATATTACCTAATTGGAACTATACCAAGAGTGCTTTCTCGAAATATAAAGTTAATTAAGAGTGCTACCTAAATATTATGGAAAATGTACAGATACATAGTGTGTACAGTTAACACCAAAATTATTTGTTTAGATTGTGCTAATGTGTATTTTATATAAACTTAGCTAGATATTGGAGAAGTTATTCTTTTGGGAAAAGAATTGTTTTATGTACTTCCTAATTAAGCTTTATTGATTTAGGATGTCATACTGAATGTTTGTTACATGTGCCGAATAGTTAATTGTGACAGTGCTCAAACGAGCGACGGTAACTTTGTTTACTCTTTGAACATATCTATTAGCATAAAATAGTTGTACACAAGCACACAAAAGTGAAACTCAACATATTCTTCGGTTAAGGATTACTTGTTGGTGCATGAACCATTGTTAGTTAATTCGTTCATCGATCTCCTCATAGTTATCCATTTGTTAAATAATATCTTACACTATCCACCTCCACTTTAAATTTAACTATCGAAATAATGTGATTATGAGACCATTGATTTATTTAAAACCAAAAAGGTTTTGCATGAATGCAACTTTGTTGACACTGTAAAATATTATGAAAATATTTTTTTGAACAGCAACATAAGATGATTTGAATAGATGTACCTAAGAATGGACTGAAGATGTAATGTTAAGTTAAAAGAGTCCAAGTTATGTACATATTAATATAATAAATGAAAAAGTAATAGTGCCTCATTTGTTACCGACTTAACAAATACATAGGTAAAAGTGTTCTTTCATATATTGAGATATGTATTTTTATTGAAAATAAAATTTATGCATTGTAATTTAGCTGTAAAAGAGGATTTAATATAATTTGTTAAGCTAATTGTGTAAAGATTTAATGATTGGCAGTCTGTCGCTTATATCGTGAAATCAAGGAAAATATAGAGTTTAGTTATTGAGTTTTGTTTGAACAGCTGTAAGAGACAGAATGTCAAGTTGAGAAAAAAAATTGGCAACAATTTTGTAACATGGAGGGTATAAATGCCTTGGACTAAGGGCCGTAACCTGACCACTGGGGATATGGCAATCGCTAACGATATAGATTGGGATGCTAAAAACAAATTTTATTACTATACATAATTGAAAGTAAAAGGATTATTGTAGATTTTATTTTTTGATTTAAATAAAGTTTGTATGAAATAGATGATCCCGTTTTTACTCTTTTATGCCCTACGCCTATGAATTTAGTAAATAAGATAAAACAAAACCTAAGTGAAGTTTGAACATAATGACATCCCAGCCGTGCGATTCTGTAACCATCTCACCGTGAAAGCTTGGGTGAAGTGAGCGTGGAGTGAGCTGTCATTCGCTAGGGATTAACACTATTAAGTGCTCACTTCACTTATGATTTCACGGTGAGATTTGTACAGAATCGACCGGCAGTTTACGCGGGTTTGACAATTTGCCACAATGGTTTTTAAAAAATTGCCACCTTATGAGCAACATAATTAAAAAAAAAAAATGTTTGGGAGGTGAAATGATTGTCAAACGTTTACTTGACTAGGAACTGTTTTCCTCATAACAGATCTTGACGTTAACTGCAATGAGATGCTGCATTCTTAACCTATTGACCGCCCCAGTCGGATTGATACGACAAATATCTTCGAGCCCGTGCCGCCGAAAACTGAAAAAAGAAGATAGGTTCTCGGTCGTATAAATACGACGGGAACGGCAATTGATATTATAGGTACAGACGCCAGCACATCAAGCTACTACAATCTGTCAGATTTCTTTAATAGATTTTCAACTTTATCGCTAAAGCATAAGGTTCAAAGTTGATTGGGAAAACCTGACAGTTTTGGGTAGCTTGACGTGCTGGCGTCTGTACCAAGAGGATAAAAGATCACTACATGAATAATTATAAAGTTTGTTTGAAATTAGAGTTGGATACGAAAATATGTGAATTATGTAAATCTTGAGGATGCAGCGACGAAGTGTAGCTAACTAAAAACATATATGGAGAAATGGTGCCGATTCTGTTGTTTACAAACTAAACTAAATTTAATTTCAGTGCATCTGTTTCTTTCTATTTCATTAAGAAAAGGACAGAAGATAAATTTTAGTATAGTCCTGTCAGATTAAGATACTCCATAGACAAGTTTAGACGTGGATAAAAAATTGGCTACTAAAAATACGTCAATTTACGTCAGGCGCTGACTAATTTGACAGGACTGAACTAATATTTATCTTCTGTCCTTTTCATAATGAAATAGAAAGAAAAAGATGCACTGAACTTTTAAGTTTGTGAACAAGAGAATCGGGGCAATTAATAAGGCCCCAAAAAAGACCATATTATTATGTATCACTTAATTTGCACACAAACTGATGTTTTGAATGTCTCGTTGGTCTAGTGGTCGCAGGCGCTACTGCTGGGCATGAAGTACTGCACTCTAATCGTGTAACACACTATTAGGTAGTCTCAGTTTGAAACATTTTGAAGCATATTGCTAATCCATTGCTCCATAAATAACTTCGAAAAATGTGTCTGCTCAATGACGTAAATAACGCAATGAATGTTGTTGAACTGTCAAAATGAAACTCATTGCTACTGGTAGTTTGTTACGCAATTATCCTGCTGGGCGATCGGATACATGGGACATCAACACAATTGGCGAAATGTGGTTGTACACCTCTCTCTTTCTCTCTCTCTCTCTCTGTCTCTATAGGTATACCTCTACCTAAACCTTCGGGGAATACAACATGCGTAATGTTAATGTTATGATATGTTTACACACCAAAGATAAGACGAACTAATGAAAACGGAAAAACGCAGCCGAATTTAGTGCGTGTACCTAATCACTGAACATGACTCCACAGAAAGGGGGGTAATTTCGCTTCATCGTGTATCGTAGCAAGAAATGTTCCATCTCAAAGTGCATGTATACAGGGTGTAACGGAAGGGGGGTATCAACCCGGAAGGAGGTGAATGTGCTCATGAAACTCAACAACTTTCCCCAAAGAACACAGGTCGAAATATGAAAAAAAAATTTGGCCCTCCCTTACAAAACTGACTACCAGCTGATTGATTTACTATGGGAGGGACAATTTTTTTTTTCATATTTCGACCTATGTTCTTTGGGGAAAGTTGTTGAGTTTCATGAGCACATTCACCTCCTTCAGGGTTGATACCCCCCTTCCGTTACACGCTGTATAGGGTGACTGGTAATTAGTGACCGATACTTAAATACATGATTGTACTCATCATTACAAACAACTTTTACTAATTTACTATCGGACCAAATCCGAAATCGCGAAAAAAAAATCAGCTGTTCCCTACATTTATGTTCGTACGAGTCGTCAAAATGTAGGGAACCGCTGATTTTTTTTTCGTCATTTCACTTTTTGACCCATTATAAAACTTGTTTGTTGTCATGAGTAGAATCATGTGTTTAAGTATCGGTCACTAATTACCAGTCACCCTATACAGCGTGTAACGGAAGGGGGGTATCAACCCTGTAGGAGGTGAATGTGCTCATGAAACTCAACAACTTTCCCCAAAGAACATAGGTCGAAATATGAAAAAAAAATTTGGACCTCCCTTACAAAACTGACTACCAGCTGATTGATTTACTATGGGAGGGCCAAATTTTTTTTTCATATTTCGACCTATGTTCTTTGGGGAAGGAAAGTTGTTGAGTTTCATGAGCACATTCACCTCCTTCAGGGTTGATACCCCCCTTCCGTTACACGCTGTATAAACGAACGAAACGTGCGTTTCAGAGAATTTGCGAAGTACAAGAAATTCTGCTGCGTTTTCTGCTTAATTTCTGCTGTAGTAAAATAAGTCGTAAACCATCTTTAGGTTTGCTTTACCGACCTACTACATAAGCGCACATAACAAGTAGTACCTACTCATAAGCGCCTGACAAAGATCTATTTGCTCAAACGCATTATTTTAATACCTATATTTTTATGCAGGTTACACTGTCATTAATTTACATTCATATATTGATGTAGGTACGTTTTTGCGACAAAAGAGTGACAGCTTCTCGTGCACGCACATAAATGAGAACAATGGTCCTGTCGAAAAGAGACGCCAAATTCCTACAATTTTACTAATTTTTAAAGGTTGCGTCAATTAAAATATTTTCAAACGAAGTTCTTGGGTTACCTACCTAGGTAACTTTGTGAACCACACGTGGATTATTGAAAAATTAAATACCCCCATATAAACATGTCAAATTGCAGCAAATTGTCATCTACAACATTCTGAACCGGCAAACATAAAACATTTTCACAATAATGATAGCTACGCGTTCAAAATAACTGTTTCATACATACCCCAGGTAGTTTTTACGCGGTGGCCAATGAATGCGGAAGCTATCGGTCCAGAATTCCAGATGCATCGTCCCCTAACATGAATGGCCACCAACCCGCCCTATTTTTATTCACACCACTGTCTGTCGGCGCGCTCCGAGCTCACCCTACTATTTCAACTCGGCTAGGTTATAGTTTGGGCGCGCTCTAGCGTCCTGCCGTACTCCCTACTCGCCGGTCGTCAGTTACGCGAGGAACGTAATATGTGTCGCATCTGTTTATTTACCGCAATCCGGTTAAAATGTGACTTTTCGTTATTAATTGTGGAAATAACATTGATGTAGTATTATTTAAAAGTGGCGTTAACATTAACAATTTTGCAAGTGCGTTTCCGGTGTGTAAAAACGCAGTATTGACGTGAAAAAACGCGGGAATTTAGCCTATCGGCAGTGCAGTGCGTTTAGTTTATCGATCGTGTTTGTTTGTTGTGTTTGCTACTGCATTGGTGCATTTGAAATAAACTTAAATGTAGTCGTTTACCTCTCTCTCTCAGCTTTCTCGTATTTTACTTTGTATTTACGAAGAACGGCTGCTATTATTAGCACTAGGGTTAATAGTTATCGATCGGAGATGACATTATAAACGACTCGGCGGAATCAGGGTCATTCAGGGTTGACAAAATACACATGTCGCCGGTTTTTGAAATTTTGATCACGTTCACAACCGGATCCGAATAAATAAACATTGTTAATAGTATAAAAAATAGCGAACTCGCATTCCTTATGTTACCTAACAAGCTCTACTAGTTTTTATCCCTACATGGGCGATATTTCGGCAATACGTTATTTGCTGTATGTGGCTGTTATCGAATGGTTTTTGCCTCAGTAGTTGGAGTATTAACGATATTCGTTAGCAGATAATGATCATTTGAATAATAAAGCGAAGTGTTACTCCATAAATCGATTTAATCAAGACCTTGGAAGCAGTCCAAGTATCGTTTTTTGGCGATTTGAACTTTTAGGACAACTAAGTCCGCTAGACGATTGGTATGTACAAATCTTGTGTTAACAAAATGTTTGGGAACATGCCCATAGCTCAAAAATTCATTGTTGCTAAAAAGCTTGCATTAATCTTTAACGACAGGTACCTATGTATACCAAAATTCTAAAATCGGTAAACACAAAAGATAAAATCGACCCATCCAAAGTTCATGCGGGCGAGTAGTTCATTTATTTAAAAAAAAAAAAAAAAAACATAGATGTACGTAAATATAGGAACACCGAAAGACCACAACCAAGTTGCTAAAAGAAGATACTACACTACACGCAGGGTATCACCATGACGACTTTGTATCCTAGTTAACAATACGGCTTACCTATAGATTCTAGTAAGATCTGTCAGACAATGCACCCATCATGTTTCTTCACGGTCCAGCTCGCATGACGCAATGAAACCTTATACTGGCAGACAATCGTCCACAAAAGGCCCGACCTAGCACAGGCTAGTACCTAGGTTTTTTCTAACTAATCTATCTATTTTGTAAAAATCTCACCGTGAAAACTTGGGTGAACTGCAGTCCTATTCTGTAAAAATCTCACCGTGAGAACTTAGGTAAAGGGAGCGGGAAGTGAGCTGTTATTAGGGATTAACACTATTGACTGCTCACTTCAAGCTCACTTCACTTATGATTTCACGGTGAGATTTTTACAGAGTCGACCGAAAATTTGACAGTTTCGGCTAGCTTGATGTGCTGGCGTCTGTACATTAGTGCCTGATTATCCGATCACTGATGATGAGATATTATTCTACGTCTACTTATTATTTGTTCTTAATTTAGATGTTAGATCTTTCCTTTTACATTCATTTTCCTCCTGCTCCATGCCATACTGATCCAAAATAATGTAGGTACAGACGCCAGCAGATCAAGCAACTACAATCTGTCCTTTTATAGGTTTTAAACTTTTCGCTAAAGCATTAGGTTCAAGGTTGATTGGGAAAAGTTGACAGTTTCGGGTACCTAGCTTGAGGTACTGGCATCTGTACCTAATACAGCTTGCAGCTTGTTTTTCCCCGAAGGGCCTAACTCTTCCCCTTCCCTTTTAACCCTGAGGAGATAGGAACGATTCTACAACGTGTAACGTTAAATGCGCAAAACCTGAAAATAGTTTGATCAGAATAACGAGCAGAATTAATTGAACCACTTTTGAATATAGGTCACATTAAAAAAAAAAAATCTTCATTAAAAACGTTGCCATGTCTGATTATTAATAAGCAACCCAATGTCAGCGCGGCGCAGCGGCCCGGTGACGACTCCTCCCTCGATAAAGCGTCGTCGCAGACGCAAGAAACGATCAGAATGGCCAGTAAATCTAAAACAGCACATAAAACCTTTACAATTCTTTTAATGACTTATTTTCTCTGTGAAATAGGTCAATTGAATTAAAAATCAGTTGTGGTGTCTGAGGTTTTGCGCATTTAACGTTACAAGCTGTATAGCACCTACACCCACAATTCGCCAGGTAATAGGGGGCAAGCCTATTACCATCAACCGAGCACAAATCCTCCTCAAATCTTTCACCCTAATTGCGTAACACACTATCAATTACAATCTGTCGGTCGATTCTGTAAAAATCTCACCGTGAAATCATAAATGAAGTGAGCACTTAATAGTGTTAATCCATAGCGAATGACAGCTCACTCCTCACTCACTTCACCTAAGTTCTCACGGTGAGATTTTTACAGAATAACACTGCTGAATCAATTAGGAAGGAGAAGGATATTGCTAAATTGCTAATCCATTGCTTCATTCTGGCCGACTGTCTGCTCAATAACGCAATGAATGATGTCGAACCGTCAAAAACAAAGCCGTTCCAACTGCTAACGTGACACGCAATTACCCCGCGGGCCCGGAAAACCCAATAGGTACATAACCCAATTTAATATATTTTATAATAATAATGACCTATGAGAGCGCTGAAAGCTGAATTTACCCTAAACAAACGGGTTTTTACCTGATGATATGTCATTTAGATGTAGGCCTATGTAGCAACAATCATCAACCGCAACACAAATAAGTGAAGAATCATAAAAACTTAGGTACTCCGCTTTCTTTTTGTAGTAAAAGGGAAAAAGAACTGCTGAATCCGTTAACCGCAACGAGATAAAGATAAAAAAAAAAAAACTCTGTTGTCATAAACGGTTGGTCAGCACGATCACTTTATTATACGATTGCAATAAAATTAAACTGTGATCCAGTTACCAAGCGTCGTACTTCGTTTTTAGTGTTCCGTACCTCAAAAGGAAAACGAAACCCTTATAAGCCACGCGATTCTGTAACCATCTGACCGTGCAAACTTGGGTGAAGTGAGCGTGGAGTGAGCTGTCATTGGGGATAAATACTATTGACACTGCTCACTTCACTATGATTTCACGGTGAGATTTTTACAGAATCGACCGGCTGATCACCTCGTTGTCCGTCTGTTTTAGGAAACATGGTGCCCCTTTGGGTATTTCCTGCAAGATTTATTTAAGTATTTATTTATGTAAATTGGTTAAAAAAAACACTTTTACACGTCAAAATTAAATTATTTTTTTAAACTAGAATTAGTTCGGTGTTTCCTAACCGACTGCTCTGAGAAGAAAGATCAAAACAAACTCAGAGCTCACAGTCTAAATCTTGTTCTGTCAAGCTTATGTACAGACGCCAGCACATCAAGCTACCCGAAACTGTTAGATTTTCCAAATCAACTTTGAACCTTATACTTTAGCGCTAGAGTTGAAAATCTAAATTTATCGCTAAAGCATAAAAAAATTGACAGTTTCGGGTAGGTTCATGTGATGGCGTCTGTACCTGCCAGCGAAACGTACACAATTTTTTTTTTCATGGGTTTTTCCAATGTAAGAGTTCAAATCAGTCTTGGAACCCCTACAGTGTTCGCACTGCTGGGACACAGGCCTCTCTTCGAGAGGGAGTGGGCTGTGAGCTGTAATCTACCCAGTGCGAGCTGGTAGATGTCACATGTCTTCGAATCGGTTTCCTCACGATGTTTTCCTTCACCGTTTCATCAGTGGTGATGAAATTATTTACAGAAAGTAAAGTGCCTGCCTGGGCTTACCACTGCTCTACACTGCTGCAGTGAGATTGCATTGTTTCTAAAACAGTGATACTTTGACGGGCTTTGACTGATTTTTTAGTTGAATCTCCGATGCCAATTATTTCATCTTCCAAACGGAAGATACTGCTTTTACCCAGTATCTAGGCATAGGTAGGTATAGGCATATCATAGCAAAATGACACCTTGCCTGCAAACACTGCGGAATTCCACAGATTCCGAAATTAATTTGTACTACATAAAACAATGACATCAGTGTTAAATGTGTCTATGCTGCACCTCCTACCCTGCCCTCTGTGTTCCAAAACATGCAATCAAAGTGACTCCTGCACGACCACCGACGATGCCTTGGAGGTGGCGAAGGTTTGGGACGACTAGACCAAGCGGTGCTATTCTGTAAAAATCTCACCGTAATAACCAAGGTGAAGTGAGCTTAGAGTGAGCTGTCTGTCTTGCGGATACGAGGTATTTGACACTATTGACGGCTCACTTCACGCGCACGTCACCTTTGTTTTCACGGTGAGATGTTTACAGAATAGATAGAGGCAGCACCCCAATTGTATAACCCACTGTCAATCACAATCTGAATAATTTTGAATGATGTTGCTGTTGTTGTTGTTGTCTGCTGGACAATGTAAATAACGCAATGAATGTTATCGAACTTTGGGGTTGAAACACTAGGGTCCGAGTGCCCACCTATTATTTCCTAGATATCGCCAAGCGGATGGTCGACTCTTCACGTGACCAGAGGGCTGGCCTATTTTTTGGCCAAAGAATCAGCATTGCCATACAACGTGGCAAATCCTTGGACTAATAACATAGTTTGTTACTTTGCATTTTAATTTTAGACCGGTGTTAAACATCTCCAAAATTGAGTAGTGTGTCCTAAATTTGGATTCCTTTTTTATGCAAAAAGCAAAAAGTTGCAGTAGTGCAGAGGATGTCTCGTTCAAGAAGTTGAATGCTTAGCTATTTTATACAGGGTCTAAGAGTCGAAACTTTTTTTATTAGCTAGCGAAACTCCGCAGATTTTTTTTTTGTAAACTTCTCTGACGTGATGGATATCTAAATACGATAAGCAAATTACAGCAAATACAACATATATTCTCAACTTATAGTAAGTACACTACCAGCGGTCGTTCTCCCCACAAAAAAACATCAAATTCATTTCTTTTATCGTGTTTTAATATCATCACGTCTGCGGAGTTTAGCTAGGTAATTTAATTTGACCCCACCCTATAAATGGTAAGATAGGAGTAACATAAGAGAACAGATAACTTTGAATAATGAAAAACCTATAATAATAATTTATACTAAATAATCTATAAGAATAGTACTGTTAAATTATTGATTTAACAGCAAGTTTATTTATCGATCGCGATTTATTGTAATTTACGTCTTCTCGGTTCGTTGGCAGCATCCACATCAGTCTTGTGTAGGTAGGGCTGCTCCATCATCGAAGCCGAATAACTTGGTTATTGGTTTTTTAAGCCGTGTGCCACGAGTGCACATGCTAGTGGCACGTATTATTGAGATGATGATTCTTGATCTTAGCCAACCCATCACTACGCTAAAAGATCTATTCCAGCGGTCAGCGATTGCAGCTCCAAGATGATTTACGAAGGTAGACATTTGTGGGGTGAATACTCCATAAACAGATGCAAAAAGGGGCTGAATGTCGCATGTCGCATTTCACAAACGTTTGAAAATTTTCTTATTTTTTAAATTTCGGCGGATTTTAGTACAGAGGGGACAGGGCGTGCAATATAAGAAAGAGCGTCAGTAATAACTTTGAATTTTTCTTTATTGTAGTTATAGATGACCAACTATTTACACTAGGTACTCAATTGAATCACTAACTAACTAACTATAGGTACAAATAAATATCAGGCGATCTACGGAATCGGTTTTTAAACTGACAGCGGTGTAACTAGAGTCAGAAAACTATGGTGCATTCCCCAAATAATGTCAACAAAGAGCAACAAATGAATTGGACACGAATTTAGATTACACAACAGTCCCACAGAAACACGCTCAATTCTCAATGGGTAACTGTGTAACAAGCTTCCGGTTTACACGGTCCACTGAACCGGAATTGTCAACGTCATTGGCGAATATTGGAACTGCTATCAAGATTTTAAATAGCTAGATTTGCCCGATTTGCCATTACCGTACGAAAAAGTGTCCGTACTGCGAGAAAACATCGTGAGGAAACCGGTATGAAGTCCGCGAAGTCATGTGACATCTGCCAACCCGCACTGGGCTCGCGTGTTGGATTACGGCCCACTCTCTCTCTCACCGAGAGGAGGCCTGTATCCCAGCAGTAGGAACATTATTGGCTGATTCACGCGTAAGTTGTTCGTCCCGGGCCCGCACGAACTAATGTTAGGTCCAAACGCGTTACGGAGCGGGAAACGCCTGTAACTTCGGCCGAAACTACGGATTTCGTGATTAGTGACTAGACCCCCAGTAACGCTGCTATCTTTTGACGCGGTAGGGCAAATCTAACGATTTAAATCTGTGACTAGGGAATCGCAATGTCATGTAACAAAGTAACTCTTATCCAAATCTTTAGCAGTATTTGCGATGTAACTAATTTGCTAATGACTATGTAAGTAATGACTGTGTCCAGCCGTGCGATTCTGTAACAAACTCACCGTGAAAGCTTGGGTGAAGTGAGCGTGGAGTGAACTGTCATTCGCTAGGGATTAACAGTATTAAGTGCTCACTTCACTTATGATTTCACGGTGAGATTTTTACAGAATCGACTGGCAGATGATGCCGATAGGGCCTCACATGGGACATAACGTGGGACATAATGTGGGTGCATTACAGGTACACCTCTCCTAGACCTTTTTGGGATGCATGAAGAAGCCTCCTCGTGTAGGACAGTTGGTTCCGCCAGTTACTCAACTGAACCGAGCGCTCTACGCATCCTGCACAGTCACACCCAACACCTTATTTGACTGGCCAATTACTTTCTTGCAGTGATAGGGCTAACGCCCGCCTGGTTTGCGCCCCGTGTTTGCGACCATCCTCTCACCGGAGTGCGTCAAGTTTTGTCGATGCGTGGGAGTTCCAGTGCCTTAGGCATCTTCTGGGCACGCTCGTTCCATCAAAGATCTCATCCATCGTTTTCCATCAGGCGGGTTCGAGGTCAAGAGCGGGACCATTCAACAATAAAAAAAATAAATAAATGACCTTCGGGGAGTGTGATGATATGTATATATGTTTTATTAGGTGGAAGAACGTTGTAGGATTTGTAGACTCACAGCTCACAGACAGATGATTCGATTTTTTAACCATCGCGGCATTTGGGCACTGTTGACAGGCACTGTAGGTACTTAGTTTAGAAATATTGAAAAGCCAATTATTTTTAAAAGAGTTTCTTGCATTGCCGGTTTTTCTCAATAGGAAGTGACTAATTGGAACCGTGCACCCAGCTTCTCACGTTTCGTAAGTGCCCATGTCGGTTTAAGTGAAGTAAGCTATTTTGATTCTGATTTTGAGGTACAGACGCCAGCACATCAAGCTACCCGAAACTGTAAAATCTTCCCAATCAACATTGAACCTTATGCTTTAGCGATAAAGTTGAAAATCTATTAAAACAAATTGACAGATTGTAGTAGCTTGATGTGCTGGCGTCAGTACTTAAACAAGCAGGCTGCCTTTATGTATAGTTTTTATTAATTAAAAGGTACCTTGGAGGGATGTATAGTTTTTATTAATTAATAGGGACCTTGGAGAACAGCTGATTATTTTCTGTGAAAATTAAAAAGATACATTGTGGTGATTTTCTTAACAAATGAACTGTATGCAGTTTGAACGAATACCTAAACTGTAAACTCCATTGCGAAAGTAAACTTCTTCAAGCACTTTTTGTTTTCGTCCAATACACCAGTGACTACCTTTTTGCCCTTTCGGCGACGCTCAATACTGTATGGCAACCATAATTTTACTGGAAAGTGGACTTTTGGATGCCGTAGGGGAAAGTTTGCGAGTGCTAGATGTATGGCCGGGGCTTGTGGGGTGACTATGTTCGCTGTTCTTGTGGTGAATGGTTGGTGTAGCCAGGAGTTTATTATGGAAAGGGATTTTGTATCCGGCTTTGAATACGGAGTGTCGTAAGTAATGCTAATTTTTGAGGCAAGAAATTTGGCATTCGGTAGTTTCAGGGTAGTCATCTATCTACATTCTTACGTTAGCTATTGCACTTTGGGGGATTTTAGTGAGTTTTGAATAATTAACGGTTCTTAACTTTGGGTTTGGCAGAGAGCATAATGTTTTTTTTTTTAATTCAGCCTAAGCCAAGGACATTTTGTATAAATCCTAGTTCATTCCAACGGCGGTGGTTGGAAACCGGTATACGGATATGTAGACGTTTATTATCAGCCTTTAACTCTGTACTAAATCCAACGGTTGATGGCAATACGCTCGCCCCCAATTACTTGGAACATAAACATGACTGGCGAAATGTAGGTAAACTATGAGTAAGTAGGGACAACAAGCTACTACAATCTGTCAAATTTCTTTAATAGATTTTCAACTTCATCGCTAAAGCATAAGGTTCAAGGTTGTTTGGGAAAATTTGACAGTTTCTGGCAGCTTGATATGCTGGCGTCTGTACATTTCTTCCTAAAACTTCGGGGAACAGGCGTGATGTTATGTTAGATCCACCAATGTTCGCATTCAGGCATTTTTGTATTTTGTCTATAAATAACACATTACCTTAGTTATGAAGTATCCTCTATTTACCATATAGTGTGGGCACACTATAAATAGAAAACATGGCAGTTTACCTGCCACGGTGTTTAGTGCAGCCAGCGATTCAAAGATGGATACACCATAGTGAACTCACTTCTCTTTTCTCTATGTACGTATATATGTATAATTGCAATTACACGTAGGTAATTAAATGAAAGTGTTCTCATGTTTATAGTACTTTTACAATTTTAATGATTGTGCTTGCATATACAGTTCGAATTTTGTTCTTACCTTGTGCTAACGGTTGGATGAATTAAAAAAAAAAGCGCGGCAAAATTAACAAGACGTTTGTTTTTTTCGGATTCTAGCTGGTGTGGCAAAGTTCGTGTTACTATTCTGCCTATTACTTTGTACAAATAAATATTCTTTTATAATCATTTCATTCCACAGGATTTTTAGTGTCTACATATTTAATAACAGTTTTAACTGAAATATACTTTTAGTGAGTGCAAGTGACTGTCCCAAAGATTCCCCTGTGATAAATAAGTCAGTGATAAATGAGTGTGTGTTGACTGTAAACATTTATTTAGTTCCAGCAAAAGAAATTTGATAACCATGGGTAAGTTTATTTTTGTTGTTATTAACTAGTTATATGAAATCTTTTCCCATCTGGAGTTTAGTCGGAATCACATTTTTATTTTATTTCTTTTTATTAGGTAATATAAAACCTCAATATTTCAGAAATGCAAGTGGTTACTTTCGCATTCGGTAGGTGAGTAGGTATGTACAGACGCCAGCACATCAAGCTACTACAATCTGTCAAATTTCTTCAATAGATTTTCAACTTTATCGCCAAATCATAAGGTTCAAAGTCAATTGAGAAAATCTGACAGATTCGGGTAGCTTGATGTGCTGGCGTCTGTACATAGGTACTTTTCGTGGCTAAAATAGAAAAATCAAACACAATTTCAGGATACTCCTATCTATACTCTAGGTGGGGAGCCGATAATTATTTGGGCCGGTTAATTTAACTTTTTGCTTTCATTTCCATTCGGCACTCTATTGCAAAGCGGAAGTGCAATGAAGCGATCAGAAACGGCGCCAAAATAAACAACAACAGACGATAGGGAAATAGTCAAAGAAAGTTACCGGTTGATTTCTTGAGTACCTCATCCATCCATGATCCATCCATCCATCCATCCATCGCTTTCCATCAGGCGTGATCGAGGTCAAGAGCGGGCCCATTCAGCAATAAAAAAAAAACCTGTCCACTGTTTGCGGACTCAGTTCGCATAAAATCGGACACCACGACAAAGTATGTAGAAATAAAAAATCAAAAGCCATTTGATCAAACTAGGCTGAGAATCAGCACTTTATGAACGTCAAAATAAGACAGTTCCCATAAACGCCCGCAATTCACCATGATACTTTACAGCTTAAAACAGTTCCAGTTCTCTCTGACGTGACATCGAAACAAATACCTAGGTATTTGTTTCGATAACTTCACTGACTCTGGCAGGGCCACCATCAGGGATTAACGGGGACGTGCAATCATGCAAAATTAATGATATACTTAGTCGCTAAAGAACATTGGCGCTGATTCCCTTGTTCACAAACTAAACTAAATTTAAGTTCAGCTGGTCGATTCTGTAAAAATCTCACCGTGAAATCATAGGTGAAGTGAGCTTGAAGTGAGCAGTCAATAGTGTTAATCCCTAGCATTAGTTTACTGAATCTCACTTCACGCTCACTTCATCTAAGTTCTCACGGTGAGATTTTTATACATAGAATAGTACTGCAGTGCATCTCTTTCTTTCTATTTCATTAAGAAAAGGACAGAAGATACATTTTAGTTTAGTCCTGTCAAATTAGTCAGCGCCAGATGTAAATGGCGTATTTTTAGTAGCCATTTTTTTAATCACGTCTAAACTTGTCTATGGAGTATCTTAATTTGACAGGACTAAACTAATATTTATCTTCTGTCCATTTCTTAATGTAATAGAAAGAAAAAGATGCACTGAACTTTTTAGTTTAGTTTGTGAACAAGGTAATCGACGCCTATCTCCTTTGTCTGCTGTAGCCGTAACTTTACTAACTTTTATATAAATGTACAGACGCCAGCACTTCAAGCTACCCGAAAGTGGAATTTTTTTCCAATCAACCATACAAACCTTGTCCTGGCAATACCGAACACAACAAAAAAAGAATTATCCAATTTGGTGCATCATTAGGAAGTTATGCGCGTACAGACATTCGGCGACATTGTTTTACACTACTTAACGATTAGGAACATGGCGATCATGCGAATTAACTACAAATTCCTCATAATCTTACTGTCTACCTGTCCCTAGGGTGAAGATTGAGGAAATTCCCATTTCTGTGAAAACCGGGTTTCCCACCTAGGGGAAAAGGTTATTGACCTTTTCGTAGGCAAGCGCGTAAGACGGCAAGACTTGCGTTTTCCAGACTAACCTGTAGCTCGCCCCTAATATCTGCAATGTGTAACTGTGTTCCATTGGTTTTATTACAATACTTTTTACGGTTCCGTACCTCAAAAGAAAAAAAAAAACGAAACCCTTATAGGATCACTTTGTTGTCCGTCTATCTGTCTGTCTGTCTGTCAACACCCTTTATCTCGGGAACGCGTGGAGGTATCCAGTTGAAATTAACCATGTACTCAGGTCTAAGGTCCCTTGAAAATAAAGTACCTACTGCCAGTCGATTCTGTAAAAATCTCACCGTGAAATCATAAGTGAAGTGAGCACTTAATAGTGTTAATCCCTAGCGAATGACAGCTCACTCCACGCTCACTTCACCCAAGCTTTCACCGTGAGATGGTTACAGAATCGCACGGCTGGTATTCAGCTGCATCCGTTTATACTGGAAACTAACCCCAACATAGTTGGGAAAAAGAAAGGCCGACTATGATTACCTTATAGCCATAACTTGGTAAGAAATATCATACTTTATCTGATTTTGACCAATGGAGTCTAATATGGGTATGGACCTATCTCACGGTTCCTGGGGTGATTGCGTAAGACTAACAGTAGCAATGGCTTTCATTTTGACAGTTGAACAACATTCATTGCGTTATTTAGGTTTTTGAGCAGACAAATTCAAGCATATGAAGCAATGGATTAGCAATATCCTTCAAAATGATTCAGATTGTTTTTGGTCATGTGTTACGCAATTAGCTTGCTGGATAGATACTATCTTCTAGAATCTAGAACAATTATTAATAAATAGGACAGAATTTGTATGAAATTATCTGCCAGAGATAAGCCAGGGCAGTTACCTAGCCGTGCTATTCTGTAACCATCTCACCTTGAAAACTTGGGTGAAGTGAGCGTGGAGTGAGTCGTCAATAGTGTCAATCAGTAGCATCAGCATGACTCACAGCTCACTCTAAGCTCACTTTACCTTAGTTATCACGGTGAGATTTTTCCACAATCCACCGGCTGGTCCCATTAAAATAGGTGGACAACATTTTAGAAATCATTCAGACCACCAAAATAAGGACAATGGTAAAACAATATATAAGAAAAAAGCATTAGATAGTTACAAGACAAATAATTAACTAGTTAACGAAAATACGCTAATGTACCGGAAATTTATTATTTTAGGGTCAAAATAAAATCACTTTAATCAGTGTTTTTTTTGCTTGGATATCTTTGGTTAGACCTACTGAGCCCTGTGTTAAAATTTGTCCATCTATTTTAATGGGACCCTGTATGTATGCAACATGATTTTTTCACCGTCTCCAAATTCTAACAGGGTGGATTTTCTCCTTATTCTACCCATGAATATGAACAATACAATATGGGACCAACTCTGAAATCAGCTGTTTAATACAAATGTTCAATACCCACTTGACCCTTTTTTTTTCGTGACCTCAGAGTTGGTCTCATAGTGAAACTAGCTCATATTCAGGGTGTTCTACCCAGCACATCCTGTAAAGATTTGGAGTATAACCATGCAGTATAATGCGAGAAAAATCTATCTGCTGATTGATACTTAGCAGACCGATTCCTGAATATATTGGATATGAAAATATACAGACGCCAGCACATCAAGCTACCCGAAATTGTCAATTTTTCCCAATCAACAGCTTTGAACCTACTTTAGTGATAAAGTTAACAATCTATTAAAGAAATTTGACAGATTGTAGACTTAGCTTGATGTGCTGGCGTCTATACTATGTATTAAGTACGAGTATGTTGTCCCAATTTTGGTCAGTGCTTCATCTTTAATAATGCTTAGTTTTTGGGAATCCAGGACAAAAGCGGTTCAATCAAAAAGTCCGTGGAAACACGCCCTCATGTTTATTTTTATTACGGCCTCACTTCGGTAGTAAAACCAGAAACAGTGGTATAATGTCCGTGCCTCAAGGACGTGCAGTTGACTCATGTGGATTGTCTGCAATCACAATTCACAGTTGTGCCGTATGCTACTGTAGGTGCGGTATTCTGATGGGTAGCGGCGATGTAGATTTTGTGTCGATAATATAATTGAACCGTCTTGTACAATTCCATCAACCTGCCTAGTCTTTTCCCAACTATGTCGGGATCGGCTTCCAGTATAACCGGATGCAGCTGAATGCAAATATTTTACATGGAGCGACTGCCTATCTGAACACCACAACCCAGTTCCTGAGAGCGTAGCCTTAGGGGCGCTATGGAGGCCTTTGTCGGAAAAGTACCAATTTATTTTATTTTTTATTTTATTTATTTACTAGCGACCCGCCCCGGCTTCGCACGGGTGCAATGGAGAAACACTGATAATTTTAGAGCCATTATTTTTCGTAAAAAGTATAGGATAAAAAATGGTTATTGTGGGTTATCCCTAAGAGATAGACATATACCATCGCGGACTTTTTTGTAGACCTTTTTAAGGTGTACAATACTGTAGTACATACATTATTTTGATCTATCTCGACGGGTTCAGCCAGCGTTTACAATGTAAGCGCAAAAAAATGTGTTTATTTACGACATTACATTAGAAACCTCTAAAATTATCAGTGTTTCTCTACTATATTATGCATGTATTATACATATAAACCTTCCTCTTGAATTACTCTATCTATTAAAAAAAACCGCATCAAAATCCGTTACGCAGTTTTAAAGATATAGGGATATATAGGGACAGACAGACAGGGAAGCGACTTTGTTTTATACTATGTAGTGAGTAGTGATTAAGGCACGTCAACAACACAAACACAAACATTTACAAATAACAGAGAACAGAGACATGGACCAGTGTTTACGTCAATTACAGACGTGCACAGCATTCGCAACAAAATTAATTTAAATTTAATTTGATAGCAGTATTAGGTCGAACTTGTCCATTGAAAGCATTTAGGGTCTGAGACCGCACGATGCATGAACCTACGATGCACCGTTTCCGAGTTATGAGCCTTAAATTTTTTTTATATACCCGTTGGTAAGACTGGTTGTCACTTTAAAGCCACCCGTAACGACTGTCAAAAATCGAAATATCAACTAATGACAGTCGGGACCAACGTCTTAATATGGTCATTCTGAGGCATGGATGGGTCTCGATACGTAATGGATGTTCACCTATCTACGAGCCCACCGCAGCAAGCGTAGACCTTCGATCGACCCGTGCGTCTATTGTCATTTAGCCACGAGCCCCTTTTGGCCGTCTTGTACATACCATTATCGATACAAAATCTACATCGCTGTTTGTTTTGATAGTTTTTTGAAATCTCAAGTGATACTGGATTAGATGACTTTGAATCATACTGTTGACATAATACTGTTTGACTTATCTGAGTTCCTTCCTGCCTTATCCAAGAGTTCCAAGACGTACATTTGCATGAACTTGTACACCGCACGCTATTGCAAACTTTACTTTGTCAAGTCTTTCTTAGTGCGTTTGTGCGCATTCACTATTAAATGTGCCGATATTTTTGAAAATCGCAGACACACGATAATCCGATAAACTTTATCATCTTTGTCCGTCTATCTTTCATTTCGTACAATACACTTTATACAGGGTGTAACGGAAGGGGGGTATCAACCCCGAAGGAGGTGAATGTGCTCATGAAACTCAACAACTTTCCCCAAAGAACATAGGTCGAAATATGAAAAAAAAATTTGGCCCTCCCTTACAAAACTGACTACCAGCTGATTGATTTACTATGGGAGGGCCAAATTTTTTTTTCATATTTCGTCCTATGTTTTTTGGGGAAAGTTGTTGAGTTTCATGAGCACATTCACCTCCTTCAGGGTTGATACCCCCCTTCCGTTACACGCTGTATATCAAATCACAATCTACAGAATACACCAGCTGACTGGTACGAAGCCCACGTGCCTTGCTGACCCGAATGTTCCGCCGACGCACCGCCTCACACCTTTCCGACATTCCCCGCCGAACCCTGCGAGTAGCAACTTTATCGTTTGTTTACTTTGCTACTGTCAATTGTATATGGAATTACGGATCTAGGAAATATAGGATTTTTTATTTGGGAATTTAAGGAGCATGCTAAAATAGACTTGTTTTTCAACTGAAATGTGACGATTTGGTTCCTAATGCATACTTATACTAGGTGTTATAAGAATAAACTGTAACAAATGAACACTAATGGTTTGGAGAGGTGTTAAACTTAAGATGTTCGTTAGAAGATACCGATTACTAGCTTGACTTAAGATTAAAGTTAATTATTCTGGACGGTGGCCCGAAAATGCTACCCTGGGGTACACCGTTTCTGGTTCGATTAGTTTTTACGTTGGCATCTAAAACGTCTGACGCGTGTGATTATTGGGATAGGCCGCAGCCGCAAAATAAGTTTTGACTTTACGTCGAAGTCTATATGTCCCATTTTCCTTATCAAGGTTGCACAACAATCATATAAAAAGGTTTAACTACGATCTACATATTGCTAATGCACCTACTTACTATTCGTGACTTGTTCAATATTCATTCATACATACTCGTATAAGCATAATGTCATCGCATTGTAAAGTTGTCATAGAAAATGCATTTTTTTTTGCACATAAACCACCCACATATCAGAACATGTATAAATCAATATGTAGTTTTTTTTTTTAAATGTACAGTTTATAACATAAATTATGTCCTATGCTTTTATTTATGTTTTCGATTTCTATTCTTCTTCTTTTGATCGTCTGTATTTTTTGTATGTCTTCATACAAATGTTAAACAAAAAATATGGGAAATCTGATAGTTTTGCTACCTTCTTTAAATAATGGGATGGTCTATTGAGTTCTCTGTTATCAGGACCTAAGAAAAGATTGGTAACATTTACTTCTTTTAAGCAAAATTAGGCTCAAAATCAAAATACGTTTAAAAACGTTTGCTTTTTGTAACTCTACCTAATTGAATGGTCTTGTCATAGTCATTTGTTATTAAACTTATTAAATATTTGATTTGAATAATCTGAATTTATGTGACTGATGATACCTACTGGTTATAGGAGAGTACGTCACCACGTATTAGCACAAATATATGGAAACTTTGTGGGTTGAATTTTTTTGTATTCTGCGGATCGTTGAATGAATTGTCTTGTATGTTTGTGATTTATATAGGTACATAACTTTATAATAGCTTTTGGCTATATATAGAATATAGTGTCATCGCATAAGGCTAATAAATGGCCGAAGCGGTTCATTTTGATGTTGTCCCATAAAACATACTTTGACTTAAACTTTATGTGATCAACATCCTGAACGTGACAGGTCTATATTCCTGTAGGCCTAACAGTGCAAGAAATTGGGAAAGAGTCTGTTATGCAGCTATCTGTGATCACAGCCTTGTATGTATCTTTGTGGTGTTATACATATATCCCTTTGACTTTTGAGGTATTTAAGCCTACATTAGTTTGTGTCTTAAAATCATTAATAATCATTTCCTAGAATATCACACTAAGTCACGAATGTAGGTACCAAAGTCTCCGGTTTAATTGCGTAACACACTAAAGCAGTAATGGCCTTTATTTTGACAATTCAACAACATTCATTGCGTTATTTACGTTGTTTAGCAGACAAATTCTTTGAATATACAACGTGTAAACGATTAAAATGCGCAAAACCTCAGACACCCCAACTGATTTTTAATTCAATTGATCTATTTCAGAGAGAAAATAAGTCATTAAAAAAATTGTGAAAGTTTTATGTGCTGTTTTAGTTTTACTGGCCATTCTGATCGTTTCTTGCGTCTGCGACGACGCTTTATTGAGGGAGGAGTCGTCACCGGGCCGCTGCGCCGCGCTGACATTGGCTTGCTTGACCTATTAATAAATAGACACGGCAACGTTTTTAATGAAGATTTTTTGAAAAATGTGGCCTATATTAAAAAGTGGTTCAATTAATTCTGCTCGTTATTCTGATCAAACTATTTTCAGGTTTTGCGAATTTAACGTTACACGTTGTATGAAACAGTGGATTAGCAATATGCTTCAAAATAATGCAGATTGTGATTGATGGTGTGTTACGAAATTAGGGTGCTGTTTGCAGTCTCGCAATTAAAACAATATGTACAGACGCCAGCACATCAAGCTACCCGAAACTGTCAGATTTTCCCAATCAACTTTGAACCTTATGCTTTAGCGATAAAATTGAAAATCTATTAAAGAAATCTGACAGATTGTAGTAGCTTGATGTGCTGGCGTCTGTACAATACGTAAATATCATCATTATCTTATGTCCTACCTACTTAAAAAACAAAAAACGGCTAATATACCACCATACAATCCATCATTGTATTCTAAGTTATATTCCGTTGATGCATTTGTCAAGTTTTTGCTTACTAATTATTCTTTCACTAATATCTTATTAACAGCTGGTAGCCCTTGAACTTGTTTTATAACGATAGTGTTATTTAGCTGTCACTGGACAGTAGGGTCACCATGAAGTTTAGTATCTATTGTTTTATCTATATCTAAACTAATACCTAATATTAAACATAAAACTACAGAATTTTTTTGTTGGTTTGAACGCGCTAATCTATGGAACTACCCCTCCTCTCTGGATTTGAAAAAATATTTTTGCGTTGGATAGCCCAATTCTAAAGAAAGGCTATAGGCTAACATCACGCTAGGACCCTTAGGAACAGATAAAAAAACTTCAGAAAGAATGCTAATAGAAAGGGAAGTGGATAATAGAGCGAGCAGGCGATGATGCGAGGCGACGGGATGGGTCGGGGGAACAATTAAGGCCCGGCGCCCATTATCGGCATCGGTACGACTGAGGATTTTAGGTGGCAAATAGCAATATACTATAACATAATGGCAATAAAGTAGAAATTTCCGTGATATGTGGTCGTAATAACAAAAATACCGCTTCGGTATGCTTGAGGCTGGTGTATCGGCAGCCTTGAGAATGCTTCGGGATGCTTCGGCATCCTTCGGCAACTTCGGTACGCCGCCGGCGCCGAGGCAACACTCGGGGGATAGTTTGAGAAATACGATATTGAGACGCTTCGGCAAGCTACAGGACGGTGCGGCATCCTTAAGGACGCCTCGTCATCCCTAAGAACGTTGCAGCATGCCAAAGCATAATTGCCGATAGTGTGCGCTTGCATGTAGGATGCCGAAGGATCCTTTTCCTTGCCGATGCCGATAATGGGCGCCGGGCCTAAAGCGACGAAGTTGAGGACAGAAGCTAGTAATTGATAAACTCGTTCACCACTCCATCTATTTGTGACCAGCCGAGCGATTCTGTAACCATCTCACCGTGAAAGCTTGGGTGAAGTGAGCGTGGAGTGAGCTGTCATTCGCTAGGGATTAACACTATTAAGTGCTCACTTCACTTATGTTTTCACGGTGAGATTTTTACAGAATCGACCGGCTGTTTTTACTGATTGTAAAGCTTGGGTTTTCTAGGGCAGCGGTGGCCGTCACATAATGTAGTAGCAGTGACAGTTGTCATGAACCTTCACCCATCCAACCAACCCATCACTGTCGGACGGTTGTCATTGGGGTTTGACTTTACAGTTTCAAAAAACGCTCTCTTGAGTCTACGGTACCACACCATCTTACTTACATAAATAACGTTTCAGTGACGTCATTCCATGGTAAGTTGCGGACGCTATGTGGCGTTCACCACAGTCTTAGGAACCCCTAGCTTAAGCTATGCAGTCAACGATGCTGCCTGGTTGTCTAGAAGCTATAACTTGGAAGTCTACAAGTCTCTAGTCTAGTGAATACTATCACTAGACTAGAGACTTGTAGACTTCCAAGTTATAGTTATCGTTAACCCCAGACACAGGCTGTTCGGTTGTTTTGAAGCTTTAAACGTGCATAAACGCATGATTATTAGAATCGTGCGTTTACGGTGCATATCAGCAAGGAACCCCCTTTCCCTCCGTGGAATTCGAGCGTGAAAAGTTATGTTATATCGGCAAGGAATTATACATATTCCCCAATTTCCTGTGGTCGTCGTTGGTAAACGATGACAGATAAGCGACGACAGCCACATCCTCCTAGATACTAATAGCAAACTTTTATTCAATTTGACTAGTTAGTTGTTTCGATAGCTGCCGATTTATTTTGTAAAAATCTAACCGTGAAAACTTAGGTGAAGTGAGCTGTCAATAGTGTCAATCCCTAGCATGAGGTGGAATGACAGCTCACTTCAAGCTCACTTCCTCCTCGTAAGTTTTCACGGTGAGATTTTTATAGAAATCAGCTGCACATAAAAGTCCTGCTTCACGGTGACACCGGACTTAACAAAAGATTTATGTTGTGATCACGAGAGACTCACCTTTCGTGACCACAATCACAATATGAATCTCTTAATTAAAATTTAATTACAAACATTTCATGATAATCGGCAAGCATATTTTATGTGTCTTACGTTAATAGAATGAAGTGAATAAAAACAAACATGTACTTACTTTCCAATTACTGAACGCATGGTAAACACCACGCTAATCTTCCCACGCAGTATATTATATTACACTGCACTGCGATATTATTCTGCTAATGTTATGATTAATTGATTCGCTCAATCATTACGATGTTTGCTCAAGCCACACATCTATAAGTATTCAAAACTTAACTTAACCCAACCAACATTAAAGTACAATTTTCAATAAACGCAGTCAAATCAGGTGTAAATAAGTGTGGCGTTACACGAGCCGATTTACTGCACGCTTTAATTTTTACGATTTAACTGTCCTGTGCATTATCATGGCGTGTAAGCGTGTATGTAAATTGCTAATGTTCTGGACTACGGTTTTTGCAGCTTAACTGTGCGTTTGCACGACATAGTCCGTCTGGTGAGCCACTTAGGCTTGGATAGCGGATCTTTACTGTTGCTGGCAAGTTGGCAGCATACATATCTACTGGTAAGTTCACTTAGATGTGCTCCAGTGAATGGTGAAATCTGGTGTCTATTATACGGTACTGGTTATGTAGCTGCAATTATTTACAGCTGTGTTCGTTGTGTATTATTAAGAGAGTATGAAAGTAAAAAACTTTTTTTATAAAAAAAAAAACAACCGACTTCCAAAAAAACACTACAAAGTGAAAAATAACTTTAATTTTGGATGTCGGTGTCGTTGGTTCCGCATTTTCGTTTTTTGACACCGACTTCCGGAATTAAAGTTATTTTTCACTTTTAGTTAAGTATACCTAAGTTATGCCAGAATTTACTTGCAAGATTAGAGGTACCCCAATAACAACTTTGACAGAAATGAGGGTGTACGGTGGTATGCTGAACACATCTGCGTTTATAGGGTACAGAAGTGATGTTATGTTGTGCGATTGCGTAAACCATGCATACATATGCGATAGCAGCAATCGCGGTTGTTTTACTGGTATTTATTGAAGAGTTCCGTTGTCTGTCTCCGAAACTCATCACCAGATCTTTACGAAATTTAAATGGGACCATTTCGGGATAAAAATCTATCGAACAAAAAAATAATTTTGCAAATCCGTCCATATATGACAGAGTTATGCCGAACACACATAAAAATTCAAAAAAAAAAAAACAGAAACATCCGAATTGATAACCTCCTCCTTTTTGAAGTCGGTTAAAAAATGAACACAACATCAATAGTCTGCACTAGTGTCTTCTACTGAAGTACTGTTTCATATTATAATGAAATCATCATCCCTAATTGCGTAAGACACTATGATTCAAGTCATTTTGAAGGATATTGCTAATGTTGCTTCATATGTTCGAATTTTTTTTCTGACTAATAACGTAAATACATATCACAATGAATGTTGTTGAACTACGTATCAAAAAGCCATTACTACTGTTAGCGTGTTATGCAACTGCCCCGCTACTCTTGCTTTAATTTATCAGTTATCATCTCAGTATTCACTAGTTACCTAATACAACCCTTCTAGCCATATCATCTTTCACATTCCATTATTTTCTTTATTCCCCTTCTCTTTTCGCCATCCTAATTTATTTATACACAACACTTACTTTACGTATTGTAATGAAAATATTCTTAATTAATTTTGAAGTAACTAGCAGTAATGCTCTTTTATAGACTGCCACTATGGCTTGTCTACACAGGCACTAATGCTAGATCGGTCCAGTGAATTTTATCAACGGCATTGACCGAGTTTCTGAATTTAAGTTTCGTATAGTTTTTCACACTAAACGTTTTTGTCTATGCTAATTTATAAAAAGTGACAATATAATAGTCTAAACTTGAAAATAATGCTCGGGTTTTTACAGAAATGCACCTTCTTCTTCTTCTTAGCGTATCCATGGCAAAAAGTTCAAAAATCTTTGGCCCAAAATATCTCGCTAACTCCGCTCACTGACGCAGTCATAAGATCATCAAGTGCACAGGTGACAGAGCATGTGGCGCAGGATGGAAGGTAGGTCATTGTCTATGCATCTTATATTGTCAAAAGTGAACTTGGTATTATTGCAAAAGTGTTGAAATATGAATTAGTTATCCATGAGGTGTTTTTTTAATAGTATTACCAAGTGTAATAGTATAAAAAAAAATGTTTTATTTAGTACTTATTAAAATTGGTAAAATTATTACAAGTCTTAGAAATTATTATTTAAATTGAAAGTGAATAAATTTCATAAAGCAACTGCAACGGTTGACAGTTGTGAAATTGTTGTAAATCATTCAATTTACGATAGTCAACTATCACTAAACATTTTATTATATCCTGTGTTGATAGTTGAGTTTCATTGCTCTCTAATAGCTATGACGATATTAATTTTAGATCGAGGACCGGTAACTGACATAAGGTGAAATTATAACTATTCCACTTCACCTGCAGGGTAATTGCGTAACACACTATCAGTAGCAATGGGTTTCATTTTGACAGTTCAACAACATTCATTGCGTTATTTTTGTTATTGAGCAGACACTTTTGTCGAACATATGGAGCAATGGATTAGCAATATGCATCAAAATGATTCAAATTGTGAGTAATAGTGTGTTACGCAGTTAGGGTGCTGATTACTAAAACAGCTTCTTTGTTTTTTTTTTCTATATATTATATTAGCTTTCTCATCTACTTAAGACACAAAGTTTCTTTAAAAGCACCTTTTTATTCTACACTAGCTGCATCCCGCGATTTTACCCATATCGTGAGAATAGCGGGATGAAAAGCAAACTATGTCCTAATCCAAGTCATGGTCTACCTATTTGCTAAATTTCATCTAAATCCGTTCAGCTGTTTTACCGTGAAAGCGTAACCAACAAATATGTATATGTATAAAAAATCAAAAATTTCTCTTTATAATATTAGAAGATGTCATAGATGAACTTCACTTCTCTTTGAAGTAGTGGGTCATCAATCACACACATACATAGTTCACTTCTGGTGGAGGGCCCACTTTTACAAAAAGACATTAATTTTCTCTGCTGATTTAGCTAACCCTGATAATTATATACATGTTACAAAGTATCCAAGACGGATGCCTCCTACATTAACGACAGACGTACCAATAGGCCTAAAAGGTGAAAGGGCCGCACATTTAGCGGGGTTCTGAGCCGGATCCGATTCAGCCTGATGGCCACATCTAGCTGACAATGCCGAGTACTGCCGAGGAGTGCCGAGGTGTGCTCGTGGGCGAGTTACGACACACACACATTGTTATCCTGATTGCTGATACCTGATGGCATTGCGCAAATAAATATACATTGATGAATACATGTGGGCGGGTTTTTCTTACACATTCACCTCATCGTATGGCGGTAAATTAAAAAATAGTTTTGAAGAAAAAATGGCACATCTACCTCTATAATGATGCACGTCTAGGTCTGTTGATAAGTGTTTAAATATATTTTCCTTGATGTTGCCATTCGTGGCTTAAATTTATCAATGAAAGTCTAGCTATAAGTAATTTGAAGGTTTTTTTTTTTTTCAATGAAGCTATTTGTTATTTTGACGATTATAATTTCTTATTCATTAGTTCGAAAGTGTCTGTTGTTTTTAAATGCCCATTTTGATACATTTTAGCAGACAGATAGTTGGCTATCAGGAAAAAGGACAAAAAAAAATCGAATAAGTAAATTTAAACTCTGAATGTAGATGCAGCTTGATTTCAATAATGAGTCAATAATGCATAGTGAAGTATGTCTATTCCTTCCAAACTTGCCTAATTATTATTCAAGACACATTAGTCAGGACACTAATTAGCATTATAAATGTCACATCTAACAGCATGGCGGTCAAAATAAACGAAGCAAAAACAATGCAAATACAAGAAAAATACCGCGAATTCGGTGTTATCACGACACCCACAGCTTTGACGCAATTCTCGATTCGGTCTCTCGCACTTAGTGAGCCACACAACATTATAGTGAACGCGCGAATCCAAGCCGATTAGAAAAAAAATGACAGCAAATTGTTTACTCCAAATTCAAATAAAAAAAAAAAACAAGTCGCGCGTTATCACTAGCATTTAATTTAGTCTGTGTGCATCTGCGAAAATAAACGCACGTGTTTCGTGTCGGTTCTAACGGTGTTGTTGTGATTTCGATAACGGTTTTCGATTATTTTTATTTGTTTGAATTTAATCTGTAAAATCGTTTTGTTACAAGTGTTGTGATTTGTGTTGTTTTGGATTGCAGTGCCATCACCGGCACTCACAGGTTGGTTTTTTCACTTTCATTTTGTAGTTTGATATCTACGTCTACCTGACACAAGGGAGACTTTGAATGACATTGCGGGTATGGCCCCAGGATTAAAAGTAATAATATAATATCAAATTTTTTATTTGCAACTTTTGGAAACATTGAAACATGATTTCACGAACAAGAAAACTTTAATACCTAATAGATGGCATCAAAAACACAAAACGCGCTTTTTGGAACTCAATTAATTATCACAAGTTCATTAAAATTTCGCCATTTGCAACATTTTCGCACAATATTAACAACTTAACACATACTTTTATGGGAGTGATGGATTAGTTGAAACGCGTAAAACAGCGTTAAGATTAATCAAATTCTACGATTTAAAAAATACGCGGGATCCGGTTCATTCCATAAACGTTATTATATAAAGTCATTAAAGTATTTTGCACGGGAACGTGGGACATATTAGAACAGAGATTAAAGCAACGTGAAAAACATTAATTTAAAAGATGCGACCACGGAGGTCAACTTATTACACTCATTAAAGAGGTCACACCGAGACCTACTTACAGACCTAGCAGTGGGCGAAAAAGTAGGTACTAAGGAAAAATTTTGCCCTCACAATTTGACGTGTTTGTGATGTTATTGACACTGGCTAGTTGTCTGTTGTAGTGTGTAGACTATAGGTTAGACAGGTTAGACCGTAGTTTCGTCATGTTTGGCATCAATTTTAATTGCAACTAATATAATTCATAATCATCTGCCTAGACTTTTCCCAATTATGCTGAGGTCGGCCTCCACGGACCAACCGCGGCAAGCATAGCTTAACCTGATCGATCCACCCGTGCGGCTGTTATTACTTAGCCACAAGCCCCTAATATAATTATCAGCTAAATTATAACGTTTATCGTAGCTAAATAATAACAGCCGCACGGGTATAGCTACGCTTGCCGCGGTCGGTTCGTGGATGGGTGACCATCTATTACAATCCGATTCTGTGACTCGGAAAGCACGAGAAGCCGTTGATCCCGGCTGTCATTCGTAGATCTTTGACACGTGCAAGTAGTTAGAATCCCAAAAGTATGAGAAGCAGTCTTACCAAGGGGAATCGTGTTACCGAATCACTGGGTTGTGGAGATGAGATTGTTTAGACTAGAAGCCGACCCTAAAATAGTTGGGAAAAGGCTGCATATTAAGGTTTGTCCAGATGATATAATATTTACCTGTCATGGATATGAGGGAGGAACGTCATCAAACATCACTTATACTATCCACCATCTTCATATATCATACATTCTCTTGACTCTTTTCCGTTATTTAGAAACTGGCGCCTAATCGCTTCACAGCCTGCCGGTACGTGACTTCTCATATATGTAGTTTAGTAGTCTTTAAATAAATATTTATGCCACCTTTGGCTCGACAGTTAATGCTAAACGTGGCCAGTGTGGCGACAACTCAATTAGTGTTGTTACCGCTTTGGCTTCCTACGGCATTACTTCACAGGTTGAGCAAGTTTCACCGACGGTAGCCTTAACCAGGTTAATAGAGTTTGATAGGAAAGAATGGATATCTTCAAGTGTTTCCATTTTTGTGGATCCTTCATTGATCGTATTGGTAGGATCCAAGTCAGAAACGATTCGACGACTAGTTCATTTCAATTCATCTTGGGTAATACCATTTTTGACTTCAGTCGAATCTATAAAACCTTAAGGGGGAATTTCACCGATGAAACTGAATGCGATCAAGAGTAGATTATTATCAATCATCTAAACCAAGATCAAGAGCTGTCACTGTCATTTTTGTTATGGGATATTGACACTGACAGCTCATGAAACCCGGTTTAGATGTGGGTTATTATTTTTCATGAAACATTACTTCGCGTCGCTATAGGTAAGCCTAATCTAGCAAAGATTCTTACCAAACTATATAGAGCTAGAAACTCTGATAATTGGACTCAAAGTTAGTCGTGCGTGTGTTACATATTATGGATTTATTCTAAAACATGTTATTATCCTGTCCCATGCAAGATGTCATTGACTAGTCCAGTCAGTTCCCCGCGGATAAACATAGATTTAAGTGTAGGTACATCTAAATCTAGCTTGCATAAAGTTTACTGACTCGCCGTGTACTTTAGTACACAGACACGAGTGGTACGTGCGTCTTACAATCATTGTGGGTAATGATAACGTTTGATAACAGACTAGCGTTCTTGTTGAAGGTGGAATTTATCATTATTTGCTCTACTTCCCTTCATTTCTACAATAATATCGCTATCTTTTTCATCTTTTTCTTGGATGTTTTCGGTTCTGCGAATAAAAAGCTGTTTTGTTTTATCTAGAGTTTGTCGTAACCATTGATATTATTATGACTAAAAGGACTAACTCATCTATTGTAAATCTGAACCGAATTTGCATCAATACGTTTATTTGATACGGAGTCATTGAGTTCCCAATTACATTCAGCTCTTGAACAGCCATTATTGGCGAGACCATGCGCCATGCCATTATGGTGTGGAAGTTGGACAGTGACGCACCAGATTTTAAGCCGCCATATTGTCTCGTTTCAGTTTATTATTTCACAAAGGATTATGTTTATTCCTGCCTGCCTCTGATCGTACAACGAGCAATAAAATAGATTCATGATATTCATCCTGATGATTCCAAGAAGCTCTCCCTAAGCCAGATGGGCTGTCTTTTCCCATCTTTGTCATCATCGTTTTCCTGCCCATATCCCAATTTATTTGACATTGGCGCTATACGTCTTCTATATTTCTCACTCTCAGTGCACTGCGCCTGCTCGAAAGAAAACATATCGATCGTAGAGAAAAGCTTGTCTACGCTAAGTCCCGTGCCCCTCGAGAAAATCACGTCAACGACGTTCAACAAACTCGAGTATCGCTGTAACTTCTATTAGTGTAACTAGTCAAGTGTCATGTCTTCCGTCCCTTCAATAGCTTATCAGATGAATCATCTATCTGTTATTTTATGAGTGGTGCAATTATCAATTTGGATTAGCTCGAAGTTTCAAGTTACTTGTTATTGAAATAAATCAGTACAATAGTGCTATCTTTTCAAACGTGCAATTTTTTCTACAATTAGATCCGTCATAATGAATACTAAAGAAAAAGCGATGGAAGAAGACGAAAGGTAATTTTTAAAGTTTTTTCTGATGATAGAATGCATCAGTAAAACTATGATTTTGTTTATTCTGTTTCGCAAACTTTTCGCTTGTGGGTGATGACGACATTATTTATCTAATTCGCAAGGCTAGGTGACCGGACACAAAATAGCCGATAATTCATATTTCTAGCAAATATTATGACGAATCAAAACCACTAAACAACAATTTTGACACTAAAGGACATTGTGTCCTTAATACTAATTTAGATAGTCAAACCGCAGAGGCTGAATGCACTATGAATGCTAACCGAAGTTATCGCAGAGATCGATGTTATCATTTAATGGACTGTTTGTCAATCGAGCGCCTGCGCATGCTATCGATGGATAAGACGTTTAGACTAGTTCGCCAGATGGCAGGATTGGCATTTACGTTGATATATATTTGTATATTTAAATGGCGATAATTTGGGATCTTCTGGTTAGCTGATGCCGTTGATTTCATTAGCGTTCGAAAGAAAGGAAACTTGCTAATTGCGTACACACTAACAGTAGCAATGGTTTTCATTTTGACAGTTTGACAACATTCATTGCGTTATTTACGTTGTTCAGAACACAATTTTTTCGCACATATGAAGCAATGGATTAGCAATATCCTTCAAAATGATTAAGATTGTGACTGAAACTGAATGTATGTTACGCAATTAAGGTGGTGATCGGAAAATAGCACTTCTAAATATTGCATAAATAATTTTGCGGTTTTTACAAACGAGTATATCAGTATCAGCTTTCATATCCTCTTCATTATCATAGAAGTGTATGAAGTGAGTGTGAGTGTGTGTGTGTGTGTGTGTGTGTGTGTATGTGTGTGTGTGTGTGTATGTGTGTGTGTTTGTGTAGTGTGTGTGTGTGTGTGTATTATCACTTCACTCGATAGCTTTATAAATAATGAAAACTGAACATAGGTTCATTAAATACAGCCGGTCGATTCCGTAAAAATCTTCACCGTGAAATCATAAGTGAAGTGAGAACTTGTTAATCCCTAGCAAATGACAGCTCACTCCACGCGCAAATCATCCAAGCTTTCACGGTGAGATGGTTACAGAATCGCACGGCTGGAATCAATAAACCATTATCAATACATTATCCTAGAATCCATGTCTAATTTATTTGTGGTTGGCAGATCGGCTTTCTTTTTAAAAGCTTTTATTTAACTTGACTTGTATGTATGTGAAGGTGGAATCTTGCAAGTTAAATTTGACCCCCTTCCCGGTATCCAATTGAGCTGAAATTTTACGTACTGGTCCAGTCCCGATGACAATGCATGTTTGTGACAAGCATGACGTGATGCTGCTGCCAGGATTGGCTCCAGACGAGGGAACTCCTCAACGGTTAACAGCAGGGACATGAAATTTTGCACAGCCATTGGGATGACAGTTAGCGGGTCCACCATGAAATTGCTGCCACCTTCAGGGTTGGCTCCAAACCAGAGAATTCCTCAACGGTCGGCAGTAGGGACTTGAAATTTTGCATACCCGTTCGGATATGATAGACGGTTGGTGGTTCCACCATGAAATTGCTGCCACATCCAGGGTTGGATGTGGCAGCGGAACTCCTCAACGGTCAACAATAGTAACAGGCATAACAGGTATACCATGACTTGTAATTTGGTGAGATGGGCGTCAATAGCATTCGCTAACGCTTTTTCTGGTTTGCAACCTGTCTAGGAGACGGAAAACTCCAAAATCAAACCCGGAACGGTGTTTCGTCAGGCATGAGTAAGCTTTAAGCTAAAACAAATGGCGCATATATTACCAAATTACTACCCAAGTCAAGGTGAGGCCGTGCCGAGGACTGAGTGGCATCAGGGTATAAAATGATGTCATGAACGTACCGCCTCAGGGCACCTGGGCGAATCCTGTTGTATATTAGCTCTTACCCTTCTAAACGAAGCTCTGGAAGGGTTGACGGATATTTCTTCGGTACTCGTGGGGACGTTATGGGAAATAAGGAAACAACAACACAAAGAAAACGAAGGTTAGAGAAAAAGAAGTTAAAATGGCACCCGCCAATGTAACAATGACGCACTTAATGAAATGAATATACTAAGAAATATGTCTAGCGAAAACTAAAAAATATAAAATAAATTAATATAAAAAAACTTTTAAAAAAAGCTTTTATTTACGCCCTAAAAAGACAAAAATAAGATTTAAATTACATTAAACCTATTCATTTTCCAATTACTTTACAAAATTTAACTATATAAAAGCTTGTCGCGAGATTTACCTGTGTAGACTAGTAAATTAAATAACTTGATCTGTATGATTTTAATAAAAAAAAAAAAAACTAAGTTCAAACTAAGTACTTAATACGAGTGCTCAAATCTCGTAGATCTACCTGTGTAGATCAACTAGTAACTTGATCTGATTGATTTTAATTAAAAAAGGCTAAGTTCAAACTAAGTAATACGATTGCTTACATCTCGCGACAAGCTTTTATATAATTAAATTTTGTAAAGTAATTGGAAAATGAATAGGTTTAATATAATTTAAATCTTATTTTTGTCTTTTTAGGGCGTAAATAAAAGCTTTTTTTTTAAAGTTTTTTCTAACATCTCTATGCGGCGTCACTTCAATTTTTACTTCCTAAGTATAATTTCTTGCCAAATTATGTTTCACACTATTTATCCATCCATTATTAGTAGTATCTTTTATCAGAGAGAGGGGCCCGTGGGTAAATAATAACAGCCGCACAGGTCGATCGATCAGGTTAAGCTACGCTTGCCGCGGTTGGTCTGTGTCCATCAGTCGGTCAGGTCTGTGACCATCTCTACATACCGAGACCCCTCCGTGCCTCGGAAAACATGTTAAGCCCGGCTGTCATTCGTAGATCTTTGACAGTCGTTACGGGTAGTCAGAAGCCCGAAAGTCTGACAACCAGTCTTACCTAGGGGTATCGTATTACCCAGTAACTGGGTTGTGGAGGTCTGATAGGCAGTCGCTCCATGTAAAAGAATGGTATTCAGCTGCATCCGGTTACACTGGAAGCCGACCCTAACCTAGTTGGGAAAAGGCTAAGCAGATGATAATGATCTTTTATCCAATCCACAGCAAGTTTCTGTTCATATACTGCCCAAAAAAACTAGTACCACAAATACATCAAACGATTAGCACATACATGAATTAACTTTAAAAATGCAACTCCGCCGGTAGGTCCTTGCTGCAATGGTTGCGTAGGCGCAGGTTGCAGCACCGTTCTAGATATCGATCGCGAGTCGCGGCATCTTACTGTGACATTCATGACTTCATTACTTCGGCATCGGTTTGATTGGCATATCCTTCCGCTCAGGTGGATGGTGACGTCATGATTGAACCGGTTGGATGTGGGGGCCTGTAGTAAGTGCTGTTATTAAAATTAGGTCAAGGTGAGGAGATGCAGAGGGTTATGAGGCTAAGGAGTTACGATAAAATGGAGTGTATGTTAGAGCAGGTTTTATATTTCTTGGAAGAACCTAAAGAAGTTGAATTCTGGAACGATCATATCGAGGCTGCACAGCAAGAAATTAACCATGAATATAAGCAAACTACCTATACACAGGTACATGCGAGAAAGGCAAAAGCTTGGGAAACAAGGACTTTCACTCACACCGGTCTCTAGGACCTGTTTGTTTGGATACATCGATATTCGACTGCAAATGCAGTATATATGCTCTTGCTTGTAGTCCTGTACCCGAGCATAGATATCCGAGATCTATAATATATTTAAAGGAGTTCTAGAATTATCTCCAAAATAACAAAACATGAGTTAGGCACCTGTCCCACCGTTGTCAAAGAAGCGACTAGCTATCAACGAATTTCTCGCTCAAACAACGTGTAAGTAAAAGAGTTACATATATTAATAGTTGCTTGCTGACTGTTCACACTGCTGGCGAGTACTCGTTTGCCGCAGCGACAAGAGCGATCAAAGAGAGTACTCGCACTGCGACGTTCGCTTGGCGGGCAGAAAACTCGCGGAGACACGCGAGGTATGTACGTCTATATTATGAATCCCAGCGAGTAATCGCTTGTCGCCGTTGCGTACTCGCTTCTCGTTAATCGCCGGTGGCGTGACAAGCGGTGCCTAAAATACCAATGAAGAAAGGAATTCCTTGTTTAGACAAGTTTAATGTTTTATTTTATCCAAAGCTAAGCCAAGCAACTCTGCGGGAGCTATTTTATAGGACAGTCGATTGTGGACAAATGTTCTGATTAGAATAAATTATTCAGATTTTGCTTCCACTACAGCTCTAATAAGCTATATTCTTGATTGCAGAATATGCTTGCATGTGTTTATTGGTAGCAGGTTTGTCACCATAAATAACTAATTTTTAATGTCTTTCACCACCGAATAATTTGTTGGTATTGTGTCCTTCGCAAAACGTTTGGTAAATCCTTATTTAAAAAAAAAAGGAAAGAGTAACGTCATACTGTCAATGTGCCATAATTTTTGAAAATTGTGTCATAATGTCATTATGATTTGACACTAATTATGCTGTAGCTATATGAGATAGATAGAGAATTAGCTATCAATACAATGGAGCGCGATACACATAGCTTAGGAGACGATGGAGATTTTGAAACACCGCGGTGATCTCCCGTTTTGGCGATTTGAATTGGCCGGCCATTGCCTGATCTGATGACGCCAGACTGCTTCCCGGGGTTTTTGGAATTCGCGTTTACCACAACAAACCACAAACCTTGCAAGTCTTGTAAGCCAACATTGAAGAAGAAATCACCACAGACAGATGTTGAGCAACAATTCAAAACACCATCGTAAAACCGAAAACTTTTTATAGTTAAGTCATTCAATAGTCTCAATATTGTTAATACGTACGTGGGTAATACGTACGTATAGTACGTGGGTAAGAGCGAGATACCTAGCCCCAACACAAGTATTATCTATTACTTACTGGGGTTGTCTCATTTATTATAATCCATGCTACTGTTTTGAGAAAAATAAACATTTTTCATTTTTTCATAGAACATAATTATGTACAGGTTGCTCTATGGTTATTTATTTATAGGTTATTATATGCATCCTTCTCGAAAATGAAGAATCTGCGTAGACTTATATCATTAAAGATAAGATAGTGTTTTGGAGCAAGGTTACATCTTGATAATGTTGCGTACCTACTTCTCGCACAGATGATACATATGAGATTTAAGTAATCCTTGTAACATGAAATTAGGTAAGTATAACTGCCGTTCGATTCTGGAAAAATCTCACCGTGATAACTAAGGTGAAGTGAGCTTAGAGTGAGCTGTGAGTCATGCTGATGCTAGGGATTGACACTACTGACGACTCACTCCACGCTCACTTCACCCAAGTTTTCACGGTGAGATGGTTACAGAATCGTACGGCTGGATGCTTTTTTGCGCAATGTCCAATATTGTTTTTGTTACTAAAGCAATGTCGATAGGTAATCAGTGCTATTATCATTTCTATCAGCTAGTTTAACTTAGGCCCCTCAATTACCGATAATACATACCTAATTAAGTATTGTATGTTCATTCAGACTCAACTAGTCTTCAGGGCTATATCACGGTAATATTATAATACAGTACTCCAACTTCATACAAACGGACGAAACGCGAGCTATACCTACGCGCCTCGATCTCGCTGTGCGCTCGGAGCGCAGACAGTCACGGCTGTACCGCAGTGTCGAACGGACGGTGTGTTTTTTTTTAACAATAACCGCGCGATTTTTCTCTAAAAATCAGTTAATATGACGAGTAGGAGATATTGTGCTGTTTTTGGTTGTATGAATTCGTCAATAACGCATCCAGACATAAGTTTTTTTTAATTACCTGGAAACTCTGAAAGGTGAGACTATAAAATAATTTTACTTACTAGTAGGTAGGTACATAATGTGTGTCTTTTTATGGATAAGTATATCCTTTTATCTCACGAAAAAAAAGGTGTTTGGATTAATAAATAAAGCGAATAGAGTAACGGAAAGTTATTGAGACGAGTGAAATAGGTAGTTATATGCGGTTCTGAATGAATCATGATACGGAAATGCTGGAGACGGGCAGCCCTAACGCATGTTTACGTACCGCGCGGCTGTAGGCATTTATTTGTAACATGCGGCCGAGGTACAATACTGTATTATAATATAACCGTGGCTATATTATAGAGATCGATTCCTAAACCTTCAGACTCCATTGAATTTTCTATGAGAATATCTTCGTATATTTCTGTAAGTATGTATTCCAGCCTATCTATTCTGTAAATATCTCACCGTGAAAACAAAAGTGAAGTGAGCGTGAAGTCAGTCATCAATAGTGCCAATCCTTAGCATCAGCAAGACTCACAGCTCACTCTAAGCTCACTTCACCTTAGTTATCACGGTGAGATTTTTCCAGAATCGACCGGCACATATTAACACACGCACCACACATTCCTCTTAGCATTCTGATCTCAACTACATGCTGTTTTTTTATATTTCTATGGCTGCATGCCTTTCATTCAACCCTTTTGTGGCCCAACATTTTGATCAATATACAAGACAACAGAGGGGTAATTCTCGTAATTTTAAGAACGTTCACAGTCTGATCTCAAAGCCTGATGTCAAAAATATCTCTGATTTACCTACATTTTTGAGAAGTTTTTGACATTGATTGTCGCTGACATGAGATTGCGACTAGATTGAACGTTTTTAATTTCGGGAATTCGACGTGGTTAAACGAAAAGGATCCAATCCACAACATGGTCAAAAATGAGTTAAGTGCACCAAACTGATGCTAAATATCAGTACTATCGGCCCGTAAAAAAGATCCAGGCAAAAACAACTGTCTATCACTTTTTATCAACCTCAGAACCAACCAATGAATGATGAACGGCACGTTAAAATAAAATCACTTTGGACAATCCAACCTTCCTGGTTCATAGCCAATATTACCAATCAATTAAGTAAAACGAGTCAAGGAATCTGGATTCTTTTTGCGTAATTACAATTTGTTCATTACTTTCAATTAATTTTAAAATGAATATCAATAAAGAAATATCTTAGAAACTTCAAACGTTAATATTTCTAAATTGACTTTGTGTGGACTGGATCCTTTTTGTGTAACTGCGTCCAATTGGCCTTCAACCGGTAGATTCTGTAAAAATCTCACCGTGAAATCATAAGTGAAGTGAGCTTGAATTGAGCAGTGTCAATAGTGTTAATCCCTAATGACAGCTCACTCCACGCTCACTTCACCCAAGTTTTCACGGTGGATGGTTACAGAATCGCACGGCAGGTCTCACTATTGTTTATTTATTTTATTATTTATGTACACACAGTAAAAACATATGGATATGACATAATTATAATTTGAGTACAATGGTAGTGCTGGTATTGTTTTATAAATCTTTCCCTTGAGTTTTAAAAAAGAGTATTAAATGGAATAGCAGATGGCATCGCATCCATGTCTGCCCTTCAGGTCGTCTGCCGGTCTGGCCCGGAGCGCCCACACAACCTTTCAGCTGTCCGTCAACTAAAAACCAAAAAAATCCCACGTGAACTGTACAGATTTAATATTTTAATCGATCTTGACATGATATCATTGTGAAAGGGTTCAACGACTGCTGGACGTTTTTGTGCAGAAACAGAAGGGTGTAGTGTGGGCTGCAGTCTGTTTGGTGCAAGTCACTGACTGTGTGATGGCTACGACTTTGAAACTTTTTAAGTGAAGTATATCTTTAGCCATAGGGGGTCAAATTTTTAGCTTTAGCAATACAGGGTGGTAAAAAAAATGCTGTTCCATAAATTTTAACCGCGTTAGTATACCGGGTGTAAGGGACAGCCGTCCGCAAATGAACAGGGTGTCTTCAGCTCCTTATTTAGAATCATATTCCATCGGAAATTTTCTCAGGAAAATTTTAATATTTTTTACCGTTTTTTCGGCTAGTATTCCTTTATTTCAATGTAAAATTACATTCTCTGTATGCACCACTCCATTTATGTAAATAAAACAGTTAAAATAAAAAAAAAACAGCAATGGATGTCGAAATACTCTAACGAACGACGCGTGAAATCAGCTGTTCACTTTCTGCCTAGCTTCAGAGTTCATCAAACTCACCGCATACTACTAGGGTAAATGTGCCTGTTTTCGACCAATTACTGAAGTTCATTATATTCTTGGTAAATATTTACCAAGAATGTGTGCAATCAATGATGCTGAAGAAATCAGAGCACTGGTAGATGCTGTTGCCCATCTACCAGATCATTTACAATACTTTAAATGTAACGTCGAAGGAAACAGGATTAAAAAAGACTAGATCTAACTGATATGCTACCTGAGATTAAAAGAACTTTAGTCCCTACGATATTCCAAGATATTCATACGAATCACGCAAAGAAAACACAGTAAAGTTCAGTAGAGAGTCTCAAGTACAAACAAACTACCTTATCTTGTCCTAAGTGTAGCAGGCGAGTGACGATTTACAGATGATATCTAGACAACAGTCACTCGGGACGGTAGCATCCAACCGCGATGTAAGTAATAACAGTAGCACTCGAAGCTATTAGGTACGTTCCTGCAAATGCGAATTTGACACGGAAATTGCGCAGAACCGGCGAGTAGGGACAGAAATACGATGAAAGTAAAGGAAGAAGAAATGGGTCTGGCGGGATAAGTCATAAATGTTGTCTTATACTATACCTCGTATTAATAGGTAGTCGATACGCATGAAGCGCTCAATGACGAAGAATGGTTTACAATTTAAAAAAATGTTTTTTGTGTATAGGTTTCTGGTTATACTGTTCCCACTGCTGGGACACAGGCCTATTCTCTGTGAGGTTCCCTAGTCCACCACGCGGGCCCAGTCACGCCCAATCCGCGGGTTAGTGGTTCTAGGACATGCGGTGTTTCCTCACAATGTTTTCCTTCACCCTTTTTGAGAAAAGAGTCTGGTTGGGTTCACGACCTCGACTCGTAAGTCAGGGCCGATACCACTGGACCACCATTACTCTGGTTCTTTATAGTATTTCTTTTTTTTTTTGGGATAACTTGATAGAATTAGAATTTCTATGTATAGAGACGACAGCGTATATTGAAGATGTAGGATAGGCTCTGTGATCTCTGACAATGGCACGTTCGACGCCGACATAACTTACCGTATCAACAATGGATGGATGAAGTGGCGACAACTCTCAGGAGTGTTATGCGATGGCAGAATGCCGGTAGATGTTAAAGGGAAGGTGTACAAAACCGCAGTCCGTCCAGTTCTAATGTACGGTGCCGAATGCTGTCCAATAAAAAACACCCAGGTCATAAAAGTACAGACGACCGAGATGAGGATGCTGAGATAGGCAGGACTGGAGGTGTCACTCTTATGGGCAGAGTAAGAAACGAGCATATACGAGGAAGTTTTAAGATCCGCCCAATCGAAGAAAAACTCTTTGAAGCCCGCCTGAGGTGGTATGGCCATGTAATGAGAATGCCCGAAGAACACATGACCAACAAGTCCTCTACATGAATTCTGGTCCAAAGAAGCGAGGTAGACCCCTTTCCGCTTGGATGTCTTTAGTCACCCACGACCTGAAGCAAGCCCAAGTGAATGACTTGACGATCTAGAACCGAAACATCTTGCGAAGAATGACGAGGAGACCCGACCAAAAATGAAATGGGACAAGGCTATGCAAAGGGAGAGAGAAAGCGTATGTTGAAGATGGTAGGGGTTAGATTGGTAAGAGATCCGATATAGGACATCCAACACTGGAAAGAAGTGTTAAGTATAAAATGATATAACATTTACATACTGAATCTAGGTACATAGAATCCGACAAACAATGAAAAAGAACCTAATTATGTATTTGTGTACGTTTTTTATTTATAATTAAATAATTTTAATATTTTTTTTTGACATTTTACTACTCAACCAAAGCACCTGCCATCTAATCTCTTCACAAGCCTTGGTTGACTGGTAGAAAATGCCTAAGGCATTAAGTCTGCCTTTGTGCGAAAATATTAAATAAATAAATAAATAAAAGAGTTGACAGTAACAAAGTTGTAGGCAGGAGAGTCAAATCAATTAAAAGTTGCCCTGAATTAATTTACGAACGTGATTAAACTTTATAACATCTAGGAATCTTATTAACATATAGAACCATGTATTAAGATCCGTTGCCAAAATGCTAATACAAAATCAATAAATATAAATCCTAATTTACATCTAATTACAATAAAATTACACCACACCGAATATTGCAAATCCGCGCACACCTCAAATTGTGGTGTCATTTAATAAGTAGGTGTTTATCTGTTCAACGGACAGGCTAATTGTCGATACGATTATACGAACACGGGTGTCGGCAGCAGTAAGGTCGGTCGTGGGAATAAATGGTATAATCTTTAGTCATTGAGTATTGGAATCGTATAATTTTGCCACGTTAGGTAGGTTATGTGGTCTGAGCTGGATGTCGTCACTCTTCCAAAACTCAATAATGTTTCTCATGAAAAATTATGAATAAAGCCTGCACCTGTATTAGCTGAAATTGCTTGTTTTTAAACTTAAACCCCCTTGTAAGCATCAGTAAGTAGGTAATTATTAGGTAGGTTATTTGCTAAAACAAATGACACCTCATTTCTAAAATATTATTAGAGAATTGCGCCGATTCCCTTATTGACAAACTAAACTAAATTTAAGTTGAGTGCATCTTTTTCTTTCTATTTCATTAAGAAAAGTACAGAAGACAAATATCAGTTTAGTCCTGTCAAATTAGTCAGCGCCTAACGTAAATTGACGTATTTTTAGTAGCCATTTTTTTAATCACGTCTAATCTTGTCTATGGAGTATCTTAATTTGACAGGACTAAACTAAAATTTATCTTCTGTCCTTTTCATAATGAAAAAGAAAAAGATGCACTGAACTTAAATTTAGTTTAGTTTGTGAACAAGGGACTGGGCGCCAATGTTACCTACACATTTTATTCATGGATCTGATTTCTTGGAGGACACGCTTACCTAATAATTACAAACTGATTTTTACTGCTATATTCTAAGTTTACACAGCGCTGATAGCAGTGCCGTTAAAAATCAGCACCCTCTTGCCCTTATCGCAATTTGTAACGGGGCAGCATACCTTCTTCCTACAATATCTCTACTAGGTATTAGCCATCATCTTAGTGTTCTCTCAATCACTTCCTTCCTGCGGGGTAATTGCGTAGCACACTATCAGTAGCAATGGTTTTTATTTTGACAGTTCAACAACATTCATTGCGTTATCTACGTTTTTGACCAGACACATTTTTCGAACATGGATCAGCAACATGCTTCAAAATGATTCAAATTTAGAATAATAGTGTGTTACGCAATTAGGGTGCTGTTCCTAGCCATATTCAGAATTAACTTCACAGAATCTATCTATGATTTCTTTGGTCTGTATCATATTTTAATTAAATCTCTGTTGTAACAAACTTCATAATTATAGAAACTGGCAGCATATGTATACTTAGGTAAATTAAAAAAGGTTTCTAATGTTCCGTTGACATTTTTCAAATATTGTCATTCAAAATCGATTTGTTCTCTAAGGGAAGTGCTGTATTGCAAACAATTGCGAATAATTAAATGATTAAAGCAAGAATGATTTCGAACTACCAAAGGACAAGAGAATATAAGTTTATAATGGTAATCCAATCAATCAACTATCTTGATAGATAATGAGTGTTAGCGATAAGAATGTTAATTTATGCAGTAGTTGCAAGTAATTTTGAGGATCTACACGTAATTTCATAACTATGTTTAGAAAATCTAAAAGTGTGAGTGTTATTGATAGTTTTTGAAGCATAATTTCGGTGGGAAGAAAGGAACGTTATATCATTATATTTTAATGCTAACCTATGTGGTTCGTTTGGAACCTCCCTCTATAGTTACTTTACTCTTTGGTTTGGATAAAATCGTCAGATTTGTAGAAACCCGGGAAATTCCTTCCGTGTGTTCCAATTGTACTTGGTGTTATTCGTTGTTTTAACTTGTCATTGTTGTAGCTTTTATTTTAATGGTAAAAACATAAAAAACTGATTAACGCTTTTTGCCTATATTAAAAGTATCTAATGTTGTTTCAGATCGAGGAGGTTATGCAGGAGAAGGCGCCTGGGGTGCCAAGTAACTTAAAACTCCAGTAAGTCGTACATCTGATATAATCTTCTTTGTAATGCTAATGTTTGGCTTGCAAACATTGTCCCTCATTCATGCGACTAGTAGCGCCATCTCTTGTCACAACATTACATTATGTAGTAAAACTACACAAGCTCTTTTGTAGAGGGCGCTGTTACTCCTGTAGTGTACGCTATTTTCATTCCGATTGTCAGCGGGGATATAGCTCAGTGGTAGAGCATTCGACTGCAGATCGAGAGGTCCCCGGTTCAAACCCGGGTGTCCCCTGAGAAAATCTTTTTGCATTTTTTCTTTTTGTGTTTTTACAGACATCCACATACAACATCGTCTCAAGTATTACGTGGCAAGAACTTTACGGCGAATTTTTTCAAAACTACTTTTAGCTATCGAAGCAAGGCGGTTACGCCCACCTCTTCAAGTACCGTCGACAAAACTATCAAAATAGGCAGCGCGGAGACTAAGCCTGTAACTAGAAACAGGCCGAGGACAGGTAATGAAGGAAAATACTATGTAATGTAAAATTTAATTAAGTATGAAAATTACGATCTTAAAAAAATAATATCTTACTTTCTAGCAACCTTATCTGATTCGGTAAATAATAATAAGGTTAAAGTTAAAAAGACTGCGGATCGAAGCAAGTCGGCTGGGCAGTACGTTGATAAGCACACCATCGAACCTGAACGACCGCTCAGACACAAACCTACGACGCCTGACTCAGGCGGACCGAAACCTATCAAAGAAAGTGGTAAAAAGAGCGACACCAAAAGCTCAAATGTTATTCTGCAAATCGTGAAAAAATCTGCTAAAACACCAGCTCCAAAACTCCCGGATAGCATCCTACCACCGACTTTGAGACCGAAAACCGACAAAAACTTGAAACTAACGAAGAATATCAACAATAATGATGTTTGGGCAACACCTAGTGATGTCAAAGTCACTCATCGGAGAGTTCCTACATTACCTGTAAAGTAAGTTTGTTTACATTTTCATTAGTTTACAAACAAACGTAACAAAACTGATCGGAGAAGTAAAGTTTCATTTTGAATTTTCGCGCCAACTGGAAACATCAATTATTACCACAATCAATACACGACCTTACAGTAAAGCTATAAAGTTAAATTTCGATCAAAATACTTTGACGTCTTAAGTTGATTCACGCACGTGATGGAATATATTTTTGGTCGTTATATCCATCTCTCTCTCGCATAACCCTTCCTCTTTCGTATTGCTTGCGTAAGAAGGGATAAGGTATATTATAGGTGTTTTCTTCGCACGTGTAGAATGTATTCGGCGACGTGTTACATGATCAATGTCTGTTGATAGTTAGACGTTGGTAGGTTCAGAGTGGAGCGCATATTTTGAATTTGTTCGGGTTATAGAAAGAAATGAGCGAACAGCGGTTGGCTGGTTGTTTGAGCACGGGAAGTAGCTCAACAAGCAAGTTTGTTTGGTGCGACGGGCCACGGATGTCGTCCCGTTGGCCGGGTGCTTTTTTCGAACTTTTTTTTGTGTTGGTGACAAACAAAACGAACATTTTATGAGTTTGATCATGGTGGTTATTATTGTGCTCATGTGATGTGTTGAATTCATGATTGGAATTAGTTTTGTGCATTGGTGTTTTTCAATCGTCGTCTACGTCGCTGTATAAAGAGCTAACAAAAATTGAACTTATTCAACCGAGTGTCTTATTACTCCCGCTTTCTCGTAGTGGACAATCGGCCACTGAGCCACTGATGACCAGACGCTGTACCTTCTATAGAAACGGCTTTTGCTTTCTTTTTATTGTTTCAAAGATGACCCAAATGGTTGTCTTTCCAGTCCTTTACTTGAAACATGTTTTGGTTCACAATCAACATCTAAAGCATCCCATACCGGCGAGTAATTAGTTTTGTAATGAGGCACTTATAGGAATTAGGTTAAGTGATGTGGGTAGGATTCCACTTCAATTCTGAGAACTCAGATTAGGTATCTGTATTTCCAGTTTTTACCTGACAACTAATAGGTAGGTTCTGAATAATGAATAGCGGTTTTCCTCAGTCTATAGTAAATAACAATGAATGTAAATATGCGATAAAATTTACATAAACGGTGTTACATCCAGCTTATATAAATGCTTCTCTTCCTATCACATATTTTATGTGCGATTTATAACTAAGTACTTAGCCAGAATATTTGAATTACCGTTTCCTTTTAATGAGATTATCAGGTAAACAAGTTTGACGGCAAATTAATGAGAGCCTTTATTCTTGATAAGGTAGGTCTGAACCTTTAGCATCCTCGTCTTAATCTGTTTTAATGAGTAAAGTTGGAACGTGATCGTTTTTTACTTATAATTTTATTAGAGGCTCAACGTTAATGACTCCGACATTTTAAAATGTCATGTCAGGTACCCAACAGAGCGGACGTACGCGACATTCCATGTTGGTTTTGCAAACTGAATCAGTAGAAATGTGTATAATACAACTTATTCGAGACTTATAAAGAATTGTCACCAAGTTGGTCTGATCAAATAACTTGCTATCTGTAGACCTAGACATGTCTTCCAAATCCTTACCCGAGGTGCGTTTCCTGTCTGCACAAATGAAATCAGAATTCATCATTCCTAAAATGAAACCGCAGTAGGAAACTGAATTCATAATTTCGAAAAGAATTATCATAAAAGAGTCATTCATCTGAATTTCATGAACGAATTATCCTGTTTTAGAGCTAAAGTGCCTAATGAACGAAACAATACTAAAGTCATAACTAAAAATAAACTAGATACAAATAATTAATGGTGTTCCAACTGAGACAAAAATGTGCGACGTAGGCGCAAGACTGCATATCCACATGTTTGAACAAGTTGTTTCACAATAACAACTGGGGTTACGCTGAATAAAGACTTAAGAATCTTCAAACAGAAGATGAACAATTGAACGAAAAAACATAAGAGGCCGACAGCCTTTGTATTGTTACATAAAATTTTAACGTGAGAATACGGAACTTGCTTAGTTGAAAATCTGTAACGAGTTAGCTACAGTATGACTTCTGTGACAATTACCACTACCAAAAGCGATATCTTTAACCAGAACCAAAAAAGAAGAAAAGAATATTGTTTTCTATGAAGAGAGGTATTAAACAAAGACCTTATTGAAAAAAACTGCATCCAGGAAGTAATTATATCACCAGACTTAAATGGCGCCCCAAATGAATTAAAGAGATTGTCCGTCATTTCAATCAACATGTAAATATTAAAATAATCTAACTGTACAATCTGAAAGTTGATTGACAGCTCACAGGTTTCATCATAAACTTTGATTACTCTGAATTTGTTTTTGGAGATAATTTTAATAGTTTATTACTTAGTTACTGAAGACGTTGAATCAGAATATCTATTAATAAATCCCAAATCTTCGAACAATTGTTCAGTTTCAAGTTTATCACGAGGCCGTCAATTTAGCTCCGATAAGATACAGCACGAATGAAGCTTTATCTGTTCACACATTCATATTTGTTGTTTCTTTGGCTGCATATTTGGATAAGAAAGCATTGTTTGATTATAACACATATCTTCAAGACCACTTCCTCTTTCACAAAACTGTCATCAATCTAATTGAGGATGAGATAGTTTTCCTATCTTTTGATATAGTTAACCACATGAATACGTGAGAACGAAGACATAATTGTCAAACTTTCGCAAATCGAAAGCAAACTCGGTATTCACACGAGCAAACTATTTACTTAACAATACAATGTCTCTTGTTTATGTAACTGATGCACAGAGAACCTTGTGAATATCGAAACAAAAATTCTCTTGTCTGAGACCGAGAGCCTTCACGTAGCGCGATAATTATTTTTGCAAATGTCCAATGACTAGTTATATTCTTATGGCACTTAAGTGACAAAGCATTTTTATCTTTTGCAATTTTGACAGGCGGGGCACAACTTTTTATCGTGTCCTCAATATGTTACAAATTAACATGACTCATTAAATCATCGCTGGAGGTACCATATGCCAAAGAATGTTGTACGTCCTACGTCCAAATTAGGCGCCACAGATCCGCAATACAAAAACCAATGACTTAAACGCAGTTAACTGGCTGTTCTCTAGCTGCAAATACTACGCCCATTTTATGATTCATAAAAAGAATTCAGACAGGAAAAATAAGCCCTATTTCAATCTGCGTAGGTAGGCCAATTGGTGACTACTTAAGTACATTAAAAACTAACATACGATTCAACGGTGTTAACAATTTGTTCTTACATCAAAGCCGTTCCCACTTTCGTACAATGAGATATCTAACGCGTCATTTCTGACCAATAAGGTGGATCCGATATCCAACTATTTACACAAGTGTTACTCAAGGATTGACTTTGTTCCTTCTTCGATCGTGTATGAATTTCGATGTCTTATTATTTGTTGGCTCGGTCACATAAGGCTCGGTCGTGCATATTATCTCATGGTAATCATTATGGTCGTTACGTATATGTACCTTGTTGTCTTCGCTTCATGTTAACGTTGCAAAATGGCGTATGTCATTAGGAAACCGAGACCTTGAAATGAGTTTAATTTTTCGGAAGCCAAATCAAATATTCATGATTAAAAAATACTAGTTTTACAACTAAATACAATACCTTAGTTTGTAATTAATTCACAAGTTTCCTCATCGTCACAATGTCCGTCTGCAACCTTATCTTATGCAACGTAATGTTCTCTACAGCCATTTGATTCAACTTCAGTAATATAATCCTTGTAGTCGTCACAACTTTTTCTCATTGCTTGAATCGCGTTGTTTACCTAGCTACGCTTATTCTGAGTCGTATTGTTCGTTTGAACAATTCAAGTACCTAATGAATGTGTCGGCGCCTGGGTGCCGTTAGCTACGGACCTTCTATACGTGCCCTTCCAGCGCTTGCTGCATTATATCAGCAATTAAGTGCGAGGCGACTAGCGACAGAATGCGCTGATGAATGTTTAAAAGCGTCTCACTTTACAAATACATATCTCTCCATGGATCCGTTATTGCTAGGGATGTGAAAATAACTGTCGTGTCTGGGAGGTTTATTTACTGAATCTAAACTAAAATCAAGTCGTAAAAACAAACTAGACATGGTTTTATTTGTACGCATACATTATGAAGATCATTAACACTGTAAAGACGTAACCGAAGAAACAGATAGTAGTTACACTACAAACAATGAAGAAAGTAACAATAAAGAAATGCTGGCTACAGTTAAACAATTCCGACGACGAAAACTCCATATGAAGCGCTCCCATCTCAGCAACATTGCTCTGAAACAGTCGGCCTTAGCACTTAGCTATTTAATGGCTATGCAGTTATTAGTTGCAAACAGGTTTCGGAGTTACCAAGAGAAAGTATCTTATATTGCAATCGTGAGAATTTCATTATTGTTTGATTGAAGATTCGGTGTTATGGAGATTATTTCTGTCTATTGTTCTACTGAACCTGCCATTTAAAGCTTAATTTTCCAGTCCCAAAAGATAAAAAAATAGAAAGAGTGATTGTAATTCAGATAGTCCCAAACAGCCGAATAGATTTCGAAGAATCAAATAAACAAATCTGATAAGCGCAACAATTTTATCCGAAACGAAATGTCTCTAGAGTCTGTTCCACGATTGTGATCGGACACGGATGAATGAGCAATACTGTGATCTTCGGTTCAATAGCACACGATTGACTTTGTAGCTGACGACTTTATTATTTTCTGTTTGACGAAAGTTGGTAGGTAACTTTTAAGTCTTCATTCTACTAGATTTTGACAAATTCAACCAAGGAGTATAAGGACGTTGAAGTCAACTAACCGGTCATGACCCGTCGCAATGCCAAACAGAATTCTCCGATGGAATATTCCCATAACAAAGATGGTAAACCTGATAAAACTGAGATAAAACAATACTCGATCATCGTAACATCCTCCAATCTAGGACATTTCATAATGCATTACATAAAACGGCCATTTTAAGATTTTATCTATTCAGAAGCTTGAAACTCGTTTGAAAAATGTATTAAAATTTACGAGCGTATTCAGAATTAAACTGACTTGTAGCTTATACAAGAAAGCGACCTTTTTGGGTCGTGGTTCAGATACCGGTCGTCAATCTTTCACCGTGCACACATTGCATTTCTCTTTCAAGTAATGTGTCATTATCACTTGCTGTGTTCGACTTTTATACACGTGCGTCTGTTTAGTTAACCTTTATTGAGCTAGTTAGTGTTCAGAGTCGACTTTTTCTGATTGAGGAGAAGCTATCTCATTAGATTCTTCATCATAATATCCAGTAGCTTGTTCAAGTAGGTACTTCATTAGTGTGAAAAATGAATTTGACCACTGTGTGATTACGATGATTCCGTGGGATATCTATGTCAATAATATTCTTATAATTAATGTTTCTCACGTACCTTATTTAATTGTATCCTTCAGAAAAGCTATTCTTGTAGCTTTATCTTTATCATCTTTTACATTAAATCTACTGTTTGGTGTGTAATTATTTGATTATACCTACAAAGCTACAGTAAATAACGTTAACACAATGGGTGGTTTGGTATCTACATCATTCATCGTGAAATATTAACCTACTATTGACGAACCCATAAAATATAATTAAGGAACAGCAGGGTAATTGCGTGACGCACTATCAGTAGCAATGGGTTTCATTTTGACAGTTCAACAACATTCATTGCGTTATTTACGTTGTTGCGCAGACACATTTTTCGAACATCTGGAGCAAAGGATTCGCAATATGCTTCAAAATGATTCAAATTGAGAGTAATAGTGTGTTACGCAAAATGCGCAATTAGGGTGCAGAGCTAAGAATACTTCGGGTAGAAATACCGTTTTCTCAAAGACTATTCCATAAAAGGTAATAGATTTCTAGAATATTGGCGGTATTAACATGCGTTCATAAACAATGAATCCAAAAAACATTTCGAATATTTATGAATCTTACAAAAATATAGATCTTTTTCTTCGTAATCTATTATATAAAAGGCTTAAATACACAAAATCACAAACTAGTTGAACATTAATGGCGTGACACTAGAAACTATTCGAAACAAGATTATAATTGAGTGTGGCTACTTCCATATTAGCGTGGCGACCTCCCTAGGCCGCCGCGGCCATGGCTGGTCGTTCACCCGCCAGGCCGCCATCCTAGGCGCAAGGAATGCTGCTCAGTGCTTAATAGACATTTATAAAAAACTTGTGTTTTTAGCGCGTTTTGGGATACAGCCTTTTACAAAAAGGAAAATGTTTGACGAATGTTTCAATCTATTTTGTCGAGTTAACCTTTTTTTGTGAGCGATATAATTTGGGTTATGCTTTCAAAATTGGTACCTTTATTTTTAAACGTTGAAGATGATGGTTATTATTGCCGTGCTTATGTTTTATGGCAATCTTCGTATTTCCTTACTAGGTTCGTGTTTTAAATATTCTACAGAAGTTAGGAATTCCACAGTGATTTAATGAAAACTGTCTGTAGAATGTCGGCCAAATCAATTTATTTTAATGGTATTACCCATGTTTGTCTATTTCTGCTAACATTGCTTATCATTGTTATATACTAGACTGCTGACTATTCTGTCTCAACTTGTAAAAACTATTTCAACTATTCCTCCTTCATGTTGTACATTATCTACCAATAATCAAGCTTCATCACTATCAGCAGTGTTAAACGTTATTCATTTTCGTTTGAGTACTTGTGGCAAAAGTAATTGTGTCATGGGGAATTAATAATAACTCCTTTGCCGAAAACTCGCATTGGATAATCCTCAATCTTTTTTGGGATTCATACGAGCTTCATTAAACCCAGCTTGATGTAAAATCAATAAAATCTCCGTTTTATTTTGTCTGCCCGTTGCGAAAACATCGCGATATTTATTACTCGCACCGTTAATCCAGCCTCTCAATGGAGGGAATTCCAAATTATTTCGTATAATTTCATCTTTCTGAGAATCGTCTCCAAATATAGATGTTGTTGTATAAGTAAGCCAGACCACTTTTTGCCAACCTTGAGGGTTTTTAATTGAGGTTTACATTCACTCGTTTATAATGAATGTTTTATTCTAGCCTGGGCTAGGCTTTCGCTATTCAACGATGTGAATAAGAAGGCACTTGAAAAAAGCACTGAAACTGCACTGCGGAATTTCTTTTTGGAGAAAAATCTTATATACACTACTATTATAAAGACGTATAGTTTGTAAGTTTTGATGTCGGAGGTAATCTGGAAGTACTGACCAGATTTCGAAAATTCTTTCACTAGTAGAAAGCTACACTATTGTCGAGTACCATAGAGTATATCGTCGACCGTAGGTTCAATTGCTGTAAGGGACAAAATACCCAAAATGAGTTGAGTATACAGTTTTGTTCAGAATTTTTCGCTCTATCGAATGGTGAATATAAAAAAAAATCTAGCTTAAAAAAAATGTCCCTTACTCTAGTGATTTTTGGATCCAAATTTAGAATCAGCCCCATAATAACAATGTATCTGAAAAACTATGCAATATAGGAACTTAAAATGGTGTAAATATCGCCGCCAATCCACTTCAAATAAAGTAAGGGTCTTCCCAATCAACGAATTACCATTACATGGTTTATTTTTTAAGAAACAATAATAAAACTGGCCTTACACTAATGTCTTTGTTGTCTCAAAAAATAAATATCATCCATACTTTAAATGGATTGCACGGGTTTTGACATAGTTGTCCCTTACCCCAATTTGCATTGTCATACTTTAAGCAGTGTCAACGTTACACCTATTTGAATCGAATTATTGCACTATTACCATCCTTTTCTATCTCACAACGTCTTTCTGTGTGCAAAAGAGAGGATAGTACCAATGCGAAAGCAGCGCGCGGGCATGAAAAAGTGGTATCAGTGCGAGTTCATCTGTCGTTAAAAACAACAAAAATAATGGCTTTTTGGGAAAACGAAGTGCTCTGGCCCCTTGAAACTTTGTAGTAGGGTAGTAGGTTTCAAGGAGCCAGTGTACTTAATTTAGCTAAAAAACCATTATTTTTATAAATAAATGATAGAAGGGTTAATTTCCGGACTATAAATATTTTCGAAGTTCATTCGGCACTTTTTAGTTGATTTATCAGAAATTTTTTACAAAGTTTCAAGGGGTTAGTGCACCAAAAAGCCATTACTTTTGTTATATTTTATAAATAAACAATAGAAGGGGTAGTTTCCGGATGATAAATGTTTTCGAAAATCATTCGACACTCTTTAGTTGATTTATCAGAATTTTTTTACAAAGTTTCAAGGGACCAGAGCACTTAGTTTTGCCAAAAAGCCGTTATTTTTTATAAATAAACAATAGAAGGGGTGGTTTCCGCATGAAAAATTTTTTTGAAAATTGTTCGGCTCTATGTAGTTGATTTTCCAGAATTTTTTCACATGGTTTCAAGGGGCCAGAGCACTTAATTTTGCTAATAACCATTATTTTTGTTGTTTTTTATAAAATAAGTAATAGAAGTGGTAGTTTCCGGATGATAAATGTTTTCGAAAATCATTCGGCACTCTTTAGTTGATTTATCAGAATTTTTTTACAAAGTTTCAAGGGGCCAGAGAACTTAATTTAGCTAAAAAACCATTATTTTTGTTGTTTTTTATAAATAAACAATAGAAGGGGTAGTTGCCGGATGATAAATATTTTCGAAAATCATTTGGCACTCTTTAGTTGATTTTCCAGAAATTTTTCAAAAAGTTTCAAGGGGCCAGACAACTTAAATTTGCCAAAAAGCCATTATTTTTGTTGTTTTTTATAAATGTAATCTGATTAAATTGTTCCCTTTTTATTATTTAGATAATCACTCTATATTTTTTTTTCTAATGCAATAATAACAATATGTTACAATGATATGTCTTATTAATCGTAATTAAGGTTTATTATTCAATATATCTTTCATTATTTCGATTTTTTGCATATAAGAAAGTAGTAGAGCAGCCTTTTCTACTTTTGGAATTCAAACGTTTGGAATTTCAGCTACATGTTTGGTCGGGATTGTGCGCGGTTTTTGCAGCTACTCTTTTATTTGAATAAGAATTCAAAGTAAGTATAGGTAAAATTGTTACCATTTTTTTAATAATTTGATTTTAATAAGATGTTTATTAAAATCAAATTATTAAAAAAATGATAACATAAATAAAACAATTATTAATAAAACAATTTTTATACAATAAAATAAAAATTGTTTTATTCAAACTAATACAAATTTGCTATTACAATGTACAAACATTGCATGTAAGCGACATACAAAAAAGCACACACACGGTTCTAATACATTTTCATGTCTTTTAAATGATTTCTTATAACGATTTCCTAATTTAAGATATCCGTACGTCAAAAGTGTGTACTTCATTTTCTGCCAAAAATCTCTTTACATTGTATTTTTTTCATAAATTTGTTCAACATGTCCTTTACACTATTTTTTCATTAATAGATTGGATCCAACGTAGAGGTCAATTTAATGTAAGGGACGGGACTACAAGATACTTGGGCAGTAAGGGACATTACTAACAAAATACGTTGTTGTAAGGGACATCTATTTTCTTAAATAGCTAACTCATTTAAATAAATGTTACACATGTAGATAGAGCACTAAAATACAAGTTTATGTGTGAAATCAGACCGGAAAAAGGTTAATAACAAAAAAAGTTATGGGCGATTTAGTCCGAAAAAAAACTTTGTCGGCCTCTCCTGAAAAATCGTATTTTGTCCCTTACAGCAATTGAACCTACGGTCGACGATATTATATTTATAGTATAGTTGACTACAACGTGGGTGAAGTCGCTGGCAGAAGCTAGTTCTTGATGATTTCTCACATATTGAAATGAAATTAAAAATAATATAGAAACACTAAGTCTTCTAGCAGTACCAACAGGCGAAAGACCGTGACGACAGTTACTACACACATCGTTACGTACTTGCACGCTTTATCGCTGATACAACGTGACCACAGTCAATAGTCCAAACAAACATGCAAGCAAACGGCTAAATACCTACATTTGTTTAACTTTCTCGCAGTTAAGCTATTTACATATAAAACCAATCAATTGCGTGTTGGACATGCACTTAGTGATCCAAAGATAGATAAATAAGCAGTAACAGACAGTCCCTTAACAGCCATCATCTGCCTAGCCTTTTCCCAACTATATTGGAGTCGGCTTCCAGTCTAACCGGATGCAGCTGAATATCAGTATTTTACATGGAGCGACTGCCTATCTGACCTCCACAACCCAGTTACTGGGCAGTACGATACCCCTTGATTGTCAGACTTTTGGGGTACTGACGACCCGTAACGACTGTCAAAGATCCACGAATGACAGCCGGGACCAACGGCTTAACGTGCTTTCCGAGGCACGGAGGAATCTTGTTATGTGAAGCTGGTCACCCATCCACAGACCAACCGCGGCAAGCGTAGCTTAACAGTCCCTTAACAACCATAGGCACAAAACTAGGTAGAATGCCTGCTGAAGTTATAGCAAGAATTATTTGAAAATACGAGTATCAAAAGTTGGGTCACGGAGACGTATTCGGCCATATGTACAAATGCGACAGTGAACATGATTACATGACCAATTATAAAAGTTTCGTGTTCAATTCGCCTACGGAACATTAAAATGTCGCCAATGTGGAAGCAATTTATATTCATAAAAGATGTCAATACGCCAATAAATCGTGCGTAGTCGGCTAGTGAAGACAGCGCCTAATAAGGCTGTTAGCGTCACGGTACCTAATGTTAGAGTGATCGATCTGTACCCGATTTAATATTCGCTGGAGGTAGAGAAAGCGGATTCTTTTCAACACCTTACGAGTGGAATTTCAATCGGAAGGTCTAAATCACTTGTAAATCATGTTTGTGCAACTATTGACCATTTACAGTCTTTATAAATAGTTTTTTCATCATAGGGCCCATAACTGTTCCTTTCGGGAATCATCAGTTTATGCCTTTGAACACTCAGAATTGAGTGGTTTCTCAGTCTGATTTGTAGAATTCCGACGGATCTTATTTTATTTTAAATTTATTATCAAAAACTTCAAGGTTGTTAGTAAAACCTTTTCGAATGATCCTTCTGTTGCGTCACACTTCACTGATTGCTCGAATTTAATTTTAATGAGTTCTTTGGTTCTAATGAGTCATGATTTATATTTACCGGACTGCATAACATAACATGCATATATTAGTTCCATAATATGCTGTCCGTTGAGACGTACAGACAATATCTAGTTCTTATCTCTGTAGCTCCGAAATCTGATGCCGCAGAGCGTCGACCTCTCATTGCTAGGACGCGGATTCTACTTCATTCCTATATTATGTATGAATGAGTTAATCGAGACCTACACATATTATGAGTACTACATAAGTCTGCATAACTAGTTCGATGTTTGAGAAAGCGACGTTAGTTATTCAAGCAGGTACTTGTAGGAAGGAATACCTTTGTAATTCTTCATTGCGAAACTAATCCTATTACTTAATGTTTTGGATTTTGATCGAGATTGGTGTCTGGTCTAGGGGTTCCGAATACCGGATTTTTTCAATACTGGTACTAATACCGCATAGAAAATTTCGAATACCGGAATCCCGGAACCCCGGTATTAGACTATTTTTTTCCCTAAATTATTTTTTTAATTAAATAATTTTAGATTCACCACAAAACAATAAAATATCATTTTTAGGGTTCCGTACCTCAAAAGGAAATACGGAACCCTTATAAAATCACTTCGTTGCCGTCTGTTTGTCCGTCTGTCAAGACCCGTTTTCTCAGGAACACGTAGAGTTATCAAGTTGAAATTAATATCAAATACTCAGGGCTATCCCTTGAAGCAGTGAAAAAATCAAACTCCAAAGTCAACGGAATCAAAAGATAGGGGGGTATATGTTCCGTTTATAACGCATGTTTTGTTTGAAAAAAAAAAAAAACATGTAGCACAACTAAAGGAAAAAGCCGTGTGTAAGTTTTTAAGCATAACTTTAAAAAAATACCAACTTTTAATTGAATGTAACATCCTGAACATGTTTTAACTGCACACACCGGCAAAATTAGAGGAACACAAAAGAAAACATCATTTTTTTAGATTGAATGTCTATTATTTAATTTTTATGCTTTATTTGAGTCTGTTCGTTTATTTTATGCAAGAAAAAACAAATTGTAGGGTTTATTAGGATTTATTTAATAAAAAATAAAAAAATGCTCTTGTCTGAAAATTTATGTTTTCAAATGCGTAAGAACAGAGTTAAATAAAAATAAAAAAAATTAATAGCGCGTGTTGCCTCCACGCGCCATTATAAGGGCTTGGATACGTCTAGCCATGCTTCTGATGACATCTTCAATCATTTCCTGAGGCAAAATGCCCCATTCTTCAACTAGCGCCAACTTCAGGTCTTCAACATTCCTAGGGGCAGGATTTCTTTCACGAACCCTTCGTCCAATCATGTCCCAGACATGTTCTATTGGATTCATGTCCGGAGATCGTACAGGCCAGTCCATCTGGGTTACCGCAGTCTCACTTAAGTAATCACGCACTATGCGCGCAGTGTGGGGCCGTGCGTTATCGTGCATAAACACAAAATCTGGGCCTATGAATGGGGCAAAAGGCATAATATGGGGTTCTAGGATCTCAGTTATGTACCTGTGAGCACTCAAAGAACCGCCATCAATAATGACCAGAGCGGTGCGTGCCGTCAAATTTATACCAACCCACACCATAACAGACCCTCCACCATAAGCCATTGTTTCGGAAAAATTTGCTTGATGGTAACGTTCTCACATCCTCTCCCTTCCGTCGATGAAATTTACACAAAAACGGCTTTCGTCGGAGAACAAAACTCGACTCCACTCATCGGAACAATTTTGATGCTGACGAGCGAACGCTAATCTTGCTACTCGATGGTTCACCTCAAGTTTTGGCGCTTTTGCTGGCACGTATGACTTAAAACCAACTTCATTTAACCTTCTCCTCACTGTTCGTTCACTAACACGTACGTTATGCACTTCTTCTAAGACAGCTCGGGTCTGAACACCCGTTTAACGACTATTTCTTAAAGTTTGCACCCTTATAAAACGGTCGTCTACGGCACTGGTTGCACGATTTCTGCCTTGCCCTCGTCTGCACACATAAGATCCTGTCTGTCTGTACTGTTGCACAGTTGCACATTACGGTGGATCACGGATACTGATACACCCAACGTTCGACTGACTGAACGGTAGGTGTGACCTTCCTCAATCATTGTTACAGCCCTGGCGACTTCAGTTGCAGGCAAATCATTCATTCTGTATGCAATACAATGTTAACTCTCCAAACAAAACAAACGTAATGAGCTAGGGCCACCATTGACTGCATAAACCAACTTTCTTATCAAAAACACTTAGAAGCTTAAAGTGTAAATAAACACTTAAGAGGGTACAATGTCTGTTAGAAGGTTTAAAAATGTCATAAAAGCCCATAATGTTATATGAAAAAAGGGCAATCATTCGAATAACGGAACCACTCGTCGTAATACCCACAAGTTTTTAAAAAAAGACACATTTTTTTTGTGTTCCTCTAATTTTGCCGGTGTGTGTATGTTCTAACTTGTTATTAATTTTGGTATTTTCAATCTGAAATAGTAGCCGCCATGCCATTCCGCAATTCCGGTACCTGGAATTCCGGTATTGGTGGTTTTTGTGTTTTTTTAAAATAAATAATAAATGTGCAATACAACGAAATTGTGTCACTGTACTTTTTAGTGTAGGTAAATAAAATAAATTCACCAGTACCGCAATTCCGGTATTGGTGATTTCAATACCGGTATTGAAAAACGACAAAAAAAAAAAACTGTGATCCCGGTATTGTCCAATACCGGGTTCCGCGTTATTAGAAGTCCTAGTCTGGTCTACTTTTAGACTGAATGCTGAATCACTAACTCACTTTTCATTATTCCGTTCATGTAATTGCTATCCCAACTTTAGAACCAACAGTTATATTCCCTTATTCTATCGTCAAGAGTACAGTTCTGTTCAATCCATCATTGACACACGTTCCTAACTTATAGCGAACATTGCCCACTTTAAGTGCAGGTACTATTCCTAAATCGGTTAGTTGGCGTCCGCTGGCGTGCACCGTCCACATACAAATCAGCCATTCATTTACATACATATAACTACAGTATAGCATGTTTCAATTGAATTACTCGAAGTAAATTGACACTGGGCTCGGCATAAGCTTCGCGCTGTTTGGACTATGGGAGTGGTGTTGTGTAGCCATAACAATTATTATGATTATGATGGTCTAACCGTTTGGTTAGCACACAATAGCATGTCTATACTATTGTGGGAAGTTTAAAGTCGGTCCGGTAGTTCCAAATTTACCCTTAATTATGTTTATGCGACAAGCCTGTTGTAGAAAAACCGAAGGAGTATACCGGGTTATTTTTCAAAGACCAGCCAAATCTAAGGATGTGGTACGGACCATCAAACTGAACAACTTTCTCCATGGGACCAATATCGTATTCGCGAAAAATTTATCAACTGTCCCTTAGACAACTTCAATACCTACTCGACCTAAACGTAACGGCTGAATTTTTATTCGCGAATACGATGTTGGTCCCATGGACAAAATTGTTCAGTTTGATGGTCCCTACCACATCCTTAGATTTGGCTGGCCTTTGAAAAATAACCCGGTATAAAAAGGGACCAACATACGGCATGATTTTTTTTTACAGGCCCCAAATTTTTACAGGGTGTTCTACTCATGAATATGAACAACTTTTACTATGGAACCAACTCTCAAATCAGGAAAAAAAAAATCGGCTGTTTCATACATTTTGGTCAAGTAGGTATTGAACTTTTGTATTAAACAGATGATTTTGTTTTCGTGATTTCAGAGTTGGTCCCATAGTGAAAGTTGTTCATATTCATGACTAGAACAACTTGTAAAAATTTGGAGCCTCTAAAAAAAAAGGATCCAGTATAAATGGAATAGACAAGGCGACAAAAAAATGGCTGCAAAAAATAAGAAAGCAGAAGCAGTTGTTAACCAAACTCTTCCACACATTCAACAATTCACAGACAACCTTTGCATTAAAAATCGTATTGTAATCCCTGAATAGAATAACAAAAGGACAATAAACGTGACGATTTCAAATAAAAGCAATTGAATGTTCCTGTTGCAGTAGAGACACGAAACAAAGACTGCCCCTCGCCCGGTCCCCTATCTATTTGCATATAAGGGGACGCGGTGCATGTCCTGCTCCGAATAACTTGGATTATGGGATAAGTCAGGGCCACCTATAGGGTAATTGTGTTTTAAATGTCGGGGAATTTTATGGAGAGTCGCCTTTTTTTTTCATATCCGATGTGTATACGCATGGAAGCGCTCGAATTCCAAATATGAAGTGGGGTTCTGATTCCTTGTTGGATGTTTTGTTATTGATTTGAAAGGGTGAATCATAAAAACATTATTTTTGCCATAATCATGTTCTGTGACATCGCTTTGGATGATATATTTTGGATTTAAATAATCTTAGTTTGCTTTTGGTTTATGTGTTTTTGGGGTCCATAATTATATCGTATCTAAGTTGAATTATATCAATATGATATATGGCTGCCATTTGGAATTTTACTGTAACATATTTCTGGTCTGCCATCAGGGTCCTAAGACCTAATTCACTATGATTGCTTCGAAACCACGTCAATTCCTTAGCTAATCCCGCCAATCTCGTTGATTTCGCGAGGTTTCGTTCATTGTGTCACAGAAAATTACGGCCCTTATTTGGACCTAGCGTTATCACAATGAAAGCGGGCTTTGAAATCAGTTCCAATAACTAAACACGCTGCATATCTCTCTACAGTAATTGATGCTTGCCATGCCACACTATTATTTACTCCACATCATGTATAATACATTGGCTAGGTATCTGCTAATTAATACTGTGCGTGCTATGCAATTAAGATTAGTTGAGTCAGCCTTATGATGCGTATTCATGTCTCTAATATCTCCCGTATTCATTTTATTGTCATATTTTTATATGTTAGCCAATAGTTCTCGATTAATTGTATCTGCCTTATTTATGATGATTTGTCCTATTCCTATATTATTAGTGGGTAAATTTTGTACTAGGGAATGTCCTCATAATGTCATGAAAATGCGAATCGTTTTTGACTGTCAAATTATGTATTAAAGCCTTTTTGTCTCTTACGTATTTGTCCTTGAGTGTTACAACTAGCGTGGGATGATTACCAGCTGATACGGTCTGCCTATTTATTTCATTGCCAAATCTGTATGGAAATCGGAGATTCTGTACCTACTTTATAGAAACACATAACCTTTTCATTATTATCTCTTTATCTGAATTTAAATGAGTTGATAAATCTGTCGCAAATCTAATCGATAGGAAAACTATGTCAGTGTCCCGTCCCGTGAACGGAGCACATTACTTCTGCGCACGCGGCTATCTTTATATCTTTGATTAATTATCATATTTTATCTGATACACGTAGTTCAGATAAGGTGTGTTGTTGTATGTTGCCTCAGTGTCCTTCTTAATCGAGCTTGAGTACTGAGAGTTTCTTCTAAAGATACGGACATCTGTCGTTTGGAGCATTGCGCGGGAGCATCGGATTTTTTGTTCGCAGTCTCGTCGTCTAAAAACGTGTCGAGTGATTTCCGTTACGAAGTTAAACCTTTAGGGAGTGATAGTTTATGTTTAATAATAAACTAATTAATTGCGTCTATTTTTTGAAGTTATAGTTATTTGTAGTAACGTTATAGTGAACATCAAAGACGTCAAAATATTGTCAAATACAGTGCATTAATCTGATTCCGATCAGCACTGTTCAAGTACAAAGTGAAACAAACGAAATGAAACCGAACTCCGATCAGTGAAACGAAAACGAAAAATGATATAAATAATTCAAGATGATGAAGTTCAAATCATTGTTCCGTAGAGGGCCAAGTCAGGGGAAGCAGGAGTCGGGGACTCTGAAGGGGGCTCCGTCAGTATCGAGCCTCGACTCGAAGCACCACAAAGTCGCACCAGCGCGCGACAAGGCCTTGAAAATCTTTGGGTCAAAAGAGAAGTTACATAAAGCTCATAAGAAGAAGGACTTGGGGAATAACAATGCTGTTTTAGAAGACCCTGAGTTGAGGGAAGGACTGGAGTATGAAGATGGGCAGGTTGGAGTGCAAACGTACAGCAGTGCCGAGGAACTGGGGTCCGTAGACGGGCGCGGCTCGCAGGAGTGCGTCAGTCTGCCCGTGACTCTGAATGCCGATCACATGCCCGGGTTCCAGGAAGTAGAGCTCAGGCCTAGAGTACCATCTGAGGTCAGTAACTGTACTTTTATAACCAAGCATCATGCACACTTACTTATTCTATTGGTCAGTTGTTTTAATTTTAATATAAAGGAAGTATTATACAAGTAACGGTAGTTCGATATTGAAGCGTGTCAAAAGTCAGCATAACGCTCTGATTACATCGACTAAGTATAAAAAATATTAGAGACCGTTGTAAATTGACACAATTTCTTATAAATAAACAAATTTGTGGAAGATTAATTTTTAAAGTATCAAGTTCTGTGATTTCAACAGGGTTCGTTGATATTATGTCACGATGTTATATATCAATTGATATTTTTGTGGAAATACATATATCAATTCATTTTATTGTCAAAACTAGAAATTAACCAGATTCATAGTTTACCCTAAAAACACTTGGCAAAAAACTACAATTTGGATTACCTTAGTTTCGTGTGTTTCGTTTGTGTTTTACCCTAGACCTTAGTTTCGCGGATTCACGGATTATGTTATATTTTCCCCTATTTTTTGGGGATTCCCATAAAATTAGACGCGTACCGTTGCTTTTAAAAATAAAGTTAATGTTTCAATTGTTGCGTGAGTTAGTAAACCGATTATTATTTATCAAAGACTCGTACGTGTTCGTTACTCTCATAATAAAAACATCAAATAATCAAACACAAACTTATATTTTGCAACTAAAACACATATAAACCACATAGAGAATGCAAATAACGTCTTTTTTATACACGATATAATATCAAATGTCAAATATCTGATTTTTATGAGCTCTATTATTAAAACCGAAAACCTTCAAATATGGCGAGTAGTTTTCAATTTCAATAATAGAATGTGAAGAATTTATGCCTAATTACCTGCTGGATCATTTGTAATTCTATACACGGAAAAATTCTGTGTGGAATGAAGCCTAGCATATTCAGCGAATAGTAAAATATTACGAAAACGATCTTAAACAATAATTTATTCACGACGCGACGTAGGTCTTCTTTGCATAGTCAACCTCATAATTGCCTTGCACCACTTTTAACATAAAATTCCCAGCAATTTGAAACATCACTAAAGTTGAAACTATCTAACTGTCACATAGGTCTTGTAAGCAAAATAGACTTTATCGTTTTATGACGTGCAAGTGACATCCAACCTTACACCATATTTTGTCCACCCGCCACGGTCAACGGGACGTCGACGAGAAACGAGATTATTCGAACCGAGCGCGAGGTCCCGGTGACGGCGTGCGGTGGACACGCGGCCATTGTAAATGTATCGTTACTTCGGCGGCGCCGTCCGTCATTTCGTTCTCGTTGCCGTCCCGTTGACGTGACGATGGACAAACGGCCTTAGGGTGGTAAAGCAATTACTAGGCCGACTATACATATTGCAATTTATGTTAGGCAACCGCTTCAAAATTTCCCTTGCGTAAAATATTGCTGTTCTAACATTATTCTTCGATGTTATAGCATTGCTCTCAGGCGTCGTTGGCATCCGGGGTCCGGGAGATCGAATCGTTGAGAAGAGAGCTAGAAGCCACAGTGATGGAACGAGCTCAGCTGCAGGCCAGGGTCGAAGAGTTGCTGGAGAAGGTCACAGAAGCCGACCGGCTGCGAGGAGAGCTGGATCGGATGAAGGTTTGTGTGATGTGAAGGTATTCTAGAATAATGTGCTTGGCTAGTAGACTGATCATCGCAGTGTAGAATTATATAGCCAGCTACTTTATTATTATTTATCTATATGCATATCTATATGTACCTACAAATAAATAAAATTGAAGTGTCTGTTTCTAATGTCAAAATAACAGCTTTTTACTAAATGCATAATAATATGAAAGTATGCAAGTATGGTACTTATAACAAAAAAAAATCACAGAACATTTTTTTTTATTTTTGTCTGTCTGTCTGTTTGTTCCGGCTAATCTCCGCAATGGCTGGACCAATTATGACGGGACTGTTCACTGGCGGATAGCTGATTTTATAAGGACTAACTTAGACTACTTTATTTTTATGAAAAGAATTAGGGTTCCTCGCGAAAAAATTAAACCCATCCGACATGCACGCGAACGAAGTCGTAGGCACAACTAGTGCTAACTAAATTCTAGCAAAGAAGAGTGTATTTGTCGCAATCGGAGTTTTTATAAACCTTGTAACATATGTATACGTAGGACCGTTTCTGAACTTTAAAAGATGGTGGTGATAAAAGAATTCGGAAAGGTACCGCTGGAAATTACCGCTATAAAGCCCTCAAGATTCAATAAAATTAATCTCGCAAGAAAATAAAGGGTCTTTAAAATTAATTGACTAACAGATACCTGACAGGTAACGGTATTTTGATTTATTGCTAAATTATTAGATACCATTACTCGTCCGATCTATGAAGTTCTGCCTGGAAATTTAAAATTCCCTGTGTAAAAAGTCAACGACGTAGGACTTATTCATATAAACGTCCAGTAGATAGAAGTTCATCGGCGTGCATATTTTAATTAAGAATTTGAGATACTTTTCAAGTTATGGAACAACAAACTAAATGTCATCATTAACAAACTTTAAATTGCATTGCAACCAAAAACTTATTAGGACCATTTTCTTACAAATGGTCACTTAAAAATCAACTTAGAATACATTTCACTAAAGCAAATTATGTGGCGATGGAATGTAAATTATCTGAGATTATGAATACTGCTATATATTGTATATTTTTTTCATTCCAGAGCATGGACGCAGAACGGGAGTCAGCACTAGAGCGGCTAGCTGACGAGAACGGCGCGTTGCGCGCGCGGCTGCGCGGCGTCGCGCACTCCCCGCTCTCCGACAGCGAGAAGCGACAACTGTTGCTTGCGCCCGCGCCGCGTCGCATGCACTCCTCTGCACCCGCATCAATAGCACTTGCTAACGTAAGTTTTCATCACCAGGAAATAGTATTTGAATATTTGCTTTTACCAAAATGCCAGTTTATGCCAGTTGTTGCATCAGTATAGTTACTTTTAGTCTGAGCAAAACCAACCCAGCTGTGCTATTGAGGGGGTTTCTTTGTGGCATAGCTATACCTACATCCATCTCTTAATATTCGGAGTCTACAAAAGGATGCATTACTTACAGCAAACAAATGAAGCCGTGATTAAATCGGCACGAGATCAGAAATCGAGCACATTTTGGTCATAAAGAAAATTTTACGAAATACGAATTATAGACCACCGTTTCTACAATAGAATTGCGATTTTGTAATGGTTTGTAAGTTCACACCGTATTCTTTACACACAGGGTGAGGGTGACAGTGGCGAGCCAAGCACTCCGGAATGGGACAAGCACTCGTCGTCATCCCTCAGCGAGGTGTCGGTCGCGTGTCTGCAGGACCGCATCCTGCAGATGGAGGAGCACCACTACAGGTAAATATTGATGGAGTCACATTGGGAGCGAGGTATACGGCTGGGGTGCCTACCTTCATAGATGAAGAGGGTGGTTTATGGAAGGACAAACTTTTGATATGGCTTTCCAATTTGTTTGGGTACCCAAGTTTTGATTCATATGTGATTTCAATAATGTGCAAATACTTGAATGGTAACTAAACGCAGAGATCTAGCAACATGGTGGATACGTGGAAACGCATGTCTGAGAATCCAAGTTAAGGTTTTTGTCTATGGGTCTTTGTTACCTGAAAATAAATGGTTTTATTATTATTACTATTACTAAGCCTATAAATTCCGTGTATTCAACTAGGCCTAGGGTGGATTCTCAGACATGCGTTTCCGCGTATCCACCTTAGGGTGGATTTTTTCATAAAGTCATCATATCTTATCATCTCTCTATTCCAGTACAAGCGAAGAACTGCAGGCCACTCTAGCCGAGCTAGCGGACTTACAAACACAGCTAGCAGACGCCCACGCTGATAATGAACGCCTAGCTGATGAGAAACAAGTTCTATTGGAGTCCCTTTGTCGACAGACTGAGAAGCTTGAGGACAGTCGTACTAAGGTAACTAGAGTACGTTAGGTACTTTGATAACTGTATAAGACAGCTCTGCACACACGGCTCGGTAAACTAAACGGTTAATTAAACCAGTTGGCTGCGACATTTATACAAAACATGGTTCAATAGATTTCTGTGTTCTAATATTAATAATGTTCTATCTTCAGGTGGATACCTTGCAAGAGCTTCTATTACGTGAAGGCGTTGAACCGGAGACGCTGGTGTCTGGTGACGCCGATCAGCAGCTGTTTGCTGTTCTCAAGGTCAGGAAATAAGTAAATGAATTTAATTTTATGATTAAGACTTCTATAGAACTTATTTCGATTGCGATTATTCTTCTATATTACGATATTAATATAGCAGATTAATTGCAATATGAATGATGATATGGCACATACCAAGACCCCTCCGTGCCTCGGAAAGCACGTTGAGCCGTTGGTCCCGGCTGTCATTCGTGGATCTTTGGCAGTTGTTACGGGTCATCACTAGCCCGAAAGTCTGACAACCAGTCTTACCAAGGGGAATCGTATTACCCCGTAACTGGGTTGTGGAGGTCAGATAGGCAGTCGCTCCACGTAAAATACTGGTATTCAGCTGTATCCGGTTCGACTGGAAACCGACCCTAACATAGTTGGGAAACGCCTAGGCAGATGATGATGATGATAAATGATGATATGGTTTGAAAGGGGGTCACTACCGAGATGACGACTAATAGAGAAGTATGGAAGAAAATACACGTTGCGCGGACACCAAATAAATTGGAATAAGGGCAAGAGAATGATTATTAACATTAAGTAATATAAATGATAGTAGTTTAGATTCTCAACTTAATTTAAAACCCTGTCCATTTCGTAAAATCGACTGACTGGTTGGTCTCCTTGGGGTGCGTTTCCACTGAAGCGGAGCTGGACGGAGCGGAGCGGAGACGTGTAGGAATCGTCCAATCACAGACGAGACGAGTGACGCGATGAGGATTTCAACCATTGCGATTAGTCGATTCCTGCACGTCTCTGCTCCGCTTCGCACAGCTCCGCTTCAGTGGAAACGCACCCTTACCACAGAATGAGCTATGATTTCCTTTTTAACACTCCACTAGGCGCGCGTTATACCATTGTGTAACGCACTCATAGAATTTGAGCGCAAATTGAAGGTCCTCTACATTACATTACATTACATGTTTCTTGTGCCTCATTTAGTTTCATAATAAAGCCTTCTTGAACATGAAAGCATATTTTTAAATATTCATGTTGTTCAACTTTCCTTCAAAAATCTTTAAATTAAAAGTGCTCTACATAAGTAGAGCACGCGAGCACTAACGTCCCAAGTTGAGGCGCGTCTACTGGAGTGTTAAAAATATTCCATCGTCGTCACGATTATGGAAATAATGTCTTAATACTACTAATATAAAAATAGTATGTAAGTTTTGATGTTTGGATGTTTGTTACTCAATCACGCAAAAACGGCTGAACGGATTTGTATGAAATTTTGCTCACCCTGTATTAACACATAGGATTACTTTGTATCCCGGTAGTACGTTCCCGTGGGGTCATTTCCGACCTACACGCGAACGTAAGCTAGTTTTATGATTAAAATCCGAGCTAGAATTATAAGCAAAATTATATAATATTACAGCTATCTCAAGAAGAGCGCAGGCACCTGCTAACGAAGCAGGAACAACTAGAGGCGGAGCTGAACCAAACCAAGACTGCGCTCGAAGAGAAGACCAAAGAAAACGAAAACCTCGCCGAGAGGATACGGTGAGTATCCGTTTTATCCACAGTACCCGGGTGACAGAAAGAGACAGGTATGAGTTACAGAGGCAAGACTATATACAACGTGTAACGTTAAATGCGCAAAACCTGAAAATAGTTTGATCAGAATAACGAGCAGAATTAATTGAACCACTTTTTAATATAGGTCACATTTTTCAAAAAATCTTCATTAAAAACGTTGCCGTGTCTATTTATTAATAGGTCAAGGCATCGCGGCGCAGCGGCCCGGTGACGACTCCTCCTTCGATAGAGCGTCGTCGCAGACGCATGAAACGATCAGAATTGCCAGTAAAACTAAAACAGCACATAAAACCTCTACAATTTGTTTAATGATTTATTTTCTCTCTGAAAAAGGTCAATTGAATTAAAAATCAGTTGGGGTGTCTGAGGTTTTGCGCATTTAACGTTACACGTTGTATAAAATGCCAACATTTTTCTTAAATTTAAAATGCGATATTTGTGGCCGTAAACTTACACGTAAAACAAATGAACGGTCTATGTTTTTAAAAAACATGTGCAGTTGAGATACTCCCATTAGGAATGATGTTACTTACGCGATACTCGTAGCAGGATTAACACATAGAATACTTTTAATCCCGATATTCCTACGGGATCGAGACTTATGCGGGTGTGAAACCGCGGGGCGAAGCTAGTATGTTCATAAAACGAAAACGCGGAACAGTGTGTGTAACCTAACCCTCCATTCCCCGAAGAGTAAGGTCACAGGCGTGGTTATGTGTTAACTAATGAAATATTATAATATGGATTTTATTAATCTTCATATGATTTCTTTATACCCACAGTGTATTGGAGGCGAATGTGGAGCGTGCGGAATCGGAGCGGTCGCGTTGCGAGCACGAGACAGACACGGCTCAGGAGCTCGCCGCGTCGAGGCAGCATCAGATCGCCACACTTACTGATTTACTTGATGCTGCTAAAGCTAAGGTAGATTAGACTTATGGCCGATTTCTATCATTTACGGACCGTTATTAGTTAGAATTAAGACTCTTGTATCTTTCCCAATAATGAAGCAAAGACCTCATAGCTTTGCATAGTAGACCTCTCCCATATATAGAAGCAGCTATCACAGGTAAAATTAGCCGAATCTAAACGAATCTCGAAAATTTTAACGAATCTATATACGCCCAGCAGGGTAATTGCGTAAGTCACTATCAGTAGCATCAGTACAACATTCATTGCGTTATTTACGTTGTTGAGCAGACACTTTTGTCGAACATATGGAGCAATGAATTAGCAATAAGCTTCAAAATTATTGAAATCGAGAGTTATAGTGTGTTACGCTATTAGGGTGCACAGTTTGGCAATCAAAAATGCTAAAGCGAAACGATTCGTTTGTGTTTATAGGAACCAAGCATTAACTCCTCTGCCTAGAATTTTTTCAACTATGTTAGGGTCAGCTTCCAATCTAACCGGATGTTGTATTTCGCATGAAGCGACTGCGATAGCACGATACTGATGAGAGAGACGAGCTATGATGAAGACTGGGGATAACACGATACCTTTTTGTAAGACTGGTTGTAAGACCTTCGAGCTTCTGATTACTGCCAAAGATTTACGAATTACAGCAGGGACCAACGGCTTGACGTGCTTTCTGAGGCACGGCGGGGTCTTGGTATAAAACGTATGGTCTGAACTCGGCAATCTTTGCGCACCCTTCATCGACCCGTGCGGATTACGAAACAACGAACGAGCTCCTCCAAAAATGGATCAGTAATCGCGAGACTGTCATCATAATTCTCCTTCACTTATCCCAGTTCATTCGTGGTCGGCACAGGATGTCTTCTGCCTCCATACTTCTTCTTTAGTCGTCATCTCAGTTGTCACCCCCTTTCCTTTCTAGCCGTACTATCTTTCACGCAGTCCATCCATCGTTTCTTTGGTCTTCCCCTACCCTTATAGCCATCCACGTTCATACTCAAAAACTTTCCTCACAAAATTTTCATCATTCATCTGCACAATATTAATTTTTTTTTAATTGTCTCCAAATCCAGTTAGAAGAACGAGATGGCGTAGTAGAGGGCGCCGCGGAAGCGGAAGCAGCAGCCGCAGCCGCGCGCCGCGACGCCGACGCGGCCACTGCGCGCGCGCTCGCGCTGGCCGAGCGACTGGCGCATGCGCAGCGGCAGCTGGACAGAGCGCACTCCGATGCCAGGAAGATGCATGATGATGCTATGGTTAGTTGACATTTTGCTCTAGAATAATACTTTAAAGAAATTGCATTGCAATTTCTTCAAGGCGAATTCGGAGATTTTGATTGTACGGTTCGTACACTTGCAGAGTTGTTGGGGTTGATGTTGTTGTTCACGTTGAAACGCGTAGAGAAATGATCACTTAGTTCCCGTTAGGTTTATTACGTATAAATAGTGTTTACAAGTAAAACTGTTGACGATTCCTTTCTCTAATGTTAGTCACCGCGTAGCAATAATCGCACTCGCGATATTTATAGTAATAAAATGACGCACGTCTGGTGCAAGTCACCGCGTCAGCAAAACATGTACAGCTTAAGACTGTACACTGTTTAACTTGTAAAAGTGTCAATATATATTTTTCCACACAATAGGCATAACGGACAGTCCCATGTGCAGGGCTTGCATGAAGGCTGATGAAACCGTTGCGCATGTGCTCTTTGAATGCACAGGCGTCACCCAGATTAGGTCAGAAACCCTCGGGTCACCCATATCTTACATAGATGTTCTCAACAGACCAGGAGACCTAATCAGCTTCTGGAGGGAGGTGGGCTGGTTGGAATAACCACCGACGGCCGCCTTGGCCAACGCACAATGGTCCACTTGAAGGACTACGTGCGGAAACCAAACCCGTAACACATAGAAAATAGTGCATAATAAAAATAAAATAAAGAAAGCACCTGCCATCTAATCTCTTCACCACCCTTGGTTGACTGGTATAGAATGCCTAAGGCACTAAGTCCGCCTTTGTACCTTTTTGTGTGCGAAAAGAATAAATAAATATTTTTTTTAGCTGTTGTCATTGGTTCGTGAAAATTGCATAAGCATAATCAGCGTATGTTCCCACTGTTGGGACACATGCCTCCTCTCTTCCTTAGGTAGTGTGATGTAATCTACCCCGCAGGCCCAGTACGGGTTGTCTTGTCACATGTCTTTTCATTCCAGTTTCCTCACGATGTTTTCCTTCACCGTTTTGAGAAGTTTCAATTCACTAGATTAAAATTGACTTAACTACATTTTTGAACTCGCATTCGAACTAAACAAAGAGGGTACATTTTTTTTCTAATTTACAAAAAAATATTGCAGGTATCACGAAATAACGCAAAGTCAACGATATCAGAGCTGGAGTTCCAGATCGAACAGCTGCGACAAGAGAAGACGGCGATGCAGGGAGAGATGAAGACGTTGCAGGACAACGTGGAGGAGTTGCAGATTCAGGTACGAGTTTATTTATTTATTGTGCCAAACACAATTTCACCCGTATAAATCTCGATCCCAAGGGAATATCGTGATAAAAAGTATCTATGTCCTAATCCAGGTCACGTGCATGGTCAGGTTCATGTGCTAATGATATCCAAATCCGTCCAGCCGTTTTAGCGTGAAAGCCGTAACAAACAAACATACAAAAAATCAAATCTCTTCTTCAACATAAGTCATGCAAGTAATTAAGTAATGCAGTACGCGAAAAAAAATCGCCGCGGGTAAAAGATAGATATGTAGATAGATAGCTAAACCATTTATTTGGCGCACACAAAAGACAGCACAACAGAAAAGTACAATAAGATGATAACCAATTACATGAACTGAATAGATATAAAAACAAGGTGCCGATATAAAAACAAATAGAAAAACACACACATCGAAATAAAAATGACACTATGACAAATGCTAAATAACGTAAATACACAGTGCGGTGTGCGTCTCAAGGTTGTACCTAATGGTAGTCCAGCTCAGCATGTGTCAGGTAAATATACCTGACGCTGTAAAAAACGCCCGTGCAAACCTGGGCTTAGAATAGAAAGCAAATACACTAAAATCTGTCGTATTTTTCGCCCAGCGAATTGTAACTGGTTGTAACTTACCCCGCCAGCCTCTCATTTCCCACTGTCTTACGTTTCCAGGTACAAGTAGCAACAGATGAAAAGCTAGCCCTGATGAGTCGAGCTGGTGAGGCGCTCGCGAGAGGTTCTGACTTGGAGCGACAACTACAAGACGCGCGAGCGAGGCACGCACAACTAACTAGAGACAGGGATAGAGATGTAAGTCCAATTATAACACGATCATTTGTTCTTTGTCTGGGTGTAATTTATCTATAATATGTATGTATTTAGAAATATATAATTATGTATGTTTATTAGTTGTCTAGTACTCATAGCACAAGCTCTGCTTAGTTTGGGACTAGATGGCGTTGTGTGAAAGTTGTGGAATATTATTATTATTATAAGGTTCTGTGGCAAGATAACAATCTCACAATCAATCAACAGATTGATTGTGGCATTTGACATTGAATAAGAAAATTTATCATCAGTGTTTGAAATTGCAAACTAGACTACATGAGCGTGATCGACGACGCTCGAGAATTCCTTTTATGTCTGCTTTGATGTCGTCCATCTAAACACTTTATCGCACTGACAACAAGATTTATCATTCAAAGCCATTAGAAAGCGAGCAGAGCTCTTTTTTGGTATGTGCGGATTTTGGTAAGAATAATATCCCAACGTATTACAATGTCCCAGCAGTGGAAACATTCTAGGCTCATTATGCTATGCTATGCTAAGATCCCAATAATCAGTTTTGTACAGACTCCAGCAAATCAAGCTACCCGAAACTGTCAACATTTTCCAATCGACTTTGAAGCTTATGCTTTAGCGATGAAGTTGAAAATCTATTAAAGAAATTTGACAGATTTTAGTAGCTTGATGTGCTGGCGTCTGTACCGTCCAACAGATGATACAGAGGAAAATGCTCTATTTTATAAGGTTTTTTTCTCTATTCATTATCATAAAATCGATGTTCGATAATCTTTCCAAACAGGAAGCCGAATGGAAGCAGTTCCAGAGCGACCTTCTAATGACGGTGCGGGTCGCCAATGACTTCAAAACCGAAGCTCAAAGGGAGTTGGAGCGGCTGGTCTCCGAGAACAAGGTCGCAAGGGACAGGATACGTCTATTGGAGGACCAGATGCACTCAATCAAGGGTAAGTGGAAGAATGAGGGGGAGAAACTTGCGGGTTTTAGTGTGGATGCGTTTGATCAAATTATGAATTGGCTTTCTTTGATACACTTTGAGTTTTGTGATTTTTATTACACAACTCTTGATATGGAGGTAGTAGGTCGTCAATGTATAAAAAAATGGCATGTATAGATTACCATTACCCGTGTCCAACGTGAAATCTTTGATTTAGAGTCGTTTTATCTTCTTTTCTTGTGAATAATCTTTGTTCCCTATTGGATTAATTTGATGCATTCTCTTTGGTTGTTTTTACTTTTGTGAGAGCACTGTATTATAAAGTTTTGATTCAATTTTTATATTTTGTTTTACTGCACCAGAACTGAAATTATATGATTGGCAGAATATTCTAAAAAAAAATAGTTTTTCCGCAATAAACGCGCAAGTGAGTGCTTTGCATGTGTATGACAGGTAGATTTGAAAGTAGTTTGGAGTTTGTTAATATTTTTGTTATCTAGTCTTTGCTTTGTTGTATCTATCTTGCAAATGCTCAAAAGTAACTGCAAAAGAAGGTTCATTAAATCAAGATTATGAAAGTTATTTTTCAGGTAATTAAACATTTATGTACAAAATTAAAGTTAATGAGAAAATAATTTAGCTTTCGACGTTTAATGTTCATTTTGCATGTAATTAAATAAATAAAACAAGTCGTAAAAACATTTTAAACTGTTCAATGATTTCAGCAGAATAAACATGTAATACCATGCGCTAATTCTGTGTAAAATGCTTAACTACGTAGACATTCATAAACTAACAGTGATCGACCATCAAATATATGTTAATCAATGTCTAATCTCAATTTGATGTACCAACACAGGTGTTGACAGATCGGAATCTATGGATAGCGTATATTCAGATGACAATAAGTTAGAATCGAAGGAATCTGACAATTGTGACTCTCAGACGAGCGACGATTTAAGTCCTTGCAAAGACGTATTCAAGAGTATAAGAACTAGATATCTGTCTAGAGTTCACAGCGTTACTGATCCTCCAGCGAAAGAAGCAAGCTTGATAGAACAAGCATTCTTCAGGTCTAACGTCCCAGAACTGAAAAATAACTCGAACGATCTGTTAAAAGATGAATTCAAATTAGAAATCGAAAACGTCACCACAGACGAAACGAATGATGATGATAGTCCAAAATCGTCCCCGAGTAGAGTGTTAGCCGAAACTGTCTTACCTCCTTTCGAAACCAAGGAGCTGAAAAGACAAAATGCTATCGATCTTTACGATGAAACGGGTGTAAGTCATTCAGCTAAACCAGAATTACCGAAGAACCTAATCGATCCGAATCATAGTTTCAGGTTAATAAAATCAGATTCTACTTTTGCACCCAAACCAAGAGCACGCACCATCTTCAGTACAAATATGTCTGGAACATACAATGGAAAACCAAAGTCTTATAGTATGGATAATTTAAACACTAACGAAGAATATAAAGAAGCCTTAAATGAAGCAACTAGTGTAGATTTTCTCAATATAAATGCTCAAAGTGATACATCTCTATTTACGGAAGGCTCTGATAGTGTCTTTCTGTCACCTGTTGAGAAAAATAACAACAAAGTAAATAGTGTATTTGAAGCCAACAATAATGACGTAAATAAAGATATACCTGTTGTAAAGGCCGAAGAAGTGCTCCCTTTTCCATATCCTGATGATATTAAAAAAGCCCCAGCATTCGATTTGATGACGCCTAAAAACCAAATACGGAGAGATATTCCTATTGATGATAACGTTGAGAAACAACTGAAAATGGTTAATGAGGAACTGAAAGTCACATTCAAAGCTGCAATAGACCGAATTATTGGTAATAACAGAGCTAAAAGGGGTTCTCCTTGCACAAAAGTATTGAAAGAAAATGATGGGGAAATATCTTCTGAACCTGTCCCTATTACTAAAGACGAAATAGATAATATAAATAAATCAAGAAAGATTTCTCCACCTAGTATTCCTAAAATTCCAGAACCTAAACCTCGACGCGTTTCAAAACCAAAAGTTGTAGATGCCAAAGAAAATAATAGTTTAGTTACCACTAATGTAAATATATCCAGTTCGAAAGAAGATAGTAGCAATCCTTTTATAGAACCCTCAAATGATACTGTTCCTATTGAACCTAAAACACCAGTTCCTATAGATGATAATGTTAGCTATCATCTTACAATAAATACCACAGACTTAGGTGATGATATACCAAAGACAGCTCCAGTGCAGAGTAATCCTAATGCTAATAGTAATAGAGCTGTAAATACTTTTAGGACTTTCTTGGCTCCTATCCAACTAGGTAACGGTGGCAATATTGCACCGACATCCCCGATAATTGTAAGTCCAGTATTGATACAGCCAGTGTTTTTTAAACCTCTTGCAACTCAAGAGGTCCCAGTAGAACAAAAACAAGAGGCCAACAAAGGTACTGTATACTACAGTGATATCGATCAAGTTGATAACGATAACAAAAATGATAGCAAAGTGACTGAAGTACAGAACCTCGAGGACAATACTAAAAGGAAAGGACTTTATCAAAAAAATGTTAAAGCAAAGCAGCTTCCCTTCCTGTCATGGAAAACTTTCGGATCTAACGAAAACTTAACAGAAAGAAAAACCCCATCGCCCAGTAAAAATATAGCGAAACCTTTACTTTCACCTTCTCCTTTAGAAATATCAAAATCTGCAAACAATTTTTCAAAGACTCCAATAGAGCCTTTAGAGCCACCAAAGACTGTTGGCATTGTGCCAAAAGCTTCAGCAAACCCATCAGAAGTGACCACAACCGTTAGAAAGCTGTCGAAGACACCGCAGTGGTTGATAGACAACAAATATTATCAACCTGTAGCAAGCGTACCATTCGTCATAAATTCAAAGCAGTCTTCTAATTCTATACCCAAGCCAGTGGAAAGAAGTAAAGAAGACGTAAACATTGCGCCAACTAATCCTTTTATACCTCAACTAGAACAAAGAAGATATTCCGAACAAGAAAATGTTTATGAAGAAATAGGACCTGTGATATCTGAAGTAATAACAAAAGATAAAAATATAGCCGATGACGAAAAGATATCAAATAAAAACCAGTCGTTAAACGATGAATTGGCTACAATACCAAGAGAAGATCTGCTAAAAGTACCAAGACGAATCAAGAGGCCTAAGACAAACGATAGGTTTACAAAATCGATATCATTAGATTCTGTAGAGAGCACAAGTGCAGCGAAAGAAATGGCTAGCATTACCAAATCAATAATATCGTTATCAAAAGCGCCGAGCGCGAACGAAGATCTACAAAAGAAGCCTACTGGATCTATTGTAGAAATAGTCAAAAGTTTAGAAAAGAAACCAAATCCAGATGTACGAACAGAGGTTGCGCCTAGAAAATTTTCGCTACAGCATCCGACTTCTCCAAGTATAAATACGAATACAGGTTCCCTGCCAAGGGAAAAACCATATTGGAGGACTTTGGAGCACAAACGGTTGTCGCACCCGTTAAGGTCACTGAAAGATCCCCCGCCACGAAGACCTCTACGTAAGTCAGCGCTTTTGTGACCGGAAACCTAAACGTTCGAGTGTGAATTACATGTAAATAACAGTATCAATGTATGGAAACATGATAGTGTCGTGTGTTGTTGTCTCATTCGGTGGCGGTGACACGGTGGTGGTTTGTGTTCCATTTGTGTTTTATTGTTAAGCTTCTGAACGCTTTCAAAAGTCAGTTAGGCAGAAGGCAGTGTGGAATGGTGCTGGGTTATACTGCTAAAACCCTGTGCTTGGAATCAGTGGTGAGATAGAAATGAGTGGGCAGGAGTCACAAATATATCTGCCTTCTATCTAAATTGCGTTTTAAATTGAGTCATGCGCATTGCATTGTATAAAATGATGTAAAAGCGTTCAGAAGCTTAACTTTTGCTTCTCTGAGAGTCATTTCACTTATTTTGGAGAAAAAATTCAAACACGTAATTTTAGGAATTGTCACTTCAATTTGGATTGCGTTATCTACATATTTCAGGGCTTAAGGTGAACAAAATATAGCATGATGAAACGTTATTTGCATTTATGTATTCGTCACAGTACAAGCATGGTTTTCGCTTCAGTTTTTATAGCACTGGGATTTGTCTGGTGTTGGGTTACTAGATTCTTTTTTATATTATACCAGACAAAAAAAGGGACTTTATTATATTAGCCCTCATTGTTCCAAAAAATATCTTGTTCTTGTAAATTTTTAACAGTTACTAATTGTGACTCAAGCAAGACGCCAAAGCCCAATTTAAACTATCCAAGCTGGATATATCAGATTCTTCATCTAAGAGCTCTACTAAGGACTTAAGACCTCGGTGTCTACCAAGTGTAACGACAAATAAGTGCTTACATTCTTCTATGGATTTAAATAAGAGACTGTCAATAACCTCATTGTCACCTCCAGCCATACCTCCTCGAACGGAGGAGACGCCGCCTCCACCGCAGCTGCTCACCAGTGCATCTCTACAAGACATCATGGCCACCGCTGCCTCACACAGGAGGACTAAAGGTAACTAAAATCTTGTATACATACATACAAATCAATAAAATTGAAGTGCCTGTAAAGTCAAATAACAGCTTATTACACACTGTCCACTAGGTAAACCATTTTTTGGAAATAAAACTTGCCATCTACAATGTACTGTATACTTTAGTCGATTTTACTTTAAATAAATAAATTATTATTACGTAAAGAGTGTAGCAGGATAAGCATGGGTCAGATGCCCCTCGGGCACCATGGTCAATATAACTGAAGTTATCTGAACACTGTTTCACATACCCTTAAAATACTTACTGAAATCTGTAGAAGTCTTCTACAGTTGTGCATTGTTTTGTTTCAGGGGTAAGCCGTCAAGACTCCCGTCTATCAGTCAAGTCTCTAATTGAAAGCATAGAAAACGCAGCCAAGGCAGCTAAACAGTCACCTGCAACCACTCCGGTGGGAGAGTGGCCCCAGGTAAGGCCCTCTTACATTTTAGCTTAATAAATCTGCAAGACGTAGGCATTGGAAGCCGTCCCACAAGGTGGACCGATGAACTTGTGAAGGCCGCAGGAATCCGCTGGATGCGGCAAGCACAGAACCGGTCGCAGTGGTGGTGCTTGCGGGAGGCCTATTCCCAGCAGTGGACGTCTTTCGGCTGAAATGATGATGATGATGATGATGAAATCTGCAAAGGAATCAGTGTTTTGGTGGCCGCTATTTTAAAGTAAAGTCATGCAGCTGGATCTTTTAATATGCAACACACAGAAAGCCCCCTTTTGCCAAAACCGAAAAATATGTCATAAAAATGTCCGAGCAACAATCATTTGTCGGGCTATACAGAGTGTTTACAAATCAAACGCCCAACATTGTCTCGATAGTTTTGGCACACGCTTAATACATTTTTTTTTCTTATTTTTAGCAAACTGCAGTAGGTTTAACAACAACCTCTACTACAATAAAGAATGGTATGGCGGATTCCACGGCGCCAACCAACGGTATGGGCGGAACCACCTTCTCCACTAAACCGCCCGCTGCCAGAGGCAACCGCCCTTCACCCATCGCCAACGGTGAGTGTCTTACTGGATGTTTATTCAGAATAGGATATTTTTATGTAGTTATAAGATTTGTGGATGCGGTGACGGTGTATTTAATTATGAATCCGTCTCTGCGCGTGACCGTAGTTTATTAAGTTATCAAAGTATGATAGTGAAATTGAAGATAAAAAAATTATACCTTTTATGTCAATTCAAAATTAGATGCACTATCACCTTGTCTAGTAGTTGTGTAGTAGGCAAAGAAAAAAATTCCATATTTTGGGGGTTTTAATTAAATTATATGCATGGAAGTAACCAATTTATTTAATAAATATGTTTATTTACAAGTAAAACAAGTTATCAGATTTATTTATGTAGGTAGTAAGGGAATGAATGAGTAGAAAACCTGCATGTTATAATTTTTTATTATGACTTCATCGGCCCTGTTTTTTCAATCAACAAAATTTACTCTTTCAATACGCCAAACTATAATCTCTAAACAATAATTTAATCCTAATATAAGAATCCCAATTCGATTAATATACATGAATCCCGACCCCGGCTACATATAATCGCATGAAAGTCGCTTATTTTTTCCAGCATGGCAGCATGAACGCGGCGCATAGCCCAACCCTTGCCTAATTAACGACCAATTAACGATATGTGTTGTGTGCGACGTTACTAATTTATTTATTAAACTCTTCGTTCATTACAATGATGCATGCCAATAGACTTTTATTTTTTACACCCTGTATATTATTAAGGAAAGTTTTTTTTTTTTTTTTGTTAATATGAGTTTTATTTTTGAGTGGGGCTTATTCTTTGTCTAATTCAATATCTATAAGTTTACTTTTGGGTTTATTCTTTTTTTTATTACGATAACTGGAGGTCTTTTAACAAAATTATTAAACGTATTTTTTCTCTCCTTTTTTTTTCAAAATTTCATGATACTTACTGTCAAATCAGTATTTTCTTCAATATTGAGTTAGACAAAGGAAATAAAAATAATTATACTTATTTAAAATCAACCGTCACTCCAAAATCAGTAGGTGAATGGAGTCTGTATATTTTCCCGCCAACCTTTCCCCTATATTCTAATGGAGTCGGGTCTTACGGGACTATAAAGTTCACTCATTGGGAACGGTACCACTCTGCATTGTTTGTGTCTACTCAGAAATATCCACACTGGCTGACTGTGTTGATATTTCGCTCATGTACCACCATCGACGGTTTTGTGATAAAAAAAGTTACCCGAATAAAAATTGAGTAGAAATACAACAGATCAGACAAAATGATGTTGTCAGCGTCACTATAATGAAGACTGGTTTTGATTGCCTGAGGCATTTAGACAACGTCTCCATCTTTAGCTTTTTCTTACAAATTGCTGATAAAAACATCGGAAACAAAACAACCTAATAATTTGCGTGGTAAATTTTGCTTGCGCGATGTAGGATTTCTGTCAGTCGTAGTTCGTATGTGGCCGTCTAGTTGGCGCCACAGCTACACTATAGGGTGACTGGTAATCAGTTACCGATACTTAAACACATGATTCTACTCATGACAATAAACAACTTTTACTATGGGACCAAACCTGAATTCGCGAAAAAAAAAATCAGCTGTTCCCTACATTTTGACGACTCGTACGAACATAAATGTAGGGAACAGCTGATTTTTTTTTTCGCGATTTCGGATTTGGTCCGATAGTAAAAGTTGTTTGTTGTCATGAGTAGAATCATGTGGTTAAGTATTAGTCACTATATTACCAGTCACCCTATATATTTCAAATCTTTGAAAACCTTCACTGCTACTCTTATCACTGAACATTATCACAAATCCGTCTGGCGTGCGCTTGTTTGACGTTGTGCCTAACGGGGCGGGGCAGAGGCTGCAGCTGCACAGGCTAACATCCCCGACGAGCAGCGCGCGCTGACGCTGCAGCAGAAGGCCATCGAGTCCTTCGTGCGTCGGAACAGCTACGGAGATATATGTGAGTCTGTTTGTGTGTTTGGTAAAGGAATTTTAAATGAGAAGCCACCTAAAGAACTTAGCTGCCAATACAAAGAGAGATAGCATCGAAATTTTTCGTAAACTGGGACTTAAATTTACAAAACTGTTCAAAGCAGCTAGGATTTATTCAAATCTTTTTTTTTCTTTATTTTTTTTTCTTCTTGCAAATATGTCATGCTTACACCTTGCTAAAGTATAAGTAAAAATACAGGGTGGCAGGGACAAACTAACCATGAATTCAGCACATGATCCTAGACTCCTTAGCGAAGAAAATTTTCGACGAAAAAAAAAATGATGTTCCATATAATTTGACCGCTAAGATATGAAACAGTAGATTTTTTTTTTTTTATAATTGACGAAAAATTTCAACGCAGAGGCGTTCAAAATCATTTAATGTATCCACGGATCACAGTATGCCCGTCGATATCCTTGCCAGCCGGTATTTATATCAGCTGATTAACCTATATTTGTTTACGAAAGTTTTCGCTGGCATCTCCCAAATGTGGTCTATTCATGAGGTACCTACCTGTGTTTGACGAGAAAACAGTGTGCACTCACCTCGATAACATGACGTCAGACACAGTGTGGAATTGTAGATAGAATTGCACTGAACAGTCAGATTAATGAGAGAGTAGCGTTTTGGAGTTTTCCATCGTTTTTGATCGTAATGCTGCGCGTACGCAAAGGCAGGATAATACTTAGTTGCAATATGGACTAGTGAAGATAAAGCGTGAGCACTGTCTTATTATACGTCCGACACAGCCTGTGGTAGTGTCCCAAGATCCCAAGACCTTATTTATTTTCTAAGTAGCCAAATGTGTGGGATGGGATAGAGTAGTGTTTAATAGATCAAGTACTGATTTTTATGTATGTTTTACAGAATAATGTTAATAATTAATAATCAATACTATAATACACTTCCCGTCGGCTGTGATTTCATGACGTCATCCTAATTGTAGTCCGGGTGCAGATTTTTATGTAAAAATATCAGCACTCAGACTTTAAGAAACGTGAGTAGTTTTTTTACGTACCTTTAGTACCTGATACCTGTATATGGGCCGTCGGCCTAAGCTGGCAGATATGAGTACGTTCAAAGTACACACTACACAAAGTACACACTACTCTATCCCACACATATTGTTACTCAGAAAATAAGTAGGTCTCGGTAAGGGATCTCGCTCTATAAGATGTGGAAATAAAAATAATTAAAAAAAGAAGAATTCCACAGCAGATCTACCTAGGTAAGTACTTAGATACTAAGCTTAGCTTCTATGTGTCTGCATGATAAATGTCGCAAAAACAAACATAAATACACAATGTTCATTAACATTCACTGAGAAAGCACTATGTGAATTACTGCCGACATCTTCAAGTTTTAATCAAATCGAGTTTGACAAACATTCGAGTCGATTCAAATCTTGAAACTGTCGAGAGTAAGTTGGCAGGGCAGCTAGGTAACTGTTCGAATTCATATTAGAACTGAAATTAAATAATAGTCTTAAATGAGTACCTATCTCTAAATAATCACAGGTGAAAGAAAGGATCCGTTGAACGCGTTACAAGTGAAGAACGGCGGCTCGAAGCGTAACGCGCTGCTCAAGTGGTGCCAGCAGAAGACCATGGGATACAACAACATTGATATCACTAATTTTAGGTAAGTGCTTGTTTGATCATAGATACCCCTTGGAAATTCGATATATTGTTGCCAGTCTACCCTGATTTATACATACAAGGTGTAACTTAAATAACGCACAACCTCTTAAGGGGTCATTGTACTCATAATTATGAACAACTTTTACTATGAGACCAAACCGGAAATCGCAAAAAAAAAAAATCTGCTGTTCCCTACATTTTCACGAGTTATGCGAACATAAATGTAGGGAACAGCTGATTTTTTTTTCGCGTTTTCAGGTTCATACTTAAGAGGTTGTGCGTTACTTAAGTTACACCTTGTATACACTGATAAATTAAAGGAATGCACGATATGACTGAATTCAAGGAGCTCACGTTATTTTTGCTTAAGTAAATGCTGATTTACGCGGTGCGATGTTTATAAGATTCAAGTCATTTATTGCTCCACTTTTATTATATGCCACAGGCTAGAAACTGGTATCCCGTAAATAGTGTGCTTCCTGTGTGGGCCAGCGTTTAAAATTAGGTCTATTTTTATAAGCTGGCACTTAAATTCTTTTCACTTCGGTATTATAGCCAATCTAGTAAAAGGCATTAAAGGTTCACTTGCAGCGGCAATAAAAAAAAAACATTAATGTATCCGTAACATAATGTTTATCTGTCTCCAGTTCATCGTGGAACGACGGCATGGCGATCTGCGCGCTCCTGCACTCGTACCTGGGTGACAGCCGCATCTCGTACGCGTCGCTCTCGCCGCACGACAAGAGAACCAACTTCTCCGTCGCCTTCGCAGCTGCGGAGTCCGTCGGTATACCTACCACGCTGGTCAGTATCGATCCACATATATTTGATTGGCTTTAAAATATTTACTATTTCTGCAGTCCCGTGTGTATGATTCGAATCGAAAATCTTACATGCACATCCCTTTGGAAGAAACATTGGTAGGTCACACTGATTTCGGTCTTGAAGACCGCCTCACTTTCTAGGATCATACCAATACCGGTAGATGTCAATTATATTACGTTCTAAGGCAGCTGTCAAGAAACGGTTAACCTAGTGGACAGATTGCAGATGGTATTATTTGGTGCTAGTTATGTTTTTTACAGGTTCCTAAAAATGAGGCTGTCTACAAATAGAAGACATGTCAGTAAACAATATACAACGTGTAACGTTAAATGCGCAAAACCTGAAAATAGTTTGATTAGAATAACGAGCAGAATTAATTGAACCACTTTTTAATATAGGTCACATTTTTAAAAAAATCTTCATTAAAAACGTTGCCGTGTCTATTTATTAATAGGTCAAGCAAGCCAAGGTCAGCGCAGCGCAGCGGCCCGGTGACGACTCCTACCTCGATAAAGCGTCGTCGCAGACGCAAGAGACGATCAGAATGACCAGTAAAACTAAAACAGCACATAAAACCTTTAAATTTTTTTTTAATGACTTATTTTCTCTCTGAAATAGGTCAATTGAATTAAAAATCAGTTGGGGTGTCTGAGGTTTTGCGCATTTAACGTTACACGTTGTATATTCCATCTTCTGTTACCAGGCGCCACGTTAAAATGGTTATTGATCTGAAATTAATCCATTTACCCTTCCTTTCTCAACAGAACATTCAAGACATGATCCAACAAGAGAGACCGGACTGGCAGCAAGTTATGGCATACGTCACCAGCATTTACAAACACTTTGAAACGTAAACCAATGTCAACCTCAATACCAGGTGATAGAGAACAAAGTCGTAGTATTATGGATTTAATGAAGATTACATTTGAATTTTATATGGGCCATAGATGGCGCTGTTTACCATAGCCCTTGTAAATCATGGGTCAATGTAATAATTTTGCTCCTACGGGATAAACAACATGATATTTCAAGCCTATAATAATTAAATCTTATTGAAAAAGAATTCCTTCAGATAAGATATTCCATTTAAAATGTTTATGATATGATACTTCTTCCAATAACTTTAAAGCCTTATTGTAAAAGTAGTCTTTGAATAAAAAAATATTTTTAAATTGAAATATTGAAATAAAACTAGAACAATGCAAGTATGCTATACGTTCCGCTAGATGTTATAAATAGTCGAATAAGTAAGAAATAACTTACTCCTTCGAAAATACAGGTTGTAATACATTCCTGAAATTACAAAAAAAGCCTCATATTTTTGGACTGGTGAAACTTTATATCGGGAACAAAGGAATCGTTTAGGCTTAGAAAGGATAGTAAAGGGAAACTTATACTTAGGAAAAGAGATAGCATGAACGTGATAGTGTTTTTCGATATTGAACCTTTTTTGAGGTAGGGTTCTTAGCCGAGTGTCTTCTAGTCTTAATCTCCATTTTTATGGATGGTTAAATAGATTTCCTTTAAAGATCTGTTTTGACTTTGGAATAAAGTTCAATATCGTTCAAACCTTCAATGCGAAGCTAAAAGTGAGTGATAAAAAAAAACTAAAATTGCCTTGTTTCGGCCTTAAGGGTTGTTTTGAGCCGTCTTTCCAGAATAAAGACTGATTCGCTAGATTGTTAGGAGGGATAACATCTTACTAAGGGATACGACCATTAATTTAGTCTTTCTAAATTTAAAATAACTTATGATATGCGCCTTTTTTTTGTGATGCTAAAGTAATCATTACTATACTAAACTTGTCTATGATAACCCTAATTAGATTATACAGTTTGACATTTTTTGTATAACAATTTTGTTAGTACAATTGTGTGCACCCTGTATAATTTAGTATTTTTCTAACTATCGATGTTGTGAAAATCAGAAAGCTATTTTTTGTCTTAAATAGTCAGAATGCAAACTTAAATATTTGTCTCAAATATGCTATTTAAAGTAAAGAAGGCTTCTTTGAATGTATCTAAAAATAGGGTAGTTTTGTGACGTTTGCGTTAAGGCAAAATGGCGCTGGTGTCTGTTAAGATTGTTTTACTAAGAAAGCGGTGAACGTTCACACAATCGGCTGTGCAAATAATAAACGTTGTTTGACACCTTAATGTCAAATACTAGTTAAAATGACAGATTTTCATGACGGCCGTTATAAATATGACGGTTACCGCGGCTTGATAGTACCCATTTGTTTTATGGTACAGACGCCAGCACATCAAGCTACCCGAAACTGTCAGATTTTCCCAATCAACTTTGAACCTTATGCTTTAGTGCTAAAGTTGAAAATCTATTAAAGAAATCTGACAGATTGTAGTAGCTTGATGTGCTGGCGTCTGTACATGATGTCATTAAGAAAAATGGTCTTATTTTGTCCGATGAGGTCGGGTTCCATAGAAAAAATGGGAACTACTGCGGCTGCTCTTCTAGAAAACCGTAGCCTTAGTGCGTCAATCAAGTAGGGCGACATTTTAAATCTGACATTTAAAAAGATCTGTCAAATGAACTAAGTGCACCAGCGCTAAATTCCTAAATGTAAGAAGTGCTTACTAACGGCTGAATTTTAATAAAAATACAAACCCTTTTCAATGCCCATTATAATCTTCTAATTCTCGGATATTATTAATTCACTCTTAAATGTAAGGTCCAAACAAAAGTAGTTCATATTTATAACAATAAAATTCCATCTCATGAGATCTCGTCCCCTCCCCTTTTGCCTTCAATGTATTTCTATGTATAATAATAATATTCTAAGATACAATATGATATGGCCTTTCAATGCAAACATGATTGTGTATTTATACTTATATGCATATGGCTAGGCTTTGACCATTATATAAATAGGGTCGCCTTTGTGCGTAGAGCGAAAGTGCATTTATGGAATTGATATCTGTGTTATGCCGATATGTAGGAAGTTGACTTATTTAAAATATTGCACTAATTTTATAGCAAAAACAGAAACAAAAAAAAAATACAAAGGACAAGTAGTTTTCAAGACGAAAAACGGTTACAGAAGTCGTCAAAAAATCTTTCCAAAATGTTTTGACAGTTTCATAATATTTCAACAGTTTAAAATGTCTTTCGTTTCTTTCTTACTACACGTGATATAAAGAGAAATGCATATTTTTAAAGTAGTCACGTTTCTATAGAATCGGCCTCAATGTCTATTATTACCTACATGATTAATACTACATACTCAAATAATTATGTAACCTAATATGTAACGCCAAAAACATTTTTTATTTTTTTAACATACGGGTGGGTAGATTCAGCCAATGGCGTCGCCTTTATTCCAATAGAATTTAAGCGTTGTACGCATACCGGCCCGCTATTGGTTGATTTATTTTACTCGCTTGTCTAAATGGATAGATAATAATTGTGATTTTATTATTTGATTTTCTCTGGGTTAATTTTGTATCTAGTCCAAAACATTGAGTAGATCTCTCTAAGGCAAATTTCACCTCTCTCTGTTCTCTGTAAGGCAAAGTTCGCCAAACTTTTATATCTAGAATATGACTTAACCTGAGAAAAAAAAAATGAACATTTGACAGATTTTCCATACTAGAACTGTCAGACGTCTTTTTGATTCCACAGATAAAATATAGACTTTGGTAAAATACGCCCATAAAGTTACTTAATTGGAAATGTCTGCAAAATCCAGCAATTTTATGAATCAGTGTTAAAATTGAGATCTATTTTTGTAGTAAATTATTTTAGCATTTGCTTTTGTGTACGTATGTTGTTTGGCTGAATGTTTTGTGTACTAGTGTTCGTTTTTTAAAATGTGATTTTGTGTTGACATCTTTAAATAATCGGAAATCAAATACACGCTGTATAAAACTTTATATTTGAGTAGAATTTCTATATAAAAGTAAATATTTATTGGAGGCTGTTTCATGCGGTGTGTGTTTGTTCCACGAGAACTTATCGGTTGATATTAGATTTTAAACTACTTTGTAAACTCTATCCTATGTTGCGTGGCACCAACTGTAAATAAAATGATAAAAATCTTAAACATACATTCCGGAGCAATTTTCGTTTTAGAGAATTTAAAAAAGTGAAAAATAAATGCATAGCTTTTGATTTTGTTGGCTACGTGACAAATCAATTTCATAAAATATATCATTTTCATATTCAAAATATATTATTTTCATATCATTTTCATAATCAATTTCGTTACCGAAATAGTACAGACGCCAGCACATCAAGCTACTACAATCAGTCAGATTTCTTTAATAGATTTTCAACTTTATCGCTAAAGCATAAGGTTCAAAGTTGATTGGGAAAATCTGACAGTTTCGGGTAGCTTGATGTGCTGGCGTCTGTACATTACCTACTATGTTATAGCTCATGTGACCTAACATGCGGATTTAGGTCACACACTGCTATAAATGATTTTATTTATTGCAAAAATAATATGTGGTATGCTTACCTATTTACCATTTGTGTCGTGCAACATGGGGGAACTTAAGGTATAATTTAAGTAACACGCGCTGTGTTACGTTTCTGACTCGGTTGTTGATGCTTAGTAGTTTAATTATTACATATTTTGAGATAATTGTATTTTTGTAAATATAGCTTTTAAATAAAGTTCCTGATTTATTATAGCTGATTTCGTTTTCTTTATTATTATAGGAAAGCACTTATTTAATTTTTTATCAATTATATAATTTATACCACACGCCGAGACTAGGCAGTCGCGGTCAGAAAATCTGAGAGTAGGACGGCGGATACCTATTATCTATCAAGTACAGCATTTCTAAAAATGCCGACATATTCTGTAGAAATCTCACAGTGAAGACTGAGGTGAAGTGAGCTGTCATTCCACTTGATATTAGGGATTGAAACTATTGATAGCTCACTTCACCTAAGTTTTTACGGCGAGAATTTATAGAATAGAACGGCTAAACTAAGACATGATACATCTCGTTCCCGCATTTTATGACCATAGGTGCGAAAAATAATTACTGGTTAAATATAAAAAGATTCACAAAAAATAAAACAACGTGTAAAATAATATAAATTATTATTTACAATATCAATACAAAATTAACAAATAAATTGGCCAATTTATGTGAATATAAAAATAATTTACAAAAGATAAATTTTATCTTTGGTTTTAGATACTAGCTAAATTGGCGAAAGAGCCGAGAAATTTTACCACTTAATTAAAATTAAATAAAAACAGTTAAAAAGAAAATAGCCAATAGAGATCACCTAACATCAAAAACATCGTGTTTTCAAAAAAATTGTAGAATTTAGTGAGGATAATTACATTTGTACTGTGCAGCGTCATACTTGGGTTAGTCTACCACTCCAGCTCTCCAGGGATGTACTTCTCGATCAGCTTCTCGTAGTACGGCCACAAAGCCTCGATGTCGGGCACACCGCTGCTCTTAGTGTATAAGTCGTATTTGCTGCGAAGAGAGGAGGAAGAAAAGATGGCAGATTTCAAATGTTATGTTGTTATGTTGGACTGTTGGTAAAATGTCTGAGATCGTAAATCGTGAGCCGCAAAACAGTATTGCAACATTGACATTCCACCAATTACAGCATTTCCTAAGAGTCCCCGCCCCCCAGGTAGATAGAAGATAGAATAAGCTCTTTATCATTAGACTTCTAGTTGATCCGTACCGGTAATGCTATTCTGTAAAAAAACTCACCGTGATAACTCTGGTAAAGTGAGCTTAAAGTGATGAGTGAAAAAAAAATTATGTCATTAGTGTCAATCCCTAACATCAGATGGAATGACAGCTCACTTCACCTAACTTCTCACTGTGAGATTCTAACAGAATCGACCGGCTCAATCTACTTGCTAACAAGTTCTGAGGGGCAATTCTCGTAATTTTATGAACGTTCACAGTGTGATCTCAGTCTCCATCTGTCAAAAATTCTTCTAAATTCCCTATATCTAATGAAAAAACAAAAATTACTGGTTGTCGCTGAGATGACATTTTTGAACATTTTTAATTACGAGAATTGGCCTACTGATATGTGACTGTTCTTAAAATACCCTAGGCTGATAATATCTTCGTTTTCACGATTATGTTTGTTCGACCGAGTGTTTAAAGTGGAAGTTTTTAAACAAACATAAGGTTGCCCTCCTTTTGGCGCAATCGGGTACATAGTACTTACTTGAATTCCAAAACGTGCTGCATAATCTTCTCGTCTCCTGGCTTCATAAAGTGTTTGTAGTCACCGCCCGCGTGCCACGGGTACAGCGAGTGATATCTGATGGACAAACAAACACTGAATAAGCAAGAAATCACACACAGCACAAAACCTTTCGTAACATTCAGGCGAACGGAGATAGAGAGCTTTTGCCATAAAACCAAACAAAAAAAATTGGAGAAATGAGACGTATAGAATATATAGCTCAAGTATAACTACAGTACGGAGGGGCTTGTGGCTAAGTAATATCAGCCGCACGGGTCGATCGATCAGGTTAAGCTACGCTTGCCGCGGTTGGTCCGTGGATGGGTGACCATCTTCACATACCGAGACCCCTCCGTGCCTCGGAAAGCACGTTAAGCCGTTGGTCCCGGTTGTCATTCGTGGATCTTTGATAGTCGTTACGGGTCGTCAGTAGCCCGAAAGTCTGACAACCAGTCTTACCAAGGGGTATCGTATTACCCAGTAACTGGGTTGTGGAGGTCAGATAGGCAGTCGCTCCATGTAAAATACTGGTATTCAGCTGCATCCGGTTAGACTGGAAGCCGACCCCAACATAGTTGGTAAAAGGCTAGGCAGATGATGACGATAACTACAGTACGTTTACACTCCGCCCCGACTCTTGCTGGCTCAAGCAAGAGTCGGGCCCGGGCCGCTGAGCCTACTGAGCTGAGTTTTAAAGTCCCTAAATAATTCCGATCCAACCTGCCCCTTGCTGCCCTCTCCCAGTGATGCCCTAGGCCGAGCTCCGTACCCCAGAAGGGGTGCCCTTAGCGTGTATTCGCTTAGTTTTTAAGCTTTTTAAGCCCTAGCTGGAGGCCTTAATTTATTGAGGCATCCACAAACAATTCCCAAATTTCCTGCAAAATTTGGTAATTGCTTACTTTGTTACTTTATGTATTAATTATTAAATAATTAGTTAACAACTTTCACTATGGAACCAACTCTGAAATGACGAAAAAAAAATCAGCTGTTTAATACAAAAGTTCAATACCTACTTGACTAAAATGTATGGAGCACCTGATTTTTTTCGTGATCACACCATTACTCTTTAATTGCGAAACACACTATTACTCTCAATTTGAATAATTTTGAATCATCCATTGCTCCATATGTTGGAAAAATAAAATGTGTCTGCTCAACAACGTAAATAACGCAAAAAAAGTTGTTGAACTGTCAAAATGAAACCCATTGCTACTGATAGTGTGTTACGCAATTACGTACAAAAAAAAAATTACAGGGTAATTACCCTGCAGGTTTATTAAATATTCTCCTTGCTGTCTTGTTCAACAAAATGTTCGTATATTCCATACCTGATCATGAAGAGTCCCTCCTTGGGGAACTTGGCGTTGTTGTGCACCAACACCCTGTAGAGATACTCGTCATGTCCCCATGAGATCATCAGGTTCTCCAAACCACATTCAGGCTTGTAGATGCCGCATTCAGTGCTGAAAGAAACAACCTCAAATTAATGTCGCGCTGAAGTCTACGGTCTCTGCAGATGGTAGAAATTTTCATCAGAGGGGATTTCTTCTAGCATATTAACATAGTATAGTCAGCCTATGATGTTCCCACTGCCGGGACAGAATTTTTGGTACTAACAAGGAAACCTCGCGAGGTGTCCCTCACCGATTTAGTTACGGCTTATAGTTAAGACTTAAAATTGGTCCCATTAAAAAATAATAAATAGTTTTTGAGTTATGATTTTTTTTATTTTTTATTTTTAATTAAAAAAAATTGTATATCCACAATTCTTATAAATGGGTGTTATTCACGAAAATTGTACATTTGCTTCCCTCTCCGCGTCCAGATCGATTATTTTTTAATTTCCAATTCATTATTAGCTCAATTTTATTTACCCTAATTCTACAAGTATCTAGAACAGCAATTCATAAGACTTTGTATGTAAGCGAAAGCGAGATATTCAAATATTTCAAATTTTAAAATTGTGTCCACAGAAATTTCATAAAGAAAATCATGTCCATTTTTACTTAAAGCAACATTAAAAATATATTTAAAAAGATCGAATTGTGTTAGTATTTAATAAGACTTAGTACTTTTTTAGTTTGTTTGTATCCATTAAAACAGATTATTCTTTAAAATAAATAAAACACATAGTAATGAATACATAATTTACATATTTAAATATAAGTCCAATATTTTACTCATCTCTGTTTTTCATCTCGGTCACAGTGTTTTACAACATTATTTCCAACTTGGAAATAAAATTATCTACTGGCAACATTACACAACAAACACTGTTAACCATAGACATATATATATGGACTGGAAATACCTACGAAAAAAGGGTGCCTACCTACAACTCATATTGTCTCAAAAAATGGCTGCCATTGCTAGGGTTGTATCAATCAAGGAACATTGGTGTTACTATAACGAGTATCGATACTAAATACGAGTCGTACTAGTTATCATGTTTGGATCATAATATAGTATACTAACTTATAGTCCGTTCTAACTAAGGTTGCCTACTTTATAGTAACGTATCCTAGTTTATTTTCGATAAACATACTTTATAATTTTGCATAAAAATACAGTATGCGAAAATACTTTATTTCTAATCTTTTGTTATGCGTAAAAGACTCATATGAACTATTTATCGATAGGTACAGACGCCAGCACATCAAGCTACCCGAAACTGTCAAATTATCGCAACCAACTTTCTTCCCTGAAAATAAAATTAATGCCAAGTGTTTTTTCGGCACCGAATTAAAAAACACTTTTTAATTGCATCACGTTTACGTATTAAAGTGAAGGAAAACAGCGTGAAGAGATATGTATCCATATGCCCAAAAACAGGTGCTTTCGCATATTATACCTTTGGGTTGGAAGGCCAGGGAGCAGTAGTTTCTGTTAGGTATGCGGACCCTAGTGAAAAACAAGATAATCACTAGGGTGAATGAATAATATAAACTTCCCATCACATTCTCCGTGAATGGGATGGGATGCTTATATTATTGTGTTAATGAGTGGTGGAGTAAAAATAAAATAAAAGTATTTTTTTTTTTGGCCTTTGTTTATTGGTATGATAATGATTAACAAATATAACGTTCAATTATCGTTCAAATATAACGTTTGATTAGTAAAATAGGCTTACAAAAGTAATACTTTGCGAATGCGATGCTTTGGGCATCTTTTGTGATTGGTCCAAGGCATTCAATTGTATTCTTCATGAAACCTTAATCAGGAAACTTCGCCACTACGGAATCCGGCACCCTCTCTGGATCTTCTCACTTCTTACTTCAGTGACAGGATTCAGAGAGTTGATGTTAACGGGAAAAGGTCACCCGGATCTGTAGTAAGAATGGGGGTCCCCCAGGGCTCAATACTTGGACCATTTTCATTTATTATTTATATCAATGACTTGCATTACCTCATAAAGGATGAACATGATATAGTGTTGTTTGCAGATGACACTTCACTTTTATTTAAACTCAAACGTCAACAGCTGGTTACTGACAGTATAAATAGTGCCCTCGCAAAAGTAGTAAACTGATTTAATGTTAATAATCTACTTCTTAACGAAAAAAAAAACAAAATGTATTAAATTTACGATACCAAATGTTAGACAAGTAGAAACTAGTGTTCTCATAAAGGGTGAAGAGTTAAAACCCGAAAATACCACAATATTCTTAGGCATAACTTTGGATGCCAAGCTTCAATGGGGCCCCCATATAGATAAATTGTCAAAAAAACTTAGCTCTGCAGCATACGCCGTTAGGAAAATTCGTGACTTAACTGATTTAGAGACAGCCCGTTTAGTTTACTTTAGTTATTTTCATAGTGTGCTGTCATACGGTATTCTGTTGTAGGGAAATGCCGCCGATATTCAGACAATTTTAATTTTACAAAAAAGGGCAATTCGTTCCATTTATAAATTAAGTCCCAGACACTCCCTCAGAGACTTTAAAGAGATTAATATAATGACTGTGCCTTCTCAGTACATTTATGATAATCTTTTGTATGCACATAAAAATATAATCTGTTTAAAAATACAGTGATATATATAATATAAATACTAGGAACAAACACAAATTTGTTGTTCCTACAACAAGGCTGACGTTTCATAAGTGCCTATGTAGGTTTATGTGAAAGAAAATATTTTGATTTTGGTGCTGTGAACCACGGGCCGGACCTAGCAAGGTCAATCGGAGCTAATAAGACGCAGGACTATTTATGTTAACATAGCAGAATATACCGATATCGTTCCAGCGGAGGAACTAGTTCCGGAAACTATTAGGCAACGGTACAACACTATTCTATTATGACATATTATTGTAAACAAACGAATGAATTAACAAAATAATAAAAAGGTCTTTTATACGGTATTCACCCAAATATCAATACTTTAGCCATAAATTCATGATCGCGTTACAATTATATCATCGAATGTCTATTATTGTATGTGTTATTGCATGAAAACCGGCTACTAACCTGTGCAAACAAAGTTGAGGTTGATTTTCATTCTTCCTTGCACCACACTTCACAATACAACACACAGGCATGTTGAATTGCTGTTTTTCAACATTTACATGCAGTTTTAAAGGTAAAGTCCTCGTAATTTTCTCGCAAATCTCAATAATACAAAAAATAAACAACCATTTGACAGCTGAACTACCACGAAACTTGGCGACAAAGATGGCTGCTCTGGCACCTACCTACAACCGTGTATAGAATAACAGGGCATCTCCTGTTATATCCCATCTCAATGCTGTTAACAGATGGCGTGACTGTGGATTCCGCCATTTTGTTCTTTCAGTCAGTGCGATCAATTTTGTCCGTCACGCTATAATTCGACATTTATTTGTGATATTTGTTTTCGTGGTCCATCTGAATACGGTAAGTACTTTCCAGGTTTTATATTATTACGAGAAAAGAATTGTGGTTGCAGAAGTGAAGTCTGTAGAAGTAATTTGATAAAACTAATTTAGCACGGCTGTACAAATTATATTGTAGGTTAGACACGTGCTAATTGTTCATATATGATATTTATCTGTTACATTTTTCTGTAACATAACAGATATGAAAAGGTAAAGCTGCGTCATATAAGGTGTTATAAATATAACTCTAAGAAATTTAAGGAGTTGTTATATTAAATAAATAATAACGAAGAAACATTTTAAAAAGCAATTGTTCTAAACATTCACATTGTTTTTCACTCTTATTAATGTCCCCCTGTCACTTTTGATAATATTGAATGCTCTATTTTATTTGGGGATGTGTTACAAGATTATCTTCCCGCGTGACGGATTATGCACAACCACGATTGCCGACACGCAAAAGACGCGCGCGCCGCGGCCGCCAGCATAGGCCTGAGTAGCGTTGAAAAAGCAGGAAAAAGTCCCGTTTCTTTCCAATTCCGTTGTTTTTTAAAATGCTTCATTCGAAAGTTTTTTTTTTATTAAAACTGGGAAAACGGAAAATTATGAAAGAAACTGAAAAGAACTGTAACTTTTCATGTTTTTTTTTACTAATACGTACTTAATATACGGGATGGAAGGGACGCCGACGCAAAAACGGTTACCACATATTCAGTACCTACATCATTCTGATATGATATTTCTCTGAGCCCCGGTATAGAAATTTTAAATCGGTTATTTTTAAAAAAAACAGCTGTTTCCTACAAAAGTGCACCTACACGGTCAAAATATATGAAACTGCTGTTTAAATAACCGATTTAAAATTTCTATACAGGGGGGCTCAAAATGATGAACTGAATACGTGGCAGCCGTTTTCGCGTCGGTGTCCCCTTCCACCCCATATTTAATTAACTTTGGATATTCTATGCTTTAACTCTTTCCATAATAATACGTACTGAATAAAATCGAGGGCAGAATAAAAAAAAATATCAGTGCGCTAGGCACGCGCGCCCGGGGTGGTTTGCATCTAGTATTCTAGCTGTCAGTCGCATAAATAGTTTTATCAATTCATTATTAAACATTTCAATGAAACTTGTTTTTACAAATTTTCAAATATCAAGCGAAAAATTCGGTAGAATCCCGTTTCTTTCCGAAGGATTCTTGCTGCTAATTTTTCTATGTAACATGCGAAAAAAACCACAATTTTTTTTTCGTGAGGCATTTTCAACGCTAGACCTGAGTATGGTGCGCGTAATAGTTTAACAATATATTTAAATTAGGTTTTTTTCCGTGAATAAGTAATTAACATCGCATTTTTCACGGACGTCAAACATCCTCACGGAATTCTTAGAGTTGATTTATTGATACCTTATCCTTATATTATTATAAAATAATTTTAAATTTTTTGACAGATTTTTATGCAGAGCGGGATTGATAAATAAAAGTATTTATAATGAAACTACACAGAAATGTTTACTTTTGTTTTAGATAAAATGCCGTTGACATCAGCAGAACGACAAAAAAGATATAGAGAACGTTTAAAGCAAAATAATCCTACTAAATGGAATGAACAAAAGAAAAAAGATGCTGAGAAAAAAAGAAGAGACTATATAAAGATATCTGAGTTATCGGAGACTGATAAAGCTAAAAGACGTAAAATTTGGCGGCAACTGAAACAAACACAGTTTGCAGTATGGTCGTGTCACGAAGTTTTAGTAACATCATGGTGCCAATTCCGTTGTTCACAAACTAAATTAAACTTAAATTTAGTTTAGTTTGTGAACAACGGAATTGGCACCAATGTATAACTTTTATGACTGATTAGCAAATTAAGAACACTAATTGTTTTTATTGTAGATTGCGCCAAATATCGAATTTTTTAGTTTTTTATTTATTTATTAAGTAAGGCACGCCAACGACATATTTACAATATTCGTTTCAATTGGTAATCATAAGTCTGCAGTGCTGTGTAAATACGTCATTTTAGTGTTTTTCAAAGATGATGATGATTTTTTTTTAACGTTTAACTATTAAATCCCGTTAGTTTGAATAACTTAGCCAAGTTAAAATAACGAAAAAAAACAGTTATTACTTACATTTTATCGCGTTAATTATGCGGACATATATGTACTGAATAGCTGAGTTTTTTTTTCGCGACTTCTGGTTTGGTCTCATAGCAAAAATTGTTCATACTCATGAGTACTTTTACCCCTCCAACTATGGTTAAGCAATTCAAAATAACGTGGTTTAGAATACAGATTTAGTTGGTGTGCATTACTTTTTACGTAATATTTAATAAGATTACAAAATCACGACGATGTCGTTAAATACTTTTATGTTACAAAGAGGATGTTATGTTCATACACTGTTGACATTGATAAAATGTCACCTTATAGTCCTAAACTGGGATATTAATTATTATTATGTGATTCCTCAAAATTACTTTCTGAAAATAATCGTACTTAATAAAGCAATATTATAAGTCATTCAAAACAAAAGATTTTATTAACCTCCTGGAAAAAACAAATGGCCAAAAGAACCATTAAATAAAACTAATATTTATTTTTATACGTATTATGGACTAGTCCTTACAATTCCTATCTGTTATCTTTTCTGTTACATTAAATTTATTTTCATATCTTTTTCATATCCGTTACGTACAATTATTATGAATAACATCCAAATATGTGAATAAAGGTATTTTTCATATTTTTTTATGCTCTTTTTAATGGTTAAAGTCATTTTGGAAAAATTTTATTAGAAATATGTGAAAACTGCAAACCATAATTTTGGGGTACGAACTTTGAGGGTGATTTTCACCCCTTTAAAACGTTTGTTAGCAAAAAAGATAAAATACGTATCTCATCATTTTTCATATAGATTATTATAGTAAAGCCGCAACTAAATCGGTGAGGGACACCTCGCGAGGTTTCCTTGTAAGACATGCCGGTTTCCTCACGATATGTTTTGAGAGCAGTGGTGGTAAAATCATTTACACAAAGTAAACCGCCTGTCAGGGTTGAACCTACGACCTACAGCTCGTAAGCCGCGGCCGTTACCACTGGCCCACCACTGCACAAGATTAATAATAATAATAATATTCCACAACTTTCACACAACGCCATCTAGTCCCAAACTAAGCAGAGCTTGTGCTATGAGTACTAGACAACTGATAAACATACATATATATTTCTAAATACATACATATTATAGATAAATTACACCCAGACAAAGAACAAATGATCGTGCTCATCACACAAACATTTGTCCTAGGTGGGAATCGAACCCACGACCTTGCGCATAGCAGTCAGGGCTACTGACCACTAGACCAACAGGCCTGTCAAATACAAAATAAATATACAAACGTTAAATGCATACTGAAAGAAAATAAAAGAAAGAATTGGATGAAAAATGTCTGGACTATTTTTGCCAATGTCCGGCTTTTTATCAGGACTATTCAAATTTCGAAATTGTAATGTATCCCCAATCGAGAGCATTTTCGTTTAGCCGTTTGATATTGGTATCCTTTCCTCAATCAAGGAAATTGCAGTCATCTAAACAGCATTGGCGTAGCTAGGTATCGCGTCGCGTCGGGATGGCGTCTAGGGGGGGCCTTCCAGCAGCTGAACTAACCAGTCATTTAATGAGAGATCTTATGCTATATGACGCCTAGTAATAAATAATCCCATGTTCATCATGTTTTTTTAGAATTCCTTACGTATTTGATATCAATTTCAATTTTATACCTCCACGCGTTTTTGAGAAAAAGGGTCATGAGTAACAGACAGACTGACAGACAACGAAGTGATCCTTTAGGGAGAAGCTAGTAACTCCTAGCGTTAGTAATTCTTCGATACTGTCGATTTTTCTAGGGTGGGCCAAGAATATTCTAGAGTGGGCATCGCCCACCCTTGCCCCCCCCCCCCCCCTATCTACGCCCATGCCAAGCAGAAATGGCTGGTTGATAGCAAACAGTCTCCCACTTACTTGTATTTGGGGTTGTATGTGTCAGGGTTGTCCTTGAAGCTATCATCTCCGTAGACGATGGACGGGCCCCACTTGCAGCCAACTGGGAACGTGTCACCCACCACACACCATTGAGGCTCGCCGTAGAAAGCCATTACCTGTTCAATGACAATATATAGCATGTACTGTTGGTTGCTCTTGCTGATGCCGTCGATGTTATGTTACTACTACACTGCTTTTTATCTAAAAGTCCAAAGACAATTTGACTACTGGATTGTGGCGGCATCTAGATCGCCACATGTGAACTACGCATCACACTGACGTCATGCAAAATTCTAACGTAACGTAACTCATCACCCGTCTGGTCGGAGGATTCTCCTTTTTCTAAGGAAGATGAGTGAACCTTACACCCTGCACCCTAATTACGTAACACACTCTTCCTCTCAATTTGAATCATTTTGAAGCATATCCATTACTCCATATGTTCGAAAAAAGTGTCTGCTCAAGAATCTAAATAAGGCAATGAATGTTGTTCAACTGTAAAAATGAAACCCATTGCTTCTGATAGTGCGTTACGCAATTACCCTGCTGTTCTTCATGAACTAACTAACTTTCCTATAGGATTAATGATTGAAACTTGTTTAACCTTTTGAACGCCAATCACTTGTATACAAGTTCGTTGTACACAAGTGATTGGCGTTCAAAAGGTCATCATGGGATCGATCGTCTGACGAATCAATGCTGCAGCTCTAAAAAATAATGAGTTATTTTGAAATTGAGACCTCCAATTCGATTTCGCGCGTCACGAGAGGAGAAAAAATGCGCATACTAAAAAAATATCCAATCGTCATCATAAAATGTTTACCTTTCCAAGATCATGTATAAGTCCAATAAGATGGAACCAGTCCTGATCAGGATGGTCTTCGCGGATCCTCTCGGCAGTCTGGAAGGCGTGCACAATGTTTGGTAAGTCTGTGTCAGGATCTGACTCGTCCACCAGGTCATTCAACTTGATCAGGGCATCCTTCACTGTCATCTTGAAGTGGTTGAACTTCAGCCAATTGTCCATCCGTCCTGGAAGGGAAGACGTTTTGTACAGGGTCAAATTAAATTAATGAGCTAAACTGCGCAGGCGTGCTGTGTAACGATATGTAAACATGACAAAACAAAAAGAAATTGTTGTGAAGTCATCGACCGCAGGTAGTCAAGACACTTGAAGGACTCACTTTTTTTTTAGTATAAACTTCACAGACGTAATAGGTATCAATATCCAAACAGGATAAAACAAAAGAAAACAGATTTTCTCAACTCATAATTCAAGTTACAACACTAACAGCGGTCGTTGATCCTTCAACAAAAAATCACCAAATCTTTTTTTTATAAATTAATATACCCCTCACGCCTGCAGAGTTTCGCTAGCTAATTTAAATTGAAAAAAAATAGATTCTTAATCGCATACCTATTTATCCAACTATCAATAAAATTAAGTACAGACGCCAGCACATCAAGCTACCCGAAACCAATCCCAATCAACTTTGAACCTTATCTATTAGCGATAAAATTGAAAACCTATTAAAGAAATCTGACAGATTTGATTTGATTTGCTGGCGTCTGTACAACAGCCGGTCGATTCTATAAAAATCTCACCGTGAAATCATAAGTGAGCTTGAAGTGAGCAGTGTCAATAGTGTTAATCCTTAATGACAGCTCACTCCACGCTCACTTCACCCGTTTTCACGGTGAGATGGTTACAGAATCGCACGGCAGTACCTGTATGAAAAATTGCAGCTTACCTTTAACAAAATCGTAGGTCTGTTTGGTATGCATCTCATAGTAAGTCGTGCGCACGCGTTCCTTGATCGGATCGTTTTCATCAATATCGTAATTCCGGAACGCTTCCACTGACTTGCCATCATAGACCTTCTCCGGCCGAAGCAGGAGTGAGGGGTCCATCATGGAGATGGGGGAATCCTGAAAAGACCCAGGCTTCATTATGCTTTGAAGAGAAGCAGTCAGGATTGTAAACAGACGACTGCGCGTGTTGTTCAGAAATGGTGCGGACTAAGCTGTTATCCGTCGTGTGATCGCCCACGATTCTGTAATGACCCGCTTCCCTTGTCGTTTCAGTGTTGGTGACATAGGCTGTTGATACATGGGCAGGTTCTTTTTCTTCTGTTATTCGATTTTTTCGACTACCACTAATTAACTGCAGGTTAAGTTGGCGAAATTTATGTAGTTTTCTCAAGTAAAAGGTGTTTCTGATACTATTCTTAGTTGTACTTGTAGAAATATAAAAAAAAAAAAACTATGGTTGTACTCCAATGGATCACGATCCTTTAGTGCCACCCCTAGCGAGCGTCCAGAAAACTTTCATGATTAGTCACGAAGATACGAGTATCGGCAAATGCATATTAGACATATTTTTAATCGAATTTTGTACGAACGTGTTCAGAAAAAAAAAATCAAACTGTACCTACTGTGTAAAAATTGTATGTTATGTTATTATTATTATATTACATTAGATACTCGAAGTAATTTCATCTATTTTCAAGGTCGCTGCTTCGCTATATATTATTCTTTGGGATACGTTTTGCATTTGTAATAATTAGCAGCACCATTACTTTATTGAATACATTTGCAGATAAGGCAGTCGTGACATAGATCTTCAGGGTAGTTGCGTAACACACTATCAGTAGCAATGGGTTTCATTTTGACAGTTCAACAACATTCATTGCGTTATTTACGTTGTTGAGCAGACACATTTTTCGAACATATGGAGCAATATGCTTCAAAATTATTCAAATTGAGAGTAATAGTGTATTACGCAATTAGGGAACAGACTGCTCATATTTTGTGCAATTAAATAAATCTTAAACAATTTTTGTAGAGACACGGAAAAAGTGTCAACTCGAATTTGTGGGTCTTTTTGGCTAACTCATCTGATTAAAAGAGTTGAACAGATTTTCCATCGTTATCTTCTATGTTATGACCTGCTTGTCTGGGAAAGTTTTGCAACATCGCATCAACAACCTTGATAAGCAGTTTGGAGGTCAGAAATATAAAACGCAATACGCTATATTCTGGCCTGTAAATCTGTCCAGAACTGTAGCTGTATCCAAAATACAAATAAGAGTAAGAACTACGATTCGAATTTATTTTGCAAGCTTTTTTTCATGTGAAATGATCATCTTGCACTTTAGAGCTTAGCTTCTAGATCTCCTGTATTTTGTGTAGCCTGCTAATATTTAGCACAAATAACTATTTTCATTAAGTACTCAATTAAATTACTATCTATACAGATAAATACAAAAACAACAGGACACTTTAAAGGTGTCGAAGTATCGTCCGCATCGCTGCTTCTGCAATGCATTGGCCAAAGATCGAGCCAGCCCTCGGTCACGTGAAGTGTTGACCAATCAGCAAGAAATTTCCTTAAAATGCCCCCATCACCCGAGCATTTGGAGTTTGCTTGACTTACTATTGTATTAGAGAAATTAAATTAACTCACTGGTTTCGGCTTCATGGTAAGGCGTTATGTGGCTATTCGCCGTCCGAACAGTAATGGGATCCGACTAGTCTGTGCACAACTTAAATGATAATTGATAACAGATGGAGTCAAGAGTTAAGTCAGGCTATCGTTGTAAAGCGTAATTTGATAAAAGACTCGCGAAAATACATATAAGTGAACAATGACGTGACGTATTAAGTAATTAATATTGTTGAAGATAAATTATTTAAAGTTTTTGAGACTTTTGAGGATCCGTAATATAATCGGCACCCTAATTGCGTAACACACTATCATAATCTGACTCATTTTGAAGGATATCGCTAATTTCGAAAAGTCTGCTCAAAAACGTAAATAACGCAATGAATATTGTTGAACTGTCAAAATGAAAGCCATTGCTTGTGTTACGCAATTGCCCCGCAGGAATATTAGGTACGAATTCGATAAAAATTTCAAAATAATAAGTACTTTGCGAAGAGTTACAGCGTAGTGAGGGTTGAGTCCTGCTGGCTCAGTCCCTAAGTTGCATCGGCCATGTCCACCACCCCTCCCGAAAAAGGCGATCAGATTGGTGTCTGATTATTGCTTTGATTACTTTGCGTCACGTTGAAATGTGTCCTAAGATATGCTGACCAGCCGTGCGATTCTGTAACCACCTCACCGTGAAAACTTGGGTAAAGTGAGCGTGGGGTGAGCTGTCATTAGGGATTAACACTATTGACACTTCTCACTTCAAGCTCACTTCACTTATGATTTCACGGTGAGATTTTTACAGAATAAACCGGCAGTATTTCGCATAGAAAACTCATCGGCCAGCAGCAGGTAACTGACCTTTGATCGACACGTGTAGCAAAAGAGTAGCTTCCTTTTTTGAAGTCAGTTACAAAAGGCGATTGATTCAGAACAAGACCTTAGTTCAGATATAGATTCTACAGCTCGTCAGTGTGCCATACACGTGGCAACGTCTCGACGAGACCATTGGAGCATACAGTATACACGGCTTATCTTCTTACGATATCACTGTCATATACTCTAAGGAACTCTTTAATGGAACTGGAATATATGAATAGTATGGTCGAAGATGATTGTGCTTCTGTAACAGAAGCATTGTTGGTTTATTTCCGGCAATTAGCTGATTGTTATGATGCTCACAAGAGAAATCTTTTTGTATGTTATGATACTGCGTTTTAAATTCAAAACGCATTTAGTTTAAGTTCAAAATTAGCTAAATAGGTATCTACTGGGTGTAGGCGTGTAGTTGGTGCCCATGTCCACCACATGCTTGCGACCTCACCACAGATTATTGATTTTTTTCTGTACTCATGTGCTGAGAGTGGGACTAACAAAGGTGTATATATGCTATTTCTTGCGCCATGGCAACCTTTAAGACCGAGAAGGTGAATGGAATTGAAAAGATTTTTTTTTTCGGAAAAACTTTCCTTGGTTACGCATTCTGAAATCATCAGCCACTATCTTCCCCGTCTTGAGTCTATAGTATAGATTGTATAGACTATATACCTACATATAATAATCCCATCATCATCATCATTACAGAAGACATCAATTGCTGGACGAAGGCCTCTCCAAGCACCGCCACTTCCATCGGTTTTGTGCTTCTCACATCCAGCGGATTCCGCAGGCCTTCATTAGGTCAACGGTCCATCTTGTGCGAGGCGCTACGTCTTCCGGTACGTGTTCACCACCACAGAATCATTCAGCCCGATGAGGCTTGAGGGTTCTGGAGTGGTGGGCCATCCGTTCTACGAGCAATGTGCCCTGCCCAATGCCACTTATGGTTGGCAATTCATCGGGCTATATCGGTTACGGATGTCTTGATGTCTTTAGTTCTAATTCGATCACCTAAGGAAACTCCAAGCATAGCTTTGGGTGACTTTCAACCTTCTGATTTGCCCAGTGTGGGCGACCACGTTTCAGTGCGATGGGTCATCACTGGCAACACGCAATAATCCCATAATTTTATCCTTTTGTTGTGCCCTTACAGGATCCATATCTTTGCGTAGCCTTAAGCCTTTTGTAACATCTTTTTTATAGTAAGAAATGCAATAAATTAATAATTACGTAGACCTCATTTATTGCACACCCCAGTGGTAGCCACTACATACAGGCGGAACTCGTACATGGTGAGAGCGAGTCGCATGTACAGACGCCAGCACATCAAGCTCCTACAATCTGTCAAATTTCTTTAATAGATTTTCAACTTTATCGCTAATGCATACGGTTCTAAGTTGATTGGGAAAATTTGACAGTTTCGGGTAGCTTGATGTGCTGGCGTCTGTACAACGCAACCTGCCAGGAAGCTAATATCGACATTTTCAATACTAGTGTTGCTAAATTGAAGAAAATGTTATCTAATTGCTTCTTCGAGCGTAAGCAGTAATTCTACTGTTCTGTCTTAAATATTTATAGTATATTATTAATTTTCTGTTTCATATGATAATATACTATATTTGATTATATGTTATACTGTATTATATATGACTATATTTTATATTGTGGTATATATGATTATATATACGTATATACTTACTACACGTGGAAACTTGTAATTGGCCTTATTTTTGTATAATTTTATTACTTACTGTATCTGTTTAGCTGTAAGTTTTCCTAAAAAATAAATAAATAAATAAACCTTCGTATCTCGCCTTACCAGCTTATCTTTTGCCTTTGAATTTAAAAGCATGTGACTTGATGAGACGCACATAAAATGTATGTCGCAGATATTCAATTGAATCAAGGTCAGGAGAAGAGACTCCTTGACCTTAATATAGTAGAGGAATAAATAAGGAAGTAATCCATTAAATCATAAAAATAGAAGGCACCTGTATCTAATAGTTTTCTAAAGAATAATTTGATTGTGCAGTTTCTGGGATATTTTAATATACTGCACCCTAATTACGTAATACACTATTACTCTCAATTTGAATCATTTTGAAGCTTATTGCTAATCCATTGCTCCATATTTACCAAAAATGTGTCTGCTCAACAGCGTAAATAACGCAATGAATATTGTTGAACTGTCAAAATGAAACCCATTGCTACTGATAGTGTGTTACGCAATTACCCTGCAGATCTGTATGTATTAATTTTTGGCATTCTTAATGCTGTACAGAACCCTGGATATTAAGTTGATATATTAACTTTTTTAGTCAACAAGGAACCCTTATAGTTTGGCCATGTCCGTCCGTCCTTAGCTCAGAGACTCTTAGTACTAGAACGCTATAATTTGGCATGCATTACATATTAATCGCGCCGACAAAGTGGTAAAATAAAATTATGAAAGATTTTTCATAATTTTATTTTTTTAGGGTACATCCTAAAGTGGGGATGTTTTTTGTTCTCGTCTACCCCATGGTATGGGGTATCCGTTGCAATGTATGGGAGAATTTCATTGTGCGTGGTTCGACACGCACTTGGCCGGTTTTTTCTTTTTTGTATAGTCATCTGATTTAATAGGAAAAAAAATCCTCCGTCTGTCGAAGTGCACTGCACTGGAAAAGCATTCCCAACACTCAGACTAAACTAAGTAGGTATCTGAATTCTTCTGTGTGAAGTTTTTGCATTTTATCATTTCGCTTTATAATAAACTGTAACACCATATTTTTACCTGTGTAGGTACCACAATAAGCAAATTGTTTTTTTTTTTTTTTGAAGTGTGGCAGCAGTGAAGTCTTGGCTTGCCTCTAGAGAGCAGGGAGCGAGGTAATAAGGGTAGTAAAGTTTCTAAGATTTGTCATTGGAGTAGTAGGTAGGACAATAAAAGTATCACTTTTAATTCCCATATTGTTCTAATATATTTATACAACATGTAACGTTAAACGCGCAAAACCTGAAAATAGTTTGATCAGAATAACGAGCAGAATTAATTGAACCACTTTTTAATATAGGTCACATTTTTCAAAAAATCTTCATTAAAAACGTTGCCGTGTCTATTTATTAATAGGTCAAGCAAGCCAATGTCGGGGACGACTCCTCCCTCGATAAAGCGTCGTCGCAGACACAAGAAACGATCAGAATGGCCAGTAAAACTAAAACAGCACATAAAACCTTTACAATTTTTTTAATAACGTATTTTCTTTGTGAAATAGGTCAATTGAATTAAAAATCAGTTGGGGTGTCTGAGGTTTTGCGCATTTAACGTTACACGTTGTATATACATACAACGTTGTATATACATACAACTTGAAATTTTCACGAAATAATATAATGCGGCTAAAAAAGTATATCACGGCTTTTTATTTATTGATTCTGAGGCGGTAAGAAGTTCGCCGGGTCAGCTAGTTAAAATAATAATAGGTTATTAAATAGGTACAATAATATGATTGTATAACATCCGTAAATATGTCAGTTCATCATTAGATAACAGTTGTGTTTGTATGAAAATCAAAACATAAGATACAAAAACAATTGTGTTTGGAGTCAAATAATTTTCAGAAAAATGGCAATCTGTTATACCAAGGACTGATTTTTCAATCGACAGATAATTTTTATTCGTGGAATTAATTTGACGTCTGACAGTTTTAGTATGGAAGAACTGTCAAAAATTCGCCTTTTCGGTTTTTTCATAAAATAGGAAGATAAGGAATGAAGTACATTAAAATCAAAAGGTATAATAAAAAGAGACGTCACACAATTCTTCGGGTCCCATTAGGCAGGTCATCGTCAGGTAATCACCACTCACAAACTCCTGGGATGTACTTCTCGATCAGCTTCTCGTAGTAGGGCCACAGACCCTCGATGTCGGGGACGTTCGTGCTTTTCGTGTATAAGTCGTATTTGCTGAGGGAAAAGATTTTTTTTTTATCAGAACACGATTTTAAAAGACTAGGGAATATAAGTATAAGTATTAGTTTATATATCGCAGATGGATTGTACGATCCGCTGTTTTATATAACCGCTAGTAAAACCACTATAGGTCGACCGCTTAACCCCTTGGGTACGGATTTATTACTTTCGCTATCACTATCATAAAATATATTCCTTGTTTTTGACATAATGGGGTAGTGTATCGCAAATAATGTTCACCGAAATACTGTAACTGCCTCTTCTATGACTGATACAAGCTACAATTAAATGAACAGAATTGTGCCTAACCTCAAATAACGTTTTAGACACATCATCCGCTACTAGGGAAAACAAGTGAATGACGTCTCTCAGACGTCAAATGTACCCAAGGAGTTGACTGAGACGTAGCCTGAGGTAGCAGCGTGGTGCGGGAGGGGTGTGGTGACGTGATGCGAGAGCTTAGTGATTCGTCAACTTGTGACAACTATCAATCCTCCCACACCGCGCGTAGAAAATCCTCATGGATGTCATCCGCCCTCCGACGGACGTCTCCGAGACCGTCGCCCCTGGACCCATTTAGAGGGGCTGGAAGAGGGCGCTATCCACCCTCCGCCGACGCCCGGTGCGCCTGCTGCGCGAAGGGTGAGGGGACGAGAGCTCCCTCTCCCTTTCCGCAGCCGCCTTCTGCGAGACGACGGTTTCGCAGAAGTAAACCACCGCGTCCCAGGACTCTTCGCTGCCGACCATCGAACAAACGATGGACGTCAGCGACAAGTCGGCTCCGGATTCGGATACGAGGGCACGGCGCGGCTCCTCTAATGACCGCGCAGCTACCTCAAGCAACGTCTCAGTTAAGCGGTCGACCTATAGTTAGTTAGCTAGTTTAGGCTGCCTGTCCATTGACGCGGAGCGATGCAGTGGAGCGGAAAAACGGAGAAATACTAACCAATAGAAAAATGATATTGAGATTTTATGCAATTCTATTGGTTAATATTTCTCCGTTTCTCCGCTCCGCAGCCTCACTCCGCGTCAATGGACAGGCAGCTTTAGTTAGGTATAGTGGGCGGTTTTGTAAAACAGCGGATTCTACAATCCATCTGTGACATATACAAGCACAACTACATAATTATGGGAATTGTATTTTTCTGAAAGCACTGAAGATATCACAGTGGTGGTTTAGCTGCAAACATACACGTACAGCGCGTTTTAATCGGATACATGCCGACAGTATTACGATGACATCTAACGGTGGCCTTAGTAGTTACTTTTGTTAAACACAATACAACACAACACAGCGCACGCACGTTTCCAGCGTGATACACGCACGTTTGTGGCCGGTTCGCGCGCGTGCTACGCGCGTTTTACTTTGCAAGGATAGTTTCTCACGCGCGTCTGTAGCGCGTTTCTCGTGAGTTTGCAGCGATGCAATCCCAAATACTTATTTCAAGTCCAAGGCCTTTTTCAAGTTTAGCCGCGCCGACAACGCGCGATAGCGAAGCGCGCGTCGACGGCGCCAGAAAAAACGTGGTGTGTAAGAGCTCTAAGGATGTTACGTCACTAGGCTCTAGGCGCTAAGCAAGCCAGCTGTCAGTGCGTACGTAGCCTTACGAATAGTAAAAGCAGTATCTTAAATTACTCCTTAGTTTATACAAGGTGTAACTTAAATAACGCACAACCTCTTAGGGATACCAAACTGGAAATCGCGAAAAAAAAATCAGCTGTTCCCTACATTTTGACGAGTTATGCGAACATAAAAGTAGGGAACAGCTGATTTTTTTTTCGCGATTTCAGGTTTGGTCCCATAGTAAAAGTTGTTCATAATGATGAGTACAATGACCCCTTAAGAGGTTGTGCGTTATTTAAGTTACACCTTGTATAAATTAATAAACTAACCTGTAGAAGCGTACAGCTTTAATTTTTGGTGAAGGTCATTTTAACTTACTTAAACTCGAGCACCCACTGCAGGATCTCTTCGTCCTTCGCGCTGGTCAGATGGCGGTAGTCACCGCCCGCGTGCCACGGGTATAAAGAGTGGTATCTATGGACAGTCATCTTTATTTATCAATGGTCACAATTTCACAAATCTAAGCCCCGTTAACTTTATACTAGCATTTGAATATTCATATTGTTTTTCTGGAGACATTCTTCTAACGGATTCTTCTTCGACCTGATCCCACCATCGCCCTTTTACCACCGGACAACCATCCACACTTGGTTGATATCCCAACGAGTCGTACTCAGCGCTTCTCCTCCATCAGGCGTGGTCGAGGTCAAGAGCAGCGGAGTAATTGCGTAACACACTATCAGTAGCAATTGGTTTCATTTTGACAGTTCAACAACATTCATTGCGTTATTTACGTTGTTGAGCATACACATTTTTGGTAAATATGGAGCAATGGATTAGCAATATCCTTCAGAATTATTGAAATTGATACTGTGTTACGCAATTAGGGTGCAGCAGGCACATTTAGTAGATAAATAGATTAATTTTCATAGTAAGCCACTTATTTTTGAGAACTAGTACATTTTTATCACACACGTTAAAAAACAAAGGGCGGTGATATCGTTTACAATGTTTTCGACTGTGAACCTTCCCGAGGTTGTTCCATATGTCTCTGTCATGGTTTTATCATCTATGGCGAATAAGTAATTACATGAAGACGTTTTGCAAGTAAGGGTTTACTTGCAAAACGTCCTAATAATCCAATAATTATTGGTACTGTTGTCATGGCAAGCGCTACCGCTGAACATGAGGTCCTGGGTTTGGTTCCCAGGTCGGGCAAAAGTCTTATTGGCTTTTCCATCTAGATTTGTTTCAGTAAAAGCCTGGAGTCTGGATATGTGCCCACTTGATGTCAATGGGCTTGTCCCCTGTTACATGAGACTTAAAGATACCTGGTGAAATGTCGGTCTACAATAGATTCACCTCTGCCTAACCCCCAGGAGGAAACAAGTCGTGATGTGGTGTTGTGTAGTTATGGCTATCAGAGCTTCAGTTACCTGATCATGTACAGTCCCTTGTCGGGGATCTTGGTCTTGTTGTGCTTCAGGAACTGGTACATGTACTCGTCGTGGCTCCAGGAGATCTCCAGCTTGTCCAGACCGCAGTTAGGCTCGTACATGCCGTACTCGGTGCTGAGGACAAGAAGAAACTATTTAATACTTTGACGGCACGGTTGGCGCATTGGTTAAGCTATTGACTGCTGCGCTGCGTGTCGCGGGTTCGATGCCCGCACGGAACAAATATTTGTATGACCTACAAGTAGTTGTTCCGGGTCTGGCTGTTTGTGTATGTGAGTTTTAAATGTTTGTAAACGCACCCACAATACAGGAGAAATTCCTAGTGTGGGGCTACGTTTAAAAAAAATTACAATGTTTTTAAATAACTGGGATACTGGATACAAGAAAGGGGTGGTGAGTAAGAAGTATTTGTGGTTTTAACGCATACACACGTAGTAGCTTGGGCTTGAACTCACCAAATTGTTGCTAAAGTATGTAGGTACCTAAACGCTCAAACAGGATAGAATATCGGTTTGCATTCAATAAATATACAACATGTAACGTTAAATGCGCAAAACCTGAAAATAGTTTGATCAGAATAACGAGCAGAATTAATTGAACCACTTTTTAATATAGGTAACATTTGTCAAAAAATCTTCATTAAAAACGTTGCCGTGTCTATTTATTAATAGGTCAAGCAACCCAATGTCAGCGCGGCGCAGCGGCCCGGTGACGACTCCTCCCTCGATAAAGCGTCGTCGCAGACGCAAGAAACGATCAGAATGGCCAGTAAAATTAAAATAGCACATAAAACCTTTACAATTTTTTTAATAACTTATTTTCTCTCTGAAATAGGTCAATTGAATTAAAAATCAGTTGGGGTGTCTGAGGTTTTGCGCATTTAACGTTACACGTTGTATACAACATTATTTTTATTATATGGCAAACCCGAAACACGTGTCTAATATTTTTATGTAAAGAATCTATGTACAAAATTTCAAAACTGTATCGTGAAAAATCACGAAGTTATAAGCTTGTTATGTTAGCTGATTGTCCGTACAAAAAGTTGGTTACCACTTAACACGCGCCACCGGCCGACCGGCTGTGACCTGTGTTGTGCGCATATGATTGCAGATATGTACTTAGTGTCGCTCGGTGTACAACTTTTTACCATTTTAAAATATTTTTGGGGCAGAATATAACATGGTGTAAAAACTATTGGAATCCGATTCAGTTACTTATTCTGAACAAACTATATTCAGGTTTGCAGTATACTAAAAATAATGTTGTATATAAGATATAAGATAATAATATAATGGCATATATGTGCACAGACATATGAGCAAAATAATGGACCATAATATGTATATATGTAGCCGAATGATAGAAGCGGACAAGGCAAAAGCAGAGTAGAGAAATATGATAACATCATGGATCTTTAGATTGTAAATCTAGATGAATACTAACTTGTACTTAGGGTTGTAAGTATCGGGGTTGTCCTTGAAGCTCTCGGGTCCATACACGATAGAGTCTGCCCACTTGCAGCCCACGGGAAACGTGTCGCCAACCACGCACCATTGAGGCTCGCCGTAGAACGCCATCACCTGGTCAAAGACAATTCATACGACTTTCATTTAGGAGAAAAGTAGCCAAAGGATAAATATATCACAGACACATTGGTTTCAATAGGGTTAATATCGTGACATCTCTTCTCCCAAAGCCACAAATAAATTTCCATAGCCATTTTCTATGTTCTATGGAGGCAGAGGAAATTTTACAATGGCTGCCAATGCCTGCCAAAAATCACGAAGCTTGTTATGATGTCCTGATTGTCCGTACAAAAAGTTGGTTACCACTTAACACGCGCCTTACTTACTATCGCTCGGTGTCCAACTTGTTACCATTTTTAAATATTTTTGGGACAAAATATAACATGGTGTAAAAATTATTGGAATTGATTCAGTTACTCATTCTGAACAAACTATATTCAGTTTTGCAGTATACTAAAAATAATGTTGTATCAACTAGCTTCAACTTTCTGATTAGCAGATTTCTCTCTTGGCTTTTCAAAAGTAGGTACTGTTACTATGACCGTTTAGCATCCTAATTGCGTAACACACAATCAAAATCTGAATTATTTTGAAGGATACAACCCATTGCTTCATATGTTCGAAAAATTTGCCTGCTCAACAACGTAAAGACCGCAATGAATGTTGTTGAACTGTCAAAATGAAAGACATTGCTACCGTTAGTGTGTTACGCAATTACCCCGCTGTTTCGTTCGTAATGCATAAATAACTAAAAAGCTACCCAGAGAATTATAAACAATTAATTATCATCATACAGATAGTTAACGTGTGATCATGTACCTAGTGTTATTAACGCAGATTATTCATGTAGTATCACCACCTTAATTGCGTAACACTATTATTCTCAATTTGAATCATTTTGAAGCTTATTGCTAATCCACTGCTCCATATGTTGGAAAAATGTGTCTGCTCGACAACGTAAATAACGCAATGAGCGTTGTTGAACTGTTAAAATGAAACCCATTGCTACTGATAGTGTGTTACGCAATTAGCCTGCAGCTCTTATGTTCTACCACATTACTTTGATTGCAATAGAATATTTTCCATAAATTATAATCAATTTTGCCTGAAGTAGAACTCGTAGTTGTAAAAAATTCCAGCAAGGGGCGCCGGTATCAATGGATCAACAAATTAAAAGGTCAGAATCGTAAAAGGGGTTATCAATAACGAGTAGTTTAGCCGTGTTTATGCCTATGTAGGTACTCACCATTTGTAACGCAATTGAAACATAATAATAACATAATCTAATATACTTAGTACCTACCTACCTATTTATAGCGAATATTTATAGCTTTTATAGCTTTTACCTGCGGCTTCGCTCGTGTTAATTTAGAATTTGACAATCAATTCGGGTTGTACTCAGCTTGTCGTTTGGCCGTTGCACGCATGGGTTCAGAACGGAACATTATTCTAGGACGCTCCTATACACACTGTTGTATGTTCTTTTATTTCGCGTAATACGTACAAATTCTGGGCATGGGACACACGCGAACATGCTACATATAGCTGGCCATGGAAAAAACATGGCTTTTCCAAATGCATAATTTGCTTCCTGCAGTGTTTGCCCTTGTGTAATAATATTATAGTTAGGAGGATGAAAAACCGGTCTATCGACACTAGACTCACAAAATGTGTTAGGTTTAAATTAAAAAAAAAAAACTAAACTCACAGTTTCTAATGTAATTCAATCATGGTTTGAAGGACACGTGGCGCCATCTATTATCATAATAATGTTATCGTTGTTTTCCTCGGGAACAGCACTTTTTTTTCGGGATGAAAGGTACCCTATGTCCATTTCTGTACACCTGACAATGTATATGCAAAATTTCAAGATGATCGGTTTAGTGGTTTAGGCGTGAAAAGGTAACAAACAAACTTACCTCCGAATTTATAATATTAATAAAATAATATAGTTAGGATGTGTTTTTTTACTCGTTTGTCTGTGTTTCAGTTGACATGAGTTTCTAGCTTTCTACAAAGACCTTTTTTATCAATCCATCCATAGATACTAATCTAAATCTTTCTGTCTCTCTGTTACATTTTCATGGATTTGGATGGTATTTGGCATACAGATATGCTGATCCCTTCTCTACGATACCTAAATCACGCTGCATCACACTCATTACTCTGCTATTATGGCATAGATACCTACTTACTTCACTAATAACGGTTGGTACATTTGATACTTCAGCCAGCACATTAATCGCTCAAAGAAGCTACAAAACTTCAATATCCTCACATACCTTGCCCAAGTCATGGATCAGTCCAGTAAGATGGAACCAGTCATCATCAGGGTGGTCGGCTCGGATCCTCTCTGCAGTCTGGAAGGCGTGCACGATGTTCGGCAGTTCGGTGTCAGGGTCTGACTCGTCCACTAGCTCGTTTAACTTGATCAGGGCATCTTTGATCGTACTCTTGAACGTGTTAAACTTCAGCCATCTTTCTTTCTTTTCTGCGAAGAAGAAGAAGAAGGAGATTAGAGTACGTACATACGTCAGCACATCAAGCTACCCGAAACTGTCAAAGGAGACGGGCGAATCTGGGCCTAACGTTACACAAATGAAATATTTATCAATATTTTTTTTCAGATTTTTCGTAGTTAATCATGAAATATTAAGCTGATTTATCATGGCACAAGAAATTAAATATTTATTAGAAAAAATATTGACTTCCCTTATTTTCATTTTTAAACAATGTTGCCAGATGAAATGGGTAAGTTAATCGATTAATAAAAATACAAATAGAAAAAAAAAGTGATTCAGTGTTTTCTTCTTTAGATAAGTTTAAAAAAAGAACTCTGTGTGTTACTATTGGTGGTTTCCCAGTGACACATAACGTTTCTAAAAATAGTCGTAATAATAAATTGTAAATCGATATCACAATCGATCATCATGTTTTAATATTCAGGCAACACATTGGAACTCATGTCAATGTCAGGTCAAACTCAAACGTCAATTCAATCAAACAATTCGTTTTACTTAAACCCTGCGGCGGTAGTGGATAATTTATTTTCTGTTGTGTTTTCGTGTGCTGTAGTAGTTATTATTCGATTAGTATTCTTTAGCGACTTTGGCTACGTATAAAGGATTCTGACGGTTATTACTTAGAGGAACGACCCACGCATTTCTTACAACGGATTTAATTATCTTGCCTACTCGACTAACCTCAGCCTCATCTACTAGATTTCGTAGTAAAATACAATGACTGATCAACATCATCATTGTATCAACTGCGGCATAGCTACTTGGCGGCGTAATCCTTCTATAGGATTACATCAAATAGTAGACAAAGACATTCTTTCAGTTATACAACAATGGGTTGCACCTCAAGTGGTAAGTAGTTTATTTCATTACAAGTTCACATTTGACTTCACGAAGCCACAAAATAGCCACAGCAATAGGATAATTGACATTGTATAATATTAAGATTAAATATATTGCTATGCTTAGCAATATACTTAATCTTAATATAATAATAATCTCCGCTAAGAAATAATAAGTACTTACACATGGAATTCAGAAAGACAATCAGCTAATGAGTTTGGCTGGCATTGGTTTTGTCAACACTGTGTCTTCTTCTCACTGTTGTCTGTATCTAGCCAGTGCTTTGTGCAACAAATACATTGTTCTGGCTGTCTTACTAAATTCCATGTACCTATGTTATTTCTTGCCGAGAACTGTAAGTAACAAACTAATATTGTTGTAGATCAACAGTTCTCATCGCATTTGCCAAGGATGCAGGGATTTAGCCATAAATTCTTTGGGCATAGATGAGCAGCTTTCATCTTCAACAACTGGACATAGAAAAGTGTGTGTCAACTGTGGACGTTCAGTGTTGCGTGCAAGATCTCATTTGTTACATACTGACACTGAACGAGAAAGAAGGATTCATATAGTAATTTGTGAATGGATCTTGCCTCGTACTGTAAGTGTTTATTGCGCTCAGTTGCTTTTTATTTTTATACTACTGTATGGTAATTTCGGTCTTCTGTAGAAGACTGAAAGTCTGACAGCCTTACCAAGGGGTAAGTTGTGGAGGTCAGATAGGCAGTTGCTCCATTTTATAAAAGTGGTATTCAGCTGCATCTGGTTAGACTGGAAGCCGACCCCAATGTAGTTGGGAAAATGCTAGACAGATGTATGATGGTAATGTGTAGTCGGACAATGTAAATAAATACAAATGATCATTTTGACTGTGGTTGCAATGCTTTATATAACACAACATAACATTATGCCTGTATTCCCTGAAGGGATAAGGCAGAGGAGTGCAGTACACCCGCATTTCGTCAGTTACATTCTTTCTCATACAAAGACTTATTATAAAACGGGGAATTATAAAACGAGCGATTAAAAAAAAGCTTTGCGACTGATGATGACATACTGTATTAATAACTTGAGCGGTATGAATTTGAGTAAGCGAAAAATTAACTAAACTAACGACGAATATTGATTAATAATAAAATCCAGAACGAGCTTACAAAAAGTGGATTGTGATAAATCCATTTCATATATTAAAATTTTATCCGAGCGACTACATTACTAAGTGAGCGACTGGAAATACAGAGAGGGCAACTTAGAAAAACACAAGATTGAACTTGAGAACTTAGGATGCAAGAGCGAGCGAAGCGAGCTCGTGACTTGGGGCACCCCGACACGGACAGGTTAGGTTCGAAGGGGATGACCCCGTCATCCGCTTCGTGTTAGGTTCCTTTAAACCCTGCAGACAGAACTAGGGGCCCCGCGAAGCGGGGCTCCGTCGACTACGCCTTATTATTATGCTCATTTTGTATTTTAAGTAACTCAAATTAATGTTTGTAAGATACTATTCTGTTGATTTTTCGTCACTTACAGTCAGTCGCTCACTTAGTAATTATATAACCCAAATTAATTAATTTTGACACTTAAAATTGTAATTTACAGTCACTCGTTTTATTGCTACCCTTATAAAATGATTGTTACAGATTTCTAGCAACAGAGCTCTCATATGTCATAGTTGCTGGGTGAGAGCTGATAGAAATGCCCGTCGTTTTGTATCTGCACCATCTGGATCCTCAACAGAACATGAGGAATTGACTTCACAGGCTACTTCACAGTTTACACCCAGTATAGTGTTACCTGACTATGTAAGGGCAGTAGAAACCGAATCTCACTGTTTTATTGAAGGTTGCCAGAGACAAGAGAGGAATAGAGTTCCTCTTACAACTCGGAAAATGTTATTAGATGTTTATAACTTCTATATCCCAAAAAACAACAGATTATGCAATCACCATATTAATACGCAATCTTGGGATTTTCTCATTGGATCTTTAGAAAATTATGTTAATGTGTTTACAGCGTTGCACATTCAAAACATGCTAGAATTAAAAAGTCACTGAAATGCTGGCCTTGATTTTATCAATATCCAGAATATGGAAGACCGTTTGGTGCACCATTGGTTAGGCTTTACCAAAGAGCAGTATCAAAGTATTATTAATCAAGTGCCACAATTACTGCAAAAGTCATCGGGCCCTATTGGTTTCACAGCATATTTGATGAAGCTGAGAACCTGTGATTCCAATGAGCGAATATCAGCTCTATTTAACATTCCTAAAAGAACTCTTGATGGTTATGTGTCTGTAGCTAGACAGTTAATGTATGAATATTTTGTACCTTGCATTTTTTTTGCATTTAGGACTTAACCATATAAATCGCCAGGAAATTGTTGACAGAACCTTTTTAATACCACATGGTTTGTAATAATAATTTGTAATAATAATTGATGGTACGTACTGTTATGGTACATACTGTTATAAAAAAAGTTCAAATTACCAAAAAAGAACTTATAGTTTACATAAGTATAATAACTTAGTAAAACCATTAATGGTTGTGTGTGCAGACGGTCATATAGTTGATGTACTGGGCCCCTATCCTGCTAGCTGGTGATGCATTCATTTTGGATAGGGGCTTCAGAGATGCCTTGCCTTTATTACCGCTCTAATAAATGCTTTTCACCCTACAATTACAAATCATGTTGATGCTGGGGATATTTTACAAATAATCAATGAGAACATGAACAAAGAAAATGATTTAGGCTGTTATGTGATTGAAAATAATATAAACCAACGTAGGGCTGATTTCACAAGTATACTTGTGCAAAATGATAACTTAAATGATTTTCCCCAGCTCACATATAGTGATTTAATAAAAGTTTATTTAGTTATTTATCAAATTAAGCAGGCTAGGTCCTATTATGGAGAACACATACGACAAGATGGGAGATATGAAATAGAAGTGTGTCGAGAAACTGACAGCAACCTACTAAGAGAACTGTCAATATCCAATCATTCTAGCTGGCTACTAAGAGGTCGAATAAAATCGAGACATGTAAGCTCAAAAACATATTTTACATATATTTTAGTTGACAGTTCTCTTAATGGTAGAGATGCCATAAAACAATATTATTGTAATTGCTTGGTAGGAAAAAGAACTGGGTTGCTGCTGTCACATAATGTCCATAATATGGTACCTAAGCTGGGCAAGGCATCAAGAGAATGTAATACCACCTGCACAGTTCTTAGACAATATTTTAATAGGTAGTTCATGATGAAGTGGACGATGAATAAGCCATTAATAGAGAAAGTGTTTTTGATTCACACTCTCTCTGCTTTATATAATTATGTATTTCAAACCTCTAGAATCTAGTTGGACGGCGCCTGAATCCTCAATGTGTGAATGTCCTAAGATGAAACCTGGTAAATTCTAGTCTACAATAAAGTGTGATATATTTTTTTTTAATTATAACATGAGAGCTTGGTCTAAGAATAACTTATAAGCAACGACGTTGTTTTTGTATAATACCAACAACACCCTGTATCTTTTTTCTACCATGAAGCAATCTTAAACATTTTAGTTTTTTTTAATGGTATTAGTATCTAAGTAAAATAATGCAGTAACCGTTACTGTAACGCCAGGCCCAACTTTCTATGAACTTTCGCCCGTCTCCTTTTCCCAATCAACTTTGAACCTACTTTGGCAATAAAGTTGAAAATCCATTAAAGAAATTTGATAGATTGTAGTAGCATGATGTGCTGGCGTCTGTACATAGGTAATATGTAAAGTTTTCGTTCGTCGGATATTGTCCAAAAATAAAGCAGTTCCGGTCTGCTCCAGTCTCTCAATGCATCATGCCTTCTACTGCAATAAGCATTCTGCAAGACTAACATAATCTGCCTTCTCCTAGATACGTTAATTTTTACTTGGCAATCTTGCTGGAGTAAAACCGTATTTCATCTACCAACAAGAAGACGGGATTTCATCCCAACTTACCTACATCGGTGGATAGGCAGCATTGTCTTCCTGCTATGATAACAAACTGCAATCAAATTTTTTGGTTAGGTACTTAACCCTTATTCAAATAAAGGTATATATATTACCACATCGTGTTTTTTTAAATAATGCACTCTAACTTTTAATACGGTAACACTAAAGGTATAAATATCACATATTTATAATCTATAATAATTTGTTTATCTATTTTATTTCATTTGACAACCTGTCAACGTCCTTTGTCACTGTAAGGTAATGTCAAAGTTGACTCAACGGTTTTGTTGTGAAAAAAGTCGAGTTTTTGGCGGGTGTTTTCAGAAATTTTAAAAGTTTGTTCAAGAAAAAATCTGATAAGTACTTTTTCGACGCAAATTCCAAAACTATAACATATTTTGACTAATATCACGTGTTAGCAGCATTTGCAATTGACTTATTCATATAATTTAGATGTTTCAAATATGTGGTAAATATCTTACCCTTGTCCGATCCCACTTTGAAAAATATCAGATTATCAATATAAAAATCGGTTATCTTTTTGTATATTTTTTTTGGACTGCAAAAAGCTAAATCAACATTTTGAGAAGTTCATATAAAGTTCTTACGTAACGTGTCAATTAATACTTTGTTTATTTCAGATATTCAATATGTCAAAGAAAATAAATTTAAACGAAAAAATATATAAAAAGTAATATGCAATACTAATAAAAAATTATTTAAAAAAAAATGTTTCATTTCCAAAGTATAAAATAAATATTATAAGTAGAACCCGTGGTAGAACCAAGAGGAAGTCACTAGTCAAGAAACGAAAATGAAACCGTAACGGACAATGGTAACAATTTTACCACCAACATCAAAAATTTTGTAGTCATGAACGGATAATGGTAAATTATTTACCACCAGAAAAACTACCCCATCCCCTATTCTTTTTTAAATTTTGTTTTAAAATATGAAATCAGTGACCCTCAATTACCTAATATACAATGCAACCTTAAAAAAAAAATGCATACCGGCTCGCGTTTGTTTAAGGGTTAACCAGATTGCCAAGCGAGGCAATAGCCCAAATGCCATAAAGTTTTCTCCTTCCAACTGCAACTTCATTACATTATTTGAACTCCATGGGCAGATCTTTAGCTATACTGTCTGATTGTGTGCTGCTTGATTGCGACATAAACATACTAGAAACTCACGTTTGACGAGGTCGACAGTAACATTGGTGTGCATGTCATAGTAAGTCTTGCGCACACGCTCCCTGACGGGGTCGGTGTCATCTATAGTGTAGTCGCGGAATGCCTCCAGTGGCTTGTCGTTGAACACCGACTCCGGACGCAGCAGCTGCGACGGATCGATCAGGGAGATCTCTTCTTTCTTCTGAGGAAGGATGGATAAATTAGATATTTTGCCAGACAAGTCTCAAGATAAAAGCTTTTGAATTTGATGTGCTAGCTGTCTTCCCCTTCTGTTTCTTCTGCATACTTTTTGAACTCTCTCGTGTGAGTCATTTGTTTTTTTTTGTTTTTAATATAAAGTATGATAAATTCATTGTTTAGTAAATTGACTACGAACTTAATTTGTCTGTAAATTCAAATCAGAACACTTAAAAATTAGTTCCCCTCACTATTAAACCTGATTAAAACTACCTTGGATTTTTTGGAAAGTCCCACTTCCTCTTCCGTTTTTCAAGATCCATTTTCCTCTTTGCCTATAACAGACACCAATATCCTTGCACTTGCAATAAGATTTGAAAATTATCTTTGACCCTGAACTTTCCGTTTATACTAAGTATTTAAAAAAAATATCTTTATTTATTCACAAAGACACAACAATTACCTACATTATACAAACTAACATTAAAAAATATATACATATTACCTACATATAACAAAAAAAAAAGGCAGGAGCTCATTGGGCAACAAAAAATTCGTGCACATCGCTTTCAATGAGATAAGTGCCCAAAAGGCTGGCAGCATTACCACGTTGGATGGCAATGCGGATTCTTCGGGCTAAAAATTTCAATTGATTACCTGGGACGCCATCTTCTTCAAGTAACCCCTTTGACACCTAAACTCTTGCTTGAGATGCAAGGGTTTGACGTACAGATAGATCTTCTAGGTATTTTATAGCAGCTTAGGAGCATCTCGAGTAGTCGGCACTATCAGATAAAGAAGGCTTAACTTTATTGAGATAGTAATAATTCTTTAATAGACTACAAGTTTTGAGCATCGGGATTTACTTGTTGTTTTTCAGTTTTGCTGATAATCAATCGTGGTTTGATACTATTCTTTGATCTGTCGGTGCTGTTATATTAAAACATATCGTCAGATTATTGGGTACATGCGTGGTAGGTGGGTACGTTGTCGGTTAGGCTTTGTTGAGTAGGAATTTATGTGAAACGATATTTGTGTATCAAGGCGAAAGTTTGTGTGTGTTTTTGTATGTTTGTTACTTCTTCACGCTCAAACGGCTGAACGGATTTGGATGAAATTTGGTACACAGATAGTTTATAACCGTGATTAACACATAGGATACTTTTTATCCCGATATTCTCACGGGAACGACACCAATACGGGTGAAACCGCGTGGCGCAGTTTGACAAGCTGGTGCAACTAGAACATAAGATAAAGTACTTCAAAGTGGTCCAAAAGACACACCTTTAAAATCAACTCTTTGTTTCCTTTTTTTTTTTGGAATATATTATAGGTGATATTCCTTTATTCCTGAGCTTTCCTTCCGTCCTTTTAGTTCTTAGGGAAAACTCAAAAGTTATCTATATGATTTATGAACCAATTTAATTAGTATCACGTAAGTAGCTGTGTTTAATAAAAAACAAACATACAGATAATGTGCGAGATTGTGGATATTATTATTATTATAATTTGTTTTCAGTTTCTACTGCGTTAATGATTGTAGATATCCACCTACCTATGTGACGAGATGTAATAATAATAATAATAATAATAATAAATCATTTATTATGGACCAAACATTTTATAAAGATTCATAAACCCACCAAACTGCGCAACAGTTTGTCGGTGGGATTAGCGCTCGTCTTGTTTTATTTATTTGGTTCAAATACACACAACAACCTAAAAAGTAAAAGCTATATAAATCTACACTAATATTATAAAGAGGAAAGATTTGTATCTTTGTATGTATGCATGCTTGTAACGAATAAACTCAAAAACTACTAGACCGATTACAAAAAAAAAATTAAAATAAAAAAATAAAAAATCTTTCACCCTTAGAATGCCACACTATCCCTGCGCACCACAGGCTATATTTATTACGAGATATTAAGGAACATATCGATATCTACAAAAAACATAATTACATCTGTTACTTAAAGCGAAACTTAGGCGGGTGAAAGCGCGAGGTGCTGCTAGTTTATACTCGGTCAGCAAGTATTGTGGCAGCGCGGCCCGCCGCTGACACACGCGCCGGTCGGCGGGCCGCGCCGTCACAATCATTCGCAGTAAATAACGCAGTATGTGACTTAATTATCTCCACATCTAGCGAACCTAATTATCCACTATACAGCATGCTTTTTTTTACCGTCTCCAAATTTTTACAGGGTGTTCCACCCATGAATATGAATCACTTTCACTATGGAACCAACTCTGAGATGACGGAAAAAGAAATTAGCTGTTCCATACATTTTGGTTAAGTAAGTAGGTAAAGTAGGTAGGTTAAGTAGGTAGGTAGGTAGTAACTTTTGTATTTTGTTTTCGTGATTTCAGAGTTGGTCCCATAGTGAAAGTTGTTCTTATTCTATTTTATTTTATTTATTTAGAAAAATAAACAGTTACACACTACAGTAATATACAAACAATTCATATAGAGTGAGCAAGTGTATAACCCACGACATTTTCCACGGATTATACGAAAAAGCAAATTTTTAATGTACGTAGTGCGATTGCAATTAATACTTATATAATATTATCGTAAATAATGTGCTAAAATATATAACTAAAACTAAATAGGCATGCAAATACAAATACAAAAAAGAAAAAAGAAAGATGTTTCTTATCTTCATTATGTTGATAAAAACAAGTCATTAAATTTGAATTTCTGAATTTTTTTTGTTGATTTGGTTTCGGAATGTATGTACAAGTATGCACAGCGAAGATATCAATATTGTTATAGTACATTATGATATAAGTGCGGTAAGTTGAAAATTACAGCTGAGGCGATATTGCTAGCCCGAGCCGTAGGTGAGGGCTATAAAAAAGCAGAGGCTGTAATTATCAAACCGCACGTATGTCATACGACGTTTTATAACACATTTGTGAGGAAATCAATAAAACTCGGAATCAATACAGCTAAAAGAAAAAGCGCGCGGAATAATTTTTACTTTTTCACAAATTAGCGATGCGCGCGCATCAGCGTCTTTTGTTTATGGCAAAGGCACAAAAACAGCCAGTATTACTAATAAAGTAAATTAATACTTTTGTGTTTTTGTTACAGATAAATGGTTGTAATTAATTGTCAAAATTAATTAAATTAAAGAATTAAATGTTTATTTATTATATTTTATCTCCCGAAGTTAATTTTGTTCATAAAATGTTGACCACTTCTCTGACATAAAAACTCTTTGCTAAGATTTAAAAAAGTACCGTTCGTTTTAGACGGAGCATCTTGATAAACCGTGCGCTTTACATTACAATTACGCACAAGTACGTAATGAGATGAGATTGAGAGGGCGCTGCAGTGCGTCAATAAAGATCAGCTGCGTGAATTAAAATCGATTTAAATGGTTAAAGTTAATAATCTGTGTTAAATAGTAAACAAAGTGGTAAAGTTAAAGGACTTTTAAAGGTTCGAATTGAAGGACAATAGTTATGTGCGTGAATACTCAAGAAATACAAAATTTTCTCCCAGTAACGACAAATTTTAAACCAGCGGCGGCGCCAAGAAAAACATTTGGATTCAAAGTGTTAGCACATAGCCCGATCGCTGTTATGCCAGAAAACACCTGTGCTAGCTACTAATACCATTAAGGTACGTTATAGACCCAATCTTATCACTATTAACATAATTTCTACCACATTCTCGAATTCAAAAAGTGCAAATCATAACATAACGTTAATGAAGAAAGTGCCATCTATCGGTTTTATTAAAAACCACCAACTGCGGCACTGACAGTCACAATACTATTCACTGAGCGTTCGATTGAAGGATCGAAGGTGACACCGGAATCACTAGAGGGCGTTACTAGTACCAAAAGCCCACAATGTCATCCAAAGTTTGCGCAGGTTGTAAACAAGATCTACCTGGAAAAGAAAACATAACGTGTACACTGTGCAAAAGCACATATGATTTAGAATGTGCCTATATCCCGGCCGACCGCTTCAAGGACATTAAAACTTGGAAATGTCAAGCATGTTTATGTAAAATACCTAAAAGAGGGAACATAGAAACTCCAATTCGTCCACGAGAGCGAGATACGCGACCGATAGTTTCATCACCAGAAATAAATAACGTCACGATTAGAAAAATAACAACCAACTTACTGAATGACACTACAAGTTCTGTTGACCTCAGTCTGTTGGGCGATACAATTAACACGCAAGACGAAGCGAAAGTATCTCAACCAAATACACAATCCGAAATAACTCTGCAAACATTAAGTGAAACGATAATGTTGCGCTTACAAGAAAACAACAAAGCGATTATCACAGAATTAAAAGATATAATTCAGATTGAAGTCAACAAAGCCATTTCAAAATTAAGGGAAGACGTTGAACGTGAAACGAATACCTTACTGAGACAGAATGAACAAAGAATAATAGAAATTCAAAAAACAAATACTGCAATAGAAAACCTAAAAACTGAAAACGAAAAACTAAAAATTGAAATAGAAGATATAAAAACAAAAATAAAAACTGTGAACAATCAGCCAAATCAAAATAGTTATACAGAGAATCAATCAAAAAAGATTGTTTTGTATGGTCTTGATGAATACTACAAGGAACCAGTCAACAATCTACATATGAGACTAATTGATGTATTCCGAGAGATTATGAATGTTGACCTAATGGGTTACATAGAGGATACTCACAGAATTGGCAGATATAGTACAAAAAATCGACCACTGGTGATTGAACTGTTGAGCAAGAGAATGACTACGTATGTTAAAGAAAACAGACACCTCTTCCAGGGCACCGGATTATCTTTATCAGAATTCCTAGATAATAATGCGCGAAGGGAAAGGAAACTAATGCGAGAAGAAATGCTGAAAGCAAGAAACAAAGGGCTACATGCAATAATTCGTAACAATCAATTGCTGATAGAAGGAAAACTAATATCAATAGAAGACAAGACAACCAAAACCCGATTTAGCATAAATCAAGACAAGGCGGACCTAGTAAATTCTCAAGATGATGATAACTTTCGAAGCTACAATAATACAGAATACAACAACAAGCCATTTCAAAAACAAAGACCAACATTTTAAAATATTATTTCAAAATATTCAAAGCCTCTTTAACAAACAACATATATTGGAAGCCTTCATGGAACAAACAACTAAGTACTCAGCTATATGCTTATCAGAATCGTGGTTGTCACAAGAAAAAATGGATACAATACAATTTAACGGCTACAAATTTGCATCCTCTTACTGCCGGAAAACTCGAACAGGTGGCGGAGTTTGCATCCTTTTACAAGAACACATTGAATATATAGAAAGAAGTGACATTACGGATTTTTCGATTGATTATGTTATTGAAATATGTGCGACTGAATTTGTAAAAGAAAGACTGTTATTAATAACTATTTATTGGAATAGAAGAGAGGAAGACATATTTTATAAACAATTAAAACAGATTCTGACATATTTAAATAAAAAATATTTTAGACTTAATATAATTATAGGAGGAGACTTTAATATAAATATCTTAGAAAGTAATACAAAAACAAACCAATTTTTAGACCTCATGCTTGAATATAAGTTCACACAACAAATAAAATCACCAACACGAATAACTCAAACATCATCAACATGTCTAGATCTCATTTTTACAAATTTCTATAGCCATTTGCATACAACAGTGGAAGAGCTAGGTTTCTCAGATCATAGTGGTACTATCATACATATGGATCTTCCCCAACAAACTAAACAAACTATCTGGTATCTCAAAAAAAGGTTATACAATAATAAAAACTCCCAATTATTTCAATCTAAATTAAAGGAAATAAATTGGAACGACATAGTACAAACAAATAAAAACATAAATGAAAACTATGACGCATTTAATAGCACATTGACGAAGGTATTGAACCAGTGTATACCTAAAATTAAAATAAACCTAAAAACAAACTATAAAAAGTATTGGCTAACCACAGGCATCAAACGTTCATGTAAAAACAAAAGGCTTGAAAAGATACTTACACTAAAAACGAATAACTCACTAATTATACAAAACTATAAGAAATATGAAAAAACACTAAAGAAAACAATTATAACAGCAAAGAAATTACAATATATAAATAAAATTAAAAAATCTAATAACAAAGTTAAGACTATGTGGAGTATTATAAATGAAAGAACAAATAAGAAGATAAAAAGGGTTAAAAATAATATTGAACTGCAAATAAATAGCATAAATGTCACAGAACCTAAACTTATAGCTAATTATTTTAATAACTTCTTTGCGTCCATCGGAGAGAGCAGCAACAGAACATCTGGAAATGAGCCGCGAGGAAGCCCAGTGGTCTGCCCCACTGAAAACACCATGTTTCTCAGACCAGTGGAGCCCAGCGAAATAAACACACTATTAAAAAACCTGAAAAGTAAAAAAAGTCATGGAATAGACGAGTTACCACCAAAGTTAATACGACAATGTGCAAACGAACTTACGTTACCATTCTTCTTGCTAATAAATCAGTCTTTCGATGACGCCACTTTCCCAGACTACTTAAAAAGGGCACTAATAAAACCAATCCACAAAAAAAACGCGAAAACGGATCCAAATAATTACCGACCAATAGCTCTTTTACCAACCGCCTCCAAAATTTTTGAGAAAGCAATGTACAATCGTGTTTACTCCTTCTGCGAAAAATACAACATTTTTACCGATTGTCAAAATGGATTTCGCAGAAATCGCTCAACTGTCTTGGCAGTTTATAAATACGTACAGGAGGTTTTAAATATAATAAATAATAAAAAATACGCTGTAGGTTTACTGTTAGATATGTCCAAAGCTTATGACAAAGTGCAATACAACATTCTACTAAGTAAATTACAAGGTATAGGGATCCGAGGAAAAGCTCACGAATGGTTTAAATCCTACCTAACAAATAGACAACACCAGGTCGAAATAGAATTTTATAATGAAAACACCAAAGAGATCCAAAATATTCGGTCCGATAACAAAACAATTAACGCCTCTATCCCTCAAGGAAGTGTCATTGGATGCCTCCTCTTTCTTATCTACATAAACGACGTTCCAAAAGCCATAGAAGGGCCATGCGTCTTGTTTGCTGATGATATTTCTTTTCTTACTTCATGCAGGGACAATGTCGGATTGAACGAAGACCTAAAGAATACGCTAGATAAATCAATAACTTGGATGAATGACCATAATCTCGAAATAAATTTCTCTAAAACCAGAATAATGCCCTTCCACCCCCGTCAAAAAACCCCACTAGACATAAACTTCACCTACAACGGCACACCAATAGAAGTAGTTCATGAATTCACTCTACTAGGCCTGTCTATGGATTCAAATATTAATTGGAAATCGCACATCCAAAAGATAAAATCAAAGCTATCAAAATTTGCATACGCTCTTCGTGAAGTAAAAAAGACCACTAACCTCAAAACAGCACTTGTCACCTATTATGCCTACGCACATGCGTGGCTTAGTTATGGCGTGATTTTGTGGGGAAACAGCACGGATGCACCTAATCTATTCACTTTACAAAAAAGGCTTATAAGAATATTAGTAAATATAGAAGACACCGACAGCTGCAGACCCCATTTCCAAGAGCAAAAAATACTCACCCTCCCGTGCCTATACATTCTAGAAATTTGTAAATTCGTACGACACTACCCACACTTTTACACAACAAGAGAAAATATACAATCAAAATACACACTACGCCATAAAAATAGATTAAACTTACCAAGCTCCAAACTAAAAATGTCATGTCAATTAAAATATATAATAAATTACCAAATATAATTAAAGAAGAAGAAAAAAATAATATATTCATAAATAAATTAAAACAATTTCTATTGTCTAAATGCTATTATAGTATCAATGAATATTTTAACGATAAATTTTAGTATAAGTACTTGACTTTATTAAATAATTATGCAACTATGATATAAATATTCAACTAGTCTAATAAAAGCCCGCTTCCTCTCTCCTACTTTTGCTGTGCCCGACAGGGTCCACGTTGACCATAATTATGTAAAATCTACCACCTAAGTTAACATGTGGAAGCAATAAATATATTGAGTATTGAGTATATAAAATATTAATAAAATAAGTGAATAAATGAAAATACAAAATACATAGTTAAGATAAAAAATAATGATAACTTAGTGGCAAGGAAAATTAAAAAAAGCGCTCTTACTCTCTCTACTATTTAAAAATTTGCTGTGCCCGACAGGGTCCATAATTGTTTCTATTATTTCTTTATTTACCACCTGTAATTGTACATTATGGATTGCAATAAACGATTTGATTTGATTTGATTTGAGATACATTACGATATTGAAATTGGTGCAGTAAGAGACCTTTTACGAGCAAATGTGTTATAAAAAATATTATTAAATTGAGCAGTAAGGCGACGTAAGGGTGCGCGCAAGCCAGCATTCGTACGAGTTGATGTTATAGCAAATAGTGGTCTCGCGCGCACTCCACGGCTATGGTAGTTCTAGGTACTACGTAACAAATCTTATTAATAATATCAATACAGTCATATGAATGGTTCCATAGGTCAAATAAAAACATTGTCTCTAAAATAGTTCGTCTGGGTATACCTCTCTAGAAGGTCACTGTAAGATGCTTGGCTACGAAAACAACGGAAAAACATGGTCTTCAAAAATTTAATCTGTACCTTTTCAATCGCATCTGAATATTTAGCATAGAAGGGATTCCACACCGCAACAGCGTACTCCAACTGAGACCTGATTAATGATTTGTAAAGCTACAAATATCTATATGGGCATTTAAATTCAGTAGATGACCTCATCACAAAACCATACATCCTGAAGGCAAAAAAATATTCATGAGTAGAACACCCTGTAACAATTTGGTGCCAATAAAAATGATCTAGTATAACTGTATCGACAAAATCGAAGAGCGTGGGGTTATTAAGATCTTAATGTATGTACCATATACCCAGAAATAAATAAATCTATCTATCTATCAAAAAAATTGACCCACCCCATGCTCTTGATTTGAAACATTGTTGTGCTCGGAAAAAAACTTTCGAAAATAAGGCGCAAGTATTATTTTTATGACTATGGTTGTTTTATTAGACGTATTTAGACATCTTTTGCATGTATTTGATAAACATATAATTTTGCGTTTCTAATGTAATATCACACTCATAATTAGGTGGTTAGAGTAATTAACCAGCGCGCAGATATTTTTTTCAACCATATTTTCAGTTTTGTTTAGAAAAAACATAAAAACACGTATATTATAACTTATATGAAAGTGGTATTAAGTAGGTAGGTACCTTTTCTATTATTTTTGTAATGTCTATCACAAAACGTTATCTAAACTGGAATTTCCGGAAGCGGGGCAGGTACTTTTTGATTGACATATTATTACGTGGGAGACAAAATAATCAAGCCCTTTCATGGTAACCGAACGAAACTATTGTGACAATCAAAAGTGGCCTTTGACTATTCCGAAATAAGATTCAAGATGTAATGTACCTAGATAATTCATCGTTTGTTCTTCAACATTTGATTGACAGTTTATCTGAAGTGGAACTACGCGGGGATATCGCTAAGGTCTCCTTACAAAATGTATTGCATGGCGCTTAGTAAAAAAAATGTCCTCTAAGGCCTGATGCCCATTGGTGCCACGGCATGGCACGGTATTTTTAGGCGACTAATGAAAATATAACTTAATGGTATGGAAATAAAGTTGAAATTTCAATGTTAACGGTCGTAAGTACAAAAACAATACCGCGGCATGCTTAGGCGTGCCGTATCGGAAACATTCGGAACGCTTCGGCATCCCTCGGAATGCTTTGGCAGTCTTCGGGATACCGCGCGTAACTTCATTAGCAAGGACGCCTCGGCATTCCTAAGGACGCTTCGGTATGCGTAGCGGCATAATTAACACGTTCACGCCGGCGCGTACCAGCGGTGGCCCGTACGCGTACCACCGGTGGTACGCGCCGGCGTGAACGTGTTAAGGATGCCACGGCTTTGTTAGCGCTAGTGTGCGCTTACATGTAGGGATGCCGAAGGATTCCCGGCCTTAGGCCCGGCGCACATTGGCGCCACGGCACAGCAGGGGATCCTTCGGCATCGGGCGCCGGGCCTAAACCGTATTTCGGCCATGGCGGCCAACCTCATCGGAGACATGTTTTAGCAAGGACACTACCAGCCGCCAGTGGCGGGGCAAGACCTAAATTTCATGTGGGCAACATACATTTTGCGAGGCCCTCTGGTAACGCAAAAAGATGGACTTGAACAACAATTATTACAAACTAATAATTTTTATTTATTATGGACAATCAAAAAGCTACAAAAAGACTATACAATAAATTATTATAGGTAGGAAACAATGAAAGTTTTTAAAGTTTTAGTGATGCTTTAATTAGAGGTTGGCACGGTATGCAAAAAAATCTAAAAACAGAAATGAGCGTGGACATTGGATAACACAAACAAAAAATAAATATGTATAAAAGATGCAAGTTTTACATCTTTAGGATCACATATCCATAAGCAATTTAAAATCAGCTAATTATTTACTTACACTATTTGCGCTGTAGCATGGTGCGGATGACAGTTTCAGTAACATTTCGTTTCACTCTTGAAAGTTGCCGCGATTTACAATTTATGACTTAGTATTTCAGTTGTACCACATTCGTAATATATTAAATAATTAATAACTGTAGTAAATTAAATTAAACCCAACCAGAATGTTCTAATCAAGAAATAAAATCAAATTGAATGAAAAATTAAGCAAAGTGTTATGCGTATAACGTAACGCCATAGACGTATTTAGTGATGGGATGTACTGCTACGATGGATAGTCGATATTTTTTATAATAAAAAACGTATATTGTGCGTAGGTCAATTTTTATTTTTAAAAGGTCTAATTATACAACAGAACATTTATAGGGTAAGGTTGCTTAAAAGGTTGCTAAAAAAAAATACATGTTATTCGTCTAAACTCATATCAGAGTCAGGAACATCTGAATTGTCACTCAATTCATCATCTGAATCTGTGACGGATATTATTAACGATGACTCAATTATGTTGTCAATATGTATGTCACGATCCCAATCAGACATAATGTCCCTTTTTGTTTTATTCACGACCTTCGACCAGTCTTCAGGTTGAACATTGTTGATGGCCTCTTGTAATAGGGCCAACATCTTATTTGCCGTAAATGGCGGCGAAGTATTATTTCTTGCGGCGTAACCTAAAAATAAACGAACTTATAAAAAAAAGTATTCAAATAATCATCAATCAGCCTAATCTAGTATCTGGTAATGTTTTTAAACTAGGTACATGCTACGATCGGAAAGCTGATTTTTTTATAAAGCTTCAAAATGGGAATTGAAATTAAAAGCATACCTTTTATTTGGGCCCAAATCAGCTCAATAGCGTTATACTGGCAATGGTAGGGTGGTAGTCGAAGGACCTGGTGGCCTTTTTCTTTTGCCATCTCGTCCAGAGCATAGGTAGGAGTTGGTGGCTTATGGCGTCGGACTAAGGCAATAAGCTCCGTCTTTAACATTTTTATATCTGCTGTAACTCCGTTTTCACTCAGCCACTTCACCAACTCGCTTTTGCGGTTGGATTGGTTTGGGGGTTTATTAACTTGCACCGAATGGTAGGGTGCGTTGTCCATTATTATGGTCATAGGCTCTTTTAAATTGTTTAATAGACCTATGAACCAATCTTTAAATTTTTCGTAATTCATCTCCTCATGATACTCCGTAGTTTTTTTTGACTTAAAAGCCAGCAAACAATCAGGGACGAATCCACTTGCTGTACCTGCGTGACAAATAATAAGGCGTTCGCCTTTGCCTTCCGGCACTTTGGTACACGATTGTGCCGTATCGTCGGTCCAACTTTTACCCACTGTGTGGTTGGCGTTTAGCCACGTTTCATCCAAAAAGACAACTTTGCTCCAATCACTTATGTTTTTGGCCTTCCTTAAAAATCTACATCTTGCTAGGGCAATGTCAGTCCTATCCATAATAATCTTTCTTTTGTTAACTTTTTTGTAAACAAAGCCAATATCTTTTATAACTTGCCGTAGCGAAGTAATACCTCCTTTGAACAAGTCAGCTTCTTTTAATGATTTTAGAAGCTTGAGCAATGTGGGTAGCTCCATTCTTCTATAATAATCATAAATATGATTTCTAATAGCAACCTTAGCAAAATCATCCAAATCTGTGATTGGCTTCACCTTGGTCCGCTTTTTGTTGGGTGTCGATAATTTATTTTCAAACATCCCATCTTGGCCAATTTTCTCACGTGTTATACGCGAAACAGTATTGCGGCCAATATCAAGAGCTTCGGCTACTCGTTCTACAATATGATTCAATGGTAACAACGGTCCATTATTTTGTTGTTCTCTTTCAAAGTAGTCTCGGAGGCGAACAACAAGCTCCCTGGCCTGACTACCCAAAACAGTTTTTTTTGTATGCTTAGGCATGGTAATAACAACAAACTCAACAAACTTATAACAAATAACAATTTAACAAAAATGAAAACAAACAATGAAATCGTAATACGTGTCACATTAAGTCACAATATAACGCGCTTGCACTCGTACTCGCACTCACAGCATCGCACGGGTAAACAACATGGCCGCCGCGCCGATGCACCATAGAGCAAAAATGTTGTCACGAAAAAAAAAACATAAACCCGATTTTGATTATTTTATATAAGTACAAAGATAATTATGTAGCCATAAAACATTTATATTGACAAGTTTATACACGTAGCACACACGTAGTTACACTGCACAACTGAATAATACACTAATTTTCATAACAATATTAAAGAGAACTAGATTCACGCTGCGAGTATCGTTAGCGATAAAAATGAATTGCATAACCTCACATCCCTACGTGGTACTGACAAATGTCAACGTCATACGGGCAACTGTCACCCGCACCATGCTACAGCGCAAATAGTGTAATTTAATATTAATGGGTAGGAATTTATAAACTGAATTTTCGTACTTACAAAATAAGTCTTATTAGGTCTGTTTCTTAGCAAGAGCACAAAAGCGGGTCTCAGTCGGTCGATTAATATAAAAAACCGATAAAGTGCGAGGTGGTTGGTGCAGGGGTTCCATACAATTTTTTAGAAACTACTGGCACTAGCCCGACGGTGGTTCCCCATAATACTCGTAGTTAACGCAAATGGTGCTAGCCGAAATAAAAAAGAATTTGGTAAGTGTAAGGGTTATTGTTATATGACGAATAATATTTTTATTATTATTGAATAGTATCGAAATGCAGAGGTCAGAAGGGGTGGCAAAATTTGAATAGCCTACTGGCGGAAAATGTGTTAATCCGCCACTGGCGAGGCCCCTAGGAGCGCGAGGCCGTAGGCGATGGCCCACGTCGCCCACGCCTTACGCCGCCTCTGACGATATTAATAATATGTCCCTAATACCGTAATAATGTTTCGCTTTAATTGAAATGGTTCTTTGCGTGACGTTAGTTCTGTAAATGTACTGAAACAACTGTTAAACCCTTATGTGCCGAGAACGTGATAAAGGTGGCTGTAGCAAACGACTCGTTGGTAGTGCCATTAATTGTAAATGACACTACTGGTTGCGGCTGCCATCCATTGCTCCATATGTTCGAAAAACGTGTCTGCTCAACAACGTAAATAACGCAATGAATGTTGTTGAACTGACAAAATGAAACCCATTGCTACTAATAGTGTGTTACGCAATTAGCCTGCTGTTTCCTTTGAAGTAGTTTGGAAATCAGTATTTTTGAAATGTTTACCTAGAATGATCAGTCGCTTTTCTAATTTTCATCGCTTTTTCCCATTTTTTTCTTATCACAGGGTTCTTAGGGAATTGATGTACTTCCATTTCTTAGCAGTGAAAATAAGCAAAACGACCCATTTTTTTATAAAAATTAAAAAATAATTATTTTTCCCATTTAGCTAATGCCTTCCTTGGTGACAAACACTCAGCGCCATCTAGTTTCAGTTTGGAACCCCATTACATACATGACGTCATAAAGTTGATACTAAACGGAAAATTCGGCTTACCATTCGCCAACGTCCATACTACGTTGAATACACCGGTTCTCGTCCGATCACCGAAGTTAAGCAACATCGGGCGTGGTCAGTACTTGGATGGGTGACCGCCTGGGAACACCACGTGACGTTGGCTTTTTGCATTTTCGTAACTGTTCTTTTTGATTAACACCTCTTGACGTGTTTGTAAAAATCAAACTTACAGAATAAACATCATTTACTATTTTTTGGTGTTAAAAATATATCGCATGTTTCTGTCTTCACCAACTCCAAATCCAGATAAATGAAACAAAGTCGGGTTAGTTCATAGACATATATATATGGACTGGAAATACCTACGAAAAAAGGGTGCCTACCTACAACTCATATTGTCTCAAAAAATGGCTGCCATTGCTAGGGTTGTATCAATCAAGGAACATTGGTGTTACTATAACGAGTATCGATACTAAATACGAGTCGTACTAGTTATCACGTTTGGATCATAATATAGTATACTAACTTATAGTCCGTTCTAACTAAGGTTGCCTACTTTATAGTAACGTATCCTAGTTTATTTTCGATAAACATACTTTATAATTTTGCATAAAAATACAGTATGCGAAAATACTTTATTTCTAATCTTTTGTTATGCGTAAAAGACTCATATGAACTATTTATCGATAGGTACAGACGCCAGCACATCAAGCTACCCGAAACTGTCAAATTATCGCAATCAACTTTCTTCCCTGAAAATAAAATTAATGCCAAGTGTTTTTTCGGCACAGAATTAAAAAACACCTTTTAATTGCATCACGTTTACGTATTAAAGTGAAGGAAAACAGCGTGAAGAGATATGTATCCATATGCCCAAAAACAGGTGCTTTCGCATATTATACCTTTGGGTTGGAAGGCCAGAGAGCAGTAGTTTCTGTTAGGTATGCGGACCCTAGTGAAAAACAAGATAATCACTAGGGTGAATGAATAATATAAACTTCCCATCACATTCTCCGTGAATGGGATGGGATGCTTATATTATTGTGTTAATGAGTGGTGGAGTAAAAATAAAATAAAAGTTTTTTTTTTTGCCTTTGTTTATTGGTATGATAATGATTAACAAATATAACGTTCAATTATCGTTCAAATATAACGTTTGATTAGTAAAATAGGCTTACAAAAGTAATACTTTGCGAATGCGATGCTTTGGGCATCTTTTGTGATTGGTCCAAGGCATTCAATTGTATTCTTCATGAAACCTTAATCAGGAAACTTCGCCACTACGGAATCCGGAACCCTCTCTGGATGACTGATGACTCTTGAATTTGTTTTTTTTTCAGTTGCCTGTAAAAAATTGGTAGTAATATTATGATAAGCAATATACGTATGATTTTTTTGCAGGCCTGTTGGTCTAGAGGTCAGTGGCCCTGACTACTATACGCAAGGTCGTGGGTTCGATTCCCACCCAGGACAAATGTTTGTGTAATGAGCACGATCATTTGTTCTTTGTCTGGGTGTAATTTATCTATAATATGTATGTATTTAGAAATATATATGTATGTTTATCAGCTGTCTTAGTACTCATAGCACAAGCTCTGCTTAGTTTGGGACTAGATGGCGTTGTGTGAAAGTTGTGGAATATGATTTATTTATTTATTATTATTTTTATATATGTAATTAATATATATATATTTATTTATTTCAGGCCAAACGGCCAGGCTATTATTAATCAATCATTTTAATACACATTTACCAAAAATGCTGTGGGAACAGAGTTATCATGTAATCTCATTACATCAAGTGTTCTATTGAAACAGCTTTCTTCAAAGTGAAGTGAACAGAGGTACCATTCTTTATGTCGGGGATTAATATTTTCTTCACCAATAGCCTCTAACCACTTTTTCTTTAGTCCTTCCTTTTTAGGAAACCTATAAAAAGTGCAAGTATTTTTATCAATAAATAATTTTGGTTACAGCTATATTATATTAGCATATGAAACTAAAATCAATAGGAAACGTCAGAAGCTATGTGCACGGTTCCAATTGGTGGTTTCTATGGAGAAGAGTCGGCAAGAAACTCCACGGTTACTCAAAATAATTGGCTTTTACAATGTTAATAGGTAGGGGAGGACTGTGTAGGCCTGTCAACAAGTACCAGGTACTTAAAAAAATAGAAGACATTGTAAAAGCCAATTGTTTTTAAAAGAGTAACCGTGGAGTTTCTCGCTGGTTCTTCTGCATAGGAAACCACCATTTGGAACCGTGCATCTAGCTTCTGACGTTTCATAAGTGCCCATTAGGGTGGTCCTCATTCCTAAGAAAAAAAATTTTTTTCTTTAATTTCGCGGGGCACCACGTAATTTGATTATATACCATAAGAAAGTAATTCAGTATTTTTTTTTAATTTTTTAAATGACATTTAGAGGTCGCTACCAAGGTTTGAATTTTAAATAAAAACTCGAATTTTTTCTTGTTTTCTTTATTTTTTTTTTAGATTCTGCCATTCTTTGAATAGTTTTTCAATTTTACTGATGACATGTTTTTTTAATTGAATTGGTATACTAGATTTTTCCCACAAATTTATAACTCCGCAAGCCGTCAAAGTCGCAGATTCACGTATGCTTTTCTGTTCTTCATTTTTGTAGTAAAAAAAAAAAACGCAAAACTTCACCGATGGATGGCAACGTTGATTGGTTTAATTCGGATAATAATTGTCCAACAAGCCAAACTTTACTTCGATTTCTAGTAGCTTTACTGAGTCCGCTACTTGTAGACGCCATTGCAAGTTGAAACACGTTAATATGATTTTTACAAATAAAACACGTACGCTCTCGTTAATGACGTATTAGACCTAAAGTGTAGTAAGAAGTGAAGTAAGACGTACAATTTGAAACATACGCAATTACGCATGCGCACAAACCAATTTTTAACGTATTATGATGTTAGTGCGCACGCGTACGTCTTATCTTTTTGATTGTGTGAACGGTCTAAATCTCGACGGGTCGGTACAGAAGAGAGGTCGAGAGGAGGAAGGGATAAAAAGCGATTGCCTATGCGAGTTTTACTTGCACGGAAAATATGATATAAACACCTAAATGAAACATTAATGAAACCATCATTTAAGATGTTTTTCAATGCTTTTTGTAAAAATTTTGACAGCTGGTAGCGACCTCTAAATCTTAACAAAAAAAAAAAAAAAAAAAAATTATTTCATATTTAGAAGTATATAATCAAATGAGAAAGTGCCCCGGGGATAATTTAAGAGTCGAAAAATAAGGACCACCCTAGTGCCCATGTAGGTTTATGTGAAAGAAAATATTTTGATTTTGGTGCTGTGAACCACGGGCCGGACCTAGCAAGGTCAATCGGAGCTAATAAGACGCAGGACTATTTATGTTAACATAGCAGAATATACCGATATCGTTCCAGCGGAGGAACTAGTTCCGGAAACTATTAGGCAACGGTACAACACTATTCTATTATGACATATTATTGTAAACAAACGAATGAATTAACAAAATAATAAAAAGGTCTGTTATACGGAAATTCACCCAAATATCAATACTTTAGCCATAAATTCATGATCGCGTTACAATTATATCATCGAATGTCTATTATTGTATGTGTTATTGCATGAAAACCGGCTACTAACCTGTGCAAAGAAAGTTGAGGTTGATTTTCATTCTTCCTTGCACCACACTTCACAATACAACACACAGGCATGTTGAATTGCTGTTTTTCAACATTTACATGCAGTTTTAAAGGTAAAGTCCTCGTAATTTTCTCGCAAATCTCAATAATACAAAAAGTAAACAACCATTTGACAGCTGAACTACCACGAAACTTGGCGACAAAGATGGCTGCTCTGGCACCTACCTACAACCGTGTATAGAATAACAGGGCATCTCCTGTTATATCCCATCTCAATGGGTTAGTTACACCATTCATAACTCAAGAATGGCTGGACAGATTTTTATGATCTTTTATTTGTTGGATTTGTCTCCGCCCCGAATAGCAGAATAACTATTAAAACATTGGAAAATATCACAAAAAAAAATGAAGATAAGTAATTCATTTTTCTCATACATTTAGGCTGCACGAGTCGAGTTATGAATAAAAATAAAACATTGAAGTCTTGTTGGTATGAGGTCAGTGGCGCCGATTCCATTATTCACAAACTTAACTAAATTTAAGTTCAGTGCATCTTTTTCTTTCTATTGCATTAAGAAAAGGACAGAAGATAAATATTAGTTTAGTCCTGTCAAATTAAGATACTCCATATAGGTCCAAGTTTAGACGGGATTAAAAAATTGTATACTAAAAATACGTCAAATTTACGTCAGGCGTCGACTAATTTGACAGGACTAAACTAATATTTATCTTCTGTCCTTTTCTTAATGAAATAGAAAGAAAAAGATGCACTGAACTTTAGTTTAGTTTGTAAACAAGGGAATCGGCGCCAGTGACAGGTGAAAGGTAATATAGGTAACTAAAAATAGTAGACTTCATAAAAATACGACGGACGTGCCAATAAAATTCAGATAAGGTCATAAATATGCATGTATGTTCTGAACTGTATGTATGTATGTTTTGGTTTTGCGGGTGACCGCCTGGAAACGCTGCGTGATATATTTACCTATTGCTTTGTTTAATTTGTGCTCGATAAAATATTATATTGGCAAAAAAAAACATGGCAATTTCTTTTTTTTTTTTTTAATAATTTTGGTACCTACTTATTGTTAGATGAAAAAAATAAAGAACGAATCATATGAAACTATATTTATTTATTTTACCATATAGATATACAATTGTACATAACGTTACAGAAGGCTTGTGTATCTTCAGAGCATGCTTTTTACACAATATTACAGAGATTAAAGACGTCACTCATTTATTACTACAAGTCGACAAAGACAAGTAGACAACTGGGTGAAATTCTGCCCTGGACGGGTGGACAACCTTCGTCCAACAAATATTTTCGTATGATATTTCGACTGACAGGTGTCTAGTCAACTCACCGTACGGCCGACGAGAGTGCGTTCTTGACACCTGTCAGTTTCATACAAATGAATACGTGCTATGCGAACTCGATCTTGATTAGCTACTACAGGAACGCATTCTCTCCACGGTCGTCTCATAGTTGGCTAGTATACAGCATGCTTTTTTTTACCGGCTCCAAAGTTTCACCCATGAATATTTATAACTTTCACTATGGAACCAACTATGAGATCACGAAAAAAAATCAGCTGTTTCATACACTTTGGTCAAGTAGGTATTGAACTTTTGTATTAAACAGCTGATTTTGTTTTCGTGATTTCAGAGTTGGTCCCATAGTGAAAGTTGTTCATATTCATGAGTAGAACACCCTGTAAAAGACGAAATATCGGAAGGGGTCATTGTACTCATCATTACGAACAGCTTTTACTATAGGAAAAAACGTGAAATCGCAAAAAAATAATCTGCTGTATCCATACATTTGACGAGTTATGCGAACATCAATGTAGGGAACAGCAGATTTTTTTTTTCGCAATTTCAGGTTTGTATTTCACTATGGGACAATAAAAGTTCTTCGTTATGATGAGAATCGAATTGACAAACTCCTCCTTTTTTGAAGTCGGTTAAAAATACCTCCGATTTACCTACATTTTTGACATTGCCGAGATGAGATTGCGTCTAGATTTTGACCGTTTTTTACTACAGGAATTGGCCTTCTTACCTGAGATACGAATGCGTAAGTACGAAGTAGCAATGCAAAGCGTTTGTACGGTTTGGGCATTCAACTTGTCTATGACTAGCATAAATCAATGATTTTAATCGCTAGATTTGCCCTCATCGTACTTAGCCACGTCAATAATTGTCTATATATAGAAGAATGAGCTCTCTTTCCATGACAATCAAGTCAAGTCACAGCGTAATTGTATGTGTCAGAGGTGTCAAAACGAAACGCGACTATCTTTTGACGTGGTAGGGCGACTCTAACGATTTAAATCTGGCATAAATCATACAGTTCATATAAGCTACCTACACCATATAAATAGATTTCTGCTGTAAACAATAGTAGCGAGAGTACTTAAATAACACATTTTTATAAACAATTAAGTTCTTGTTTGTAACATGATTATAAAATATGTTGCAGTAGGTTATGATTTTAACAGACTATCTTTTTCATTGATTAATTGGATATTTTATAATTATTGTACATATTATCATTTATAATACCCTAGGACATTGTTATTGCACACTGTTTCAAAATTAAGTAATATTGATTTATTTCATTAGGACTTATTAACATTTTTTTTTTCTGACTACGTCTTCTAAGTACATTGATTTAGAGGGAAATGAATAGTGTAATAAAATGAAAGTAGTGAGCTTGAGTGTAGTAGCTGAAGATAGAGAATGTATCAGAAAGGTGCGGTCACTATTAGGCTGCCTGTCCATTGACCCGAAGCAGGCTGCGGAGCTGAGAAACGGAGAAATATTAACCAATAGGATTGCATAAAATCTCAATTTCATTTTTCTATTGGTTAATATTTCTCCGTTTCTCCGCTCCGCAACCTCGCTCCGCGTCAATGGACAGGCAGCCTGAAGGCTACAGTACAAGTACTACAAGTACAAGTACACACCATCAACATTTTCCAAGGGATCAATATCATAATTGCGGAAAAAATATCAACTGTTCCAAACAAAACTTCAATACCTACTCGACCCAAATGTATAGGACTGCTGATAATTTATTCGCGATTGTAGTCCCATGGCGAAAGAGTTTTTATGTCAGAAAAGTGGTCAACATTTTATGAATAAAATTAACTATGGGAGATAAAATATAATAAATAAACATTTAATTCTTTAATTTACTTAATTTTGACAATTAATTACAACTATTTATCTGTAACAAAAACACAAAAGTATTAAATTTACTTTATTAGTAATACTGGCTGTTTTTTGTGCCTTTGCCATAAACAAAAGACGCTGACGCGCGCATCGCTAATAAACTGGCAACGTAATAATTAATTTTACAAATTGTTCGAATTTTAATAACTGTTTTAATAAGTAATTAAAGATTTATTCGTTTAAGAAAGTCCGAGTTTTATTTATTTCCTCACAAATGTGTTATAAAACGTCGTATGACATACGTGCGGTTTGATAATTACAGCCTCTGCTTTCTTATAGCCCTCACCTACTGCTCGGGCTAGCAATATCGCCTCAGCTGTTTTTGATTTTCAACTTACCGCACTATATCATAATGTACTATTACCGCACGAGATAGCATTTTTCTTCTTGGAGTCCAATATTTACAACCAGTAAATCACAGCTTGCTTGAATATAATAATCATATCTCTATCAAGTATAATTGCAGATGTACTAATTTTTATTTTGAATTTGGAGTTTAATGTTACTATAATAGGAATGGAATCACACAATTATTTTTAGGAATATTTTATCAATTATTAATGTTGGTTGTCTTTATTAGGTACGTTAACAATAACTATTTATATTATATTAAAAACGTAGGTATATATATCAATTTTACGGATATATTTTTAATATTTCATTGTGATGATAACAACTACAGGTATTATTTCATAAATATCAAGTCTGTGTTTGATGTTTGTATCGTAGATTTTTCCATTATTATTATGGCATAATTTCATGAAAAGTTTATAAACGAGGTTTTTTTTATTCTATAGTTAGTGTTTTTGTTTTCTCTAATAATTAATAACTTCTTTGTTTTATTTATAAATTAGTATTATCTGTGTATTATACAGGGTCAAATTAAATAACCTAGCGAAACTTCGCAGATGTGATGGGTATCCATATCTAAACATGATAAAACAAACAAAAAAAATAATTTGATAGTTTTTTTGGGGGGTCATCGACCGCAATAAATGTAGTCGCTTGAAATATCAGTTTATTTGTGTAAACTCCACAGCCATGATGGATTTTGTTTGATATCTAAAAGGACGATACGAACGATAAAACAAAAGAAAACCGATTCTCCGAGAAAACCGAGTCAACTGAAATTGCAAGTAACAAAACTGCCAAAAAAATATACAAATCATTATTTTTTATCGTATTTAGCTATACCCATTATGTCTGCAGAGTTTCGCTAGCTAATTTAATTTGACCTTGTGTATGCAAGCATGCTTTACTTAAATATCACGTAATACACTTAATGCAACTTGCAATTAACACAATTATTTTGCACTGCATTTATATGACTAAACGATCTACAAACACATATGGGATATTTTACAATGATACATGCATAGTGGAAAATTTTGCAGCTGCATCTGGTTAGACTGGAAGCCGACCCCAATACAGTTGAGAAAAGGCTAGGCAAACGGTGACATGCATAGTTGAAAATCTAATTCATTAAAATATAGTACAATAGTTGATTTTGAGTATCTAACAATCGTATTGAAGCACTTGAAATCAGCTGGTCGATTCTGGAAAAATCTCACCGTGATAACTAAGGTGAAGTTAGCTTAGAGTGAGCTGTGAGTCATGCTGATGCTAGGGATTGACACCATTGACGACTCACCCCACGCTCACTTCACCCAAGTTTTCACGGTGAGATGGTTGCAGAATCGCACGGCGGAACAAAAAATAATTATGATGATTTTAAATCTACTTATATTAATTTAAAATTATAAAAAATTACCTAATTGTATTCCAAGTATTATTTATTCTGTAAAATGGTTTCTCAATAACTATATAATTATTTATATGACTCATGTCTTACTTTAAGGATTAAAATTTCAAAACATCAAATCTCACATATTTTTAAAAAGCCAGGCTTTCTGTCTGCAAGTCCGGCTGTGTTGTTGGCTTTAATGTATCTCAATAATTTATTTAAAATTCAACCTTCTTCAGAACTCAATACCGTTTATTTTAAAACGCAACTGTCTTAAGATAAAATCATCAAAACATCAGCTAGTTAAAATTTTATATTAGCATGCATTTCATTTTGATTATTAGAAATTTTAAAACCATTTCTGTTGCAATATTTTTATATCAATTTTATACACATTCATCATTCTAATATCAACTTAATCCACGAGGCCTTAATGTTGAAATTTGTGTGATTCTTAAATGTCTATTCATCTTTGTTACTACCAGAAGACCTGGAATCTCCTTCACTATCACTAGACCACTCCCCCTCACTGTACTGCCTCTCTTTCTTTCTCCTTCTATCTCTTACTACGTCCTCATCAGAGGACACTCGTCTTACAAAGCTTTGTGTGTCTGCTAAGTCTTGGAGAACTAACTCTTTGGTTGGTGAGGAAGTGCGCAATTCTTTCAGAGTGCTTGTCAAGTCGATATTGACGGCTACTGGCTGCTGTTCCTCTTCGAGTTCGGGCTGCCGACGCTTTCGTTTGTTTTTGGAACTGTGCTTCCTTTCCTTCTTGCGTTTTTTCTTCTTTGAACTGTGAATAGAAATGTTAATTTTTTGATTACATATATCGCTCATCCAATAGAACAACGACGTAATTACGAAAATGTCGAAAATGAGTTTTGAATGTCATAAGTTCACGTTTCGAAAGTTCTATCTATGACAAAAACGACAGAATTGTAGTTACGGTGGTTTTCGATAGAGTGAGTGACTGTCGTTAGGGAATATTTTGGTGTATTTTTCAAAAGGTCACACGGAAACATCGACTTAATTGACAGTAGTGCGGGGCTTAATTGACAGTAGTGCGGGGAGTTGGTAGATTAGGCAATCATTGTGATAAAATAATATCACAATGATTGATTAATCTACCAACTCTATAAATTCCTACCGGTTTTTATGCTTTTTAAAGATTATGCTACTTTTAGATAGTCACTTGCGCCTTTGATCCTACTATGTATCCCGATCTCGTATTTCGTAAAATAAACACAATTTTTTTAGTTTTTGTATGATCATGTTTGTATCTTACATTATCTAGGTATCTTTGTTTTAACATGAAAACTACATTTTTGTAACTCATAAAAAAAAACATTTGATACTTCTTATTATACTTTATAAATGTAAACTGATTTATAAAAATAAAACTAAATTGAATAATTTGTTGTTTGAATTCATGATTTATTCCCATTTCAAAACCTTATTTATGTCATAATTGTTATATTTTATTTATAAAATGGCATAAGTTATTTTAACAGTTTTCTTGAGTTTTCTCATGGAATTATTATTGATAAACAAATAAAACAAATAGATAACAAATTATTATTGATAGTAAAGTAACATACATAAAAATATTAAATATTTTAGCATAATCATTGGAAATATATCATATTTTCAATTTCAAACTTTTAAAACGTTCTCCTGAAAAATAGCTAAAACGTAATTACGTCATTGTTCTATTGGATGAGCGATATGTTGTTAAGGATCGAGTTTAATTTATACTTTCATCTACAATGTTAGGTTAGGATAGCAAGTTTTTCTCGATACGAAACCTTTTGGAAGGGGCGTTCAAAAATGTCTTTTAATGGCCTACTTGCAATAAGTGAATTGAGTTTGACATTTAGTTCTAGTACGAATACAACATGGAGCATAATTTTCTCCACTTTGCCAAGTTAATCATGTGCCGAAAGTTGCTACAAACATAGAGATCAATATGTGTTTAGTGATAGTTGATAACTTACCCATCGTAATCTGATTCGTCGTTTTCATCCGACGATCTGTGAAAAATATTTATAACGAATAAGAACAGATAATAAAATAGTTTTGACAGCTCGGTGGCTAAAAGATCGGCCTCTGCACTAAGTGTAATGCGGAGGAAAAACGGAATGTTCTCTAAGGCAATCACCATCCATTCATCAACAAATATATTCAATTCAGGGCAAATCCCATAAATACATACATCATTTATAAGACACATTACCTAAGAAACGCTGGCGCGACGACTTAGACTTGTTCTTGACTGATTGTCCGGAAAAGGCAACAGACAAAGACGAATGAAAACGTACGGGGGATGCCTTTGCCCAGCATTGGGACCGCACAGGTAAAAAAAAATGCACACACTCATCATCTGCCTATCCTTTTCCCAACTATGTTGGGGTCGGCTTCCAGTCTAACCGGATGCAGCTGAATACCAGTATTTTACATGGAGCGACTGCCTATCTGACCTCCACAACCCAGTTACTGGGTAATACGATACCCCTTGGTAAGGCTGGTTGTCAGACTTTTGTGCTTCTGATGACCCATGAAGACTGTCAAAGATCTACGAATGACAGCCGGGACCAACGGCTTAACGTGCTTTCCGAGGCACGGAGGGGTCTCGGTATGTAAAGATGGTCACCCATCCACAGACCAACCGCGGCAAGTGTAGCTTGACCTGGTCGATCGATCTGTGCGGCTGCTATTATTTTAGCCACGGGCCCCTCTAAAAATGCTCACATTGTTTTAATATAAATTAATATCCAGCATGAAAAGTAGCCTATGTCCAAAAAATAGATAACATTACATAACAATCGGTTCAGTAGTTTAGGCGTGAAAAGGTGTCGCCGCAGGAGACGCCCCGGGCGTCGGGAGTCAATAACCAACTCCCGGCCACCGTAGGCGCGGGCTTGCGGACGGCGAGCAATGGGTAGTTTGCCATCGGTAAGGAACAGGCCCGGGTCGACGGCGCGTTGTGTTCCACGCGCGCCTCAAAGAGATGTCAGCAGTAACTGACGGGGCCCACTGGGGCCGATGCTTGCCAGGGTCGTGGGTTGTCGAAAGAGTTACCGTAGCCCTTGGCACAGGCAACTGAAGGAACACGAGTGGGTTTTAGTCAGTAAAAGTCTGACACGCCCTCCCGTCCCGCTCAGAGCGGGAGAAGTTATTTCTTCGCATTGTAATATTAGTATGGATTGGAACTTACTTGTACTTTCTGCGTTTGTTCTTTCTGTATGACCTCTCAGATTCATCATCGTAATCTGAAAACATAATTAAAACTTCTTCATTATGACTTCTAGAACATGGACAGAACAAGACATTGCTACAAAGATTTCACACTAATAATATCAATCTGAATCATTTTGAAGGATATTGTTAATCCATTGGTTCATATGTTCGAAAAGTGTCTGCTCAACAACGTAAATAACGCAATGAATGCGGTTGAACTGTCAAAATGAAACCCATTGCTACTGATAGTTACGCAAGTACCCCGCTGTTTGTAAACATTGCAAGACTGAAAGGCAAGATGCAAAATATGTGTTCCAAGTATGCACAATTGCACACATACTCAAATACCGGATGCCACAGATTTTTTTTTAAAACACTAGAATAACAAAATTATAAAACTGATTATACCTAAACATCTACTAAAATTGTTACGTATAGAATAGAATGGAATACTCTTTATTATGTACACCATATAGATACAGATGCCAGCACATCAAGCTACTACAATCTGTCAGATTTCTTGAATAGATTTTCAACTTTGTCCGTAAAGCACGAGGTTTAAAGTTGATTGGGAAAACTTTACAGTTTCGGGTAACTTGATGTGCTGGCGTTTGTACATTTACTTATTGTTACGATTATACTTACATGGGATTCCAAACTAAATATCGGAGTTTAAATACAGAGCATTACTTTTTTTTTTTTTTTGATAACTACGAAAATTTTCTACGGTAAATTGCTGAATTAATAGTTTCAGACTTTAACTGTAGAGTGCAGATGTCGACTTTATTGCCTTGTAATAAGGGTTGTAACAGAACGTTCTTAAAAATACGGGAATTGCCCCTCCGCTCCACACATCGCGGATTAATATAATTAATTTGCATATTTAAAGCTTTGTCTGACGCCGCGGTAACAATAGAATTTTAGGTTTTTCTAAATATCTCACCTCTTCTGTCACGATGTCGCCTCTTGTCGCGCCTGCGTCGCTTCTCTTCTTCTTCTGCCTTCTTCTTACGGATCGACTCCAATGTGTCCACCTGTGGCAATAACAAATTTATGTGATCAAGTGTGCACATCGAAAACGAGGCGATGAAGAAGCGTATAAACCATATGTATATACATACGTAGTATATATACCCAAAAAAAACTACACATACAAATAAATAACATTGAGTTATCTGTTTGTAGTGTCAAAAAATAGCTCTTTTATAATTAAATCTAAGCACCTTTCTAGCCTGAAACACAGGTTCTACCTAGTTCAGGCAAATGAGCAACTGTGTCCTCTACATATAATTGTTAAGGTATATTACTGTAAATCTGCACCATTTTTATAAATAAACGATATTATTATTATTATTATATTATTATTATAAATGAATATGTAAAAGTATATACGGTACCTACAACAGTTTTTTTTTTCAATTTTTTCTAACATACCACGCGGACGAAGCCGCGAGCAGAAGCTAGTACAACATACAGTATTGAAACCACATTATATGCAATAAATTATACCACATACTTGTTATCGCCTTTTGAGACGATATACAGAAAAATGAACGAAATCGTTCACAAAAAAAATCTTCTTTTTTTGCGATCGATTTCGTTCATTTTTCTTTTTCAGTTTTTTGTATATCGTCAGAAAAGGCGATAACAAGTATGTGGTATAATTTATTGCATATATGTGGTTTCAATACTGTATAATGACCTCTCAATTGAGAGGCTATTGTTATTATGCTTGGCATACACATGCTATTAGAAAGCATATGCTGCTAGATATGATGATCATTTGTTGCTGTTGCATGTGTGTAAAATACTGATATTTTTCCGTTTACACGAGCTATTTTTATGCTACTAGTACTAAGTAGTAGCTTGGACTTGGATTACTTTTGTATTCCAAGCGGGCCAAAGTTTAGGAGCAATGTACATACCATGGCGCTAGCTAGCGAGGAGGTAGGTAGTGCGGCGGCGGCGGGGTCCACTCCTACTTTCTTCAGGAACTCGGCAGCGCGACGACGTCTCTCTTGTTGCTTTGCACGTTCTGCCTCTGTTTCGCCTTCAACTATTATAAAATTTAAGAGTTATTATATTATATATTTATTATAATAATAATAAAATAATAAAATCGTTTATTTATATAAAGGGGATAACATTTACACTTTAATACCTTAACAATTACGATAGCGCACAGTTGCTAATTTGCCTGAACTAGGTTGAACCTGTGCTTCAGGCTAACTATCCAAAAAACTATCATTACATGGAACTTACACCCGGTTTCATTGAAGTAGTCACCTTAAGTTATGTTAAAATAAGACTTTGCCAATTTCTCAACTTCAAATTTTCAATTCAGAAACCGGGTATTACAGTTAGAATCTTCGTACATATGTTTTTCTTGCCGTGAAAAACTACGGTTTATTCGCCATGTGTAGGCATGGTCCTCAGTGTTGTATGAATCACTATGAAAGCTTGTTGACGGACTCATTTTTCCTACAGCGCGGTTTGTGCGCCGACCGTAAAGAAACCTTGCCGTATGTAAAATAAAAAAATAAATAAAATCCTATTTTAACTTCCTTACACATAACATTTTCAGCTATTGTATCACTTAGCTGGCAAATAAACGAGCAAGAGTTTTATTGTGGTGTCACTATGAAGATCAGAAAAAATAAAATGTTTGAAATAAGTAAATTTACCTTTAGAATCGGACTGTTCTCCCGTCAAATCAATCAGATCATCTGAATTATCTACTAAAGATATAATTTCGTTCTCCAACTCGTTCTTAATGTGTTTAGTTCTCTTGCTTTCTCTTTCACTCTCCTTGACTTTGTCCTTGTCTCTCTTCTTCTCTCTGTCCGCACTTCGTCTTTCATTCCGCCTAGATTCCCTACTTTCAGATTTGGATCTGTGTTCCTTCTTACGGTCTCTATGCTTCTTTTTATCTCTTTTGTGCGAATTGCTGTCTCTTTCCCTCACATGAGGACTGTCTCTCACGTGAGGACTGTCTCTCACGTGAGGACTGTCCCTCTTGTGAGAATTTTCTCTATTATGAGGACTTTCCCTTTTATAAGAGCTTTCTCGCTTATTAGGACTCTCTCTATTGCGTGGACTATCTTTTCTGCGAGGACTATCTCTCTTTAGCGGACTCTCCCGATTTTGTGGACTTTCTCTCTTGTGAGGACTGTCCCTTTTACGAGGACTGTCTCTCTTATGAGGACTGTCCCTTTTAGGACTGTCCTGTTTCTGTTTGGCCTCTTCTCTTTTACGAAGTATTTCTTTTTCCCTCTCAATAACTATCCGCATTTTATCTACAGCCACGGGAACCTCATGAAACGGATCTTCCTTCATTTCCTCAATGGCTGGTGTTAAAGGTAATTCTGGAGGCATAACAACAATTTCCTCCTGCTTCAATATTTCTTTTTCTTCGGGCATTATTATTGGTATGGCGGCCATTTTGATTGGGTGCACAGGTTCAGTACTGATTCTCGATAAGGGTTCGTTATTAAATTGTGGGTCAATCTTGTACATGACTACAGGCGGTATGTTGTTAATAGGGTATATTTGAGGGTACACTTTAGGAGGTTCCCCAACTTCGTCCTGTGGCTGTCTGTCTAAGGGTTTCTCTGAGTCGTCGTCTGAACTGGACTCGTAAGGAAGCGCTGGTTTTGGGAGGATTGGATCTGGTTCCTTCAGTTTCTTAATGGAGAATGATACGGGTGCTGTAAAAGAGATAATTAAATGCAAAATAACTTTATTTAATTTTGCTTGATATTTGTAAATAAATTCCAGGCCTGGAATTTGGCCCAACGACGCTAATGTTAGTCCACCTTTGTACCTTTTATATTGCTTATGTTCAATACTATATAATAAATAAATAATGATTCCTAGATTATCAAACAAGGTATCCCAATAAGCAAGCCACTTGCCATACAACCTTTTTGTTGCAACAAGTTAAATTTAATACCAAAATTAGTGTGATATTGAACAGAACACTAAAAAAATTTGGTTAAAAATACCACTAGAGTCAACAAAAAATATAGTGAAACTGTCTTGACATAATATTAGACAAACATTTTTTTTTTAATTCAATCTTGAAACTAATAGAATCATCATCATCATGATGATGAAGCCACCAATTATGAAGTTCATCATCTGCCTAGCCTTTTCCCAACTACATAATATGTTGGGGTCGGCTTCCAGTCTAACCAGCTACATCTGAATACCAGTATTTTACATGAAACAACTGCTTATCTGACCCCCACAACCCAGTTACTGGGTTATAATACGATACCCGTGGTAAGACTGGTTTTCAGACTTTCGGGATTCACACCAAACTGGTGTGAAGCCCAAACTACTCGTAACGACTGCCAAAGATCCACGAATAACAGCCGGGAACAACTTAACGTGTTTTCCGAGGCACGAGACGTATCAAACGTAAAGATGGTCACCCATCCACGGACCAACCTCGGCAAGTGTAGCTTAACCTGATCGATCGACCTGTGCGGCTGTTATTATTTAGCCACGGGCCCCTCCCAACGAGAGAGACAGACATATACATATACATAATCTTAATGTGCGCATGCGAGACAGCATTTTCCTCACAACTCTGGTTGTGTTTTAATAAGCTGGTAAGGATACATCAGAACCGGCTTTTAAGCCGAGCTGATATCGAGGCTGTTATCAGTTAGCCGCAAACCCCTCGCACAAAATTATGAATTTGTCACTTCAAAAACTCACCCGCCCTTTTCTTCTTATCCTTCCCATTAACATCAATTCCTCGTTTTTGCTGCATCAGCCTTTTATAGTACCCGTGGTAAATGTTCTCGGGGTCGAGGAACGTGAACCGAGGGTCGTTCTTAGCGCGCACGATATCTGCGAACTCGTCTCCATTGCGGGCCACGTAGGACGCCATCTTGTCTATGACTATCTGTACATCTTCTGGGGGCGTGATGATTGAGAGTTTGTCTCTGCTGTCCGTTGAGGAGCTGTCGTCGTAATCTGAGGAGTAGGAACAAAAAAATCAGCTTTTCAGCACATTTATATTCGCATAACTCGATGAAATATAGACAACGTTAATTTTTTTCGCGATTTCTGGTTTTGTCCCAAAGTTACAAGCTGTTCATAATGAGTATTCATGATGAGTACAATGACCCTTACAAGATTTCAATTTATTTCAATTACACCTTGTATTGGCATATCGTCGCCTTAGAGTGAAAATCTCGGGAATGCATTTTTGCTCAAATTTATTTTATTGCGTTTCTAGGAAGAAAACCTCGCAACGCACATCCTGATCTGACTAATTTGTTCATTCGATACTCGTAGCACCATCTATGACAATAAATGAGAACCTCGTAAGTACTCGCATCTGTCAGTTTGGCGTGAATATCTTGCAACGAACATGTCATTTCTTATTTGAAAATTGATTACTTGAGTATATCCTGCTGTAGCTGTATAATTTAGTGTTTTTCGAAAGAAGGTTCATGTTTGAAACGTATTTTTATACAGATATAACTAAATATTAGCACGCAGTTTTTTCTACCTCCTGAAAAGTTACTTCTTTTATACTTACGAGGTTTTCACTCTAAGGCATCGATATGTCACTTAGATACTACCAACATTTTTCTACGAAATAAACTCAAATAGTTCCATGAATGCCATTAGGACAAATGGTGAATTTCTAGCCGGCAGTCCCCTATTTTTTTGACATATAAATTGCTGGTTCTGAACTTATTTTTAACTAACCAATAAAATAGGAATTTTACTAAACAATAATTTAAATATATGATTGTTATCATCCCGAAGACTTGAGTTAGGGTGTTTTCTTAACTTGTGACTGTTGTTCTTGAGCTAATGACTGCTTAACTCACCCGATATGTCGCTGTCCGAGTCAGTGTTGTACAATTATCAAGCTAAGTCCGGTCGAATTTAACAAGGGCGGTTTTTTTGAGTTGCGACTGTTGTTGAGCTAAGTACTGCTGGCGATAACTTATATTAACTCACCCGACATTTCGCTGTCAGAGTCAGTGTTGTAGTTCTTCATCAAGCTAAGTCCGGTCGACTTGAGCGAGGACGGTTTCTTGAGCTGCGAATGTTGCTCCTGCGCTAAGTACTGGTGGTAGTACGCCGCGTATTGTTGGTAGTGGGCTGGATGCATCGGTGGGGCGGTGGGGTCTACTGGAATAGAAATGGTTATGTTAGTTTACGGTTTCGGTTTTTGGTTTTTGACATGTGTATTTTATTGATTTTAATCCTATCGGACTAATGATCAACCTAAACCAAATCCACGTGAAATTAAAAATTTTGATAAAAACAATTTCCCGAACAAAATATTACTTTAAAGTAAATAAAAAATCCTTTTAATGGGGAAACACCAGTATAACCTGTGAAAAGTGAGGTTGTATGTTGAACAAAATATGATTCGCGACTGTAACAAGAATATACGGGTGTTTGAATGTGTACAGAATTAAAATCATCAATACAACCCTGTACACTCATATAACCCGATTGAATGACTATTTCATGAAATATCAATAACTAACTTGACTACTGGCTACTTGGAGACTGGTGTGGAGCGTACCCCCGCGGTGGAATGTTGGATTTGGGCGCCATATTTACGATATTATTTTTTGTTAAAATTGCTAAGTTTACATAATAATAATAATGACACATAACTAAATATTAAGACACTGGTGTAATGCTAATGAAAACCGAGCCAGCAGTTTCATCAACTTCTACTACTACATGATGTTGACTGAATAAAAAAGGTGGGATTTATAAGGGGGATTGAATAACCGAATAAGCTGACCAGGACCCAGACGTTCCTTTCCTGAAGCAAATCAATTTGTTTTTGTACGGTCGATTCTGTAAAAAAAACTCACCCTGAAATCATAAGTGAAGTGAGCACTTAACAGTGTCAATCCCCACCATTACGGAATGACAGAGCTCACTTCCCGCTCACTTCGCCTAAGTTCTCACGGTGAGATTTTTACAGAATAGCACTGCTGTTATAGATATATATTTCATCTGTAATGATCTCACCATGATTCCCATCCGGTCCCTTAGTATACATGACAGGCGGTCTGTAGATGTCGGCGGGCGGGCGGTGCGGCGGGGGCTCGGTCCCCGGGGGGGGCACGTCGCCGCGCGCGCTGTCCTCGTCCGCCTCGCCCTCGCCGCGCATCTTGCTAATCAACATCGTGTAGTCGCAGTCGGCGGAAGGCTTGTAGTGTATGCTTGGGATTGCAGGGGCCTGGTAGGGAGAAGACAGTCGGTAAAGTTGTATGAACTTTATGTAAGCTAAATAAAGATCATAAAATGAGTAAAATTGTTGTTTCATTTAAATTATTTAAATCCGTTTTAGGATGTAGACAAACTGTAGCCATGTGTACGATATTTATACTTACAGATTCAATGACAGTGGATGCCAAACTTGGGTGTAGATATTCTTCATTTTCTTGTGGTTTTTCTGCAAAAACAAAAGTAAGTTTTACGATATTTACATTAATGGAATATACTCATTTTATGATATCAAACCAAATAAAATATAACTGCACAAATCCCCTAATGTAATAAAACAGGGGTATCATGTGGCAAAATCGCAACAAATATTAATTTACAAAAAAAAACCGCACAACAAACATACCTTCCACAACCTCAACCTTCTTCTCGGGCCACTTCTCTGCCTTTACAAGCCCTATGAGCGCCGTATAGTATGGGTTGAGGTTCGAGTCCCGATTGAGGAACTTGAACTGCGCGTTGTCTCCCTGCTTGGCCTTGATGAGGATCTCCATCTGAGCTCCTTGCGATGCTATGAACTTGGCTGTCTTCTCTATTATTGCGTTCTGTTTTACGGATTCGGGCTGTAGGAAAGAAAAGGAATGTTTAGTTTGAAGAAAGTTTTTAATTGCTTCTTATTTTACAGCTTTACTGAATTTTTCTGTGTGGCAATTTTTGGGTTCCGTAAGAGGATAACAAAATACATAACCACGTAGTAACAAGACGTTCTGGGGAGGAGAGAATATCACAGGCGTGAGTGTTACATTATTTTGTTTTTCCCCTTTTTAATATTTTATCAGGGGCGTAGCTACTACTGTATCAGCCGTATCAATGATACGGGGCCCCCGAGCTCCAGGGCCCCCGATACGACATGTGTACAATCTAGTAATAGGGTTATACCATATCCCTTGGTAAGACTGGTTGTCAAACTCTCGGGCTTCTGACTACCCGTAACGAGTGTCGAAGATATGCCATATATAATATAATTAATATAATATAATATAACATATAATATAATGCCATCCGGAACTATCGGCTTAGCGTGCTTTACGAGGCACGGACGAGTCTCGGTGTCTTAAGATGGTCACTCATCCACGGACCAACCGCGGCAAGCGTAACTTAACCTTCAATTGACCCGTACGGCTGTTATTACTTAGCCACGAGCCCCCCACCTTACAAGTCAGTATGATAATTTATGTCTGTAATTTATTTATATGGAAACAATACCCTAACTTTTGATACAGGGCCCCTTTAGAACAAGCTACGCCACTGTATTTTATTCACATTACAATCTAGCCTATTAGCTAATAAATAATTTAAATATAACCTAGGGATGATTTTTCAATAGACACTATTTTTAGTATATTGCAAACCTGAATATAGTTTGTTCAGAATAAGTAACTGAATCGATTCCAATATTCCCCATATCCATATTGGCCCTCCCATAGTAAATCAATCAGCTGGTAGTCAGTTTTGTAAGGGAGGGCCAAATTTTTTTTTCATATTTCGACCTATGTTCTTTGGGGAAAGTTGTTGAGTTTCATGAGCACATTCACCTCCTTCAGGGTTGATACCCCCCTTCCGTTACACGCTGTATATGCATACTCACAAACACAATATCAATGGGCAGCAGCGCCTGGAACGCTGGCGTGGGAACGAAGGGTTCTTCATCCACTTCGGCGGGCTGTGGTAGCGGTTCGGGTTCCGCGGGCGCGTCATAGTTGAACCCCACCTGCCCGTAGCCTGCTGCGTGCAGGCGCTTTAGTTCTTCCTCTGAAGAAGAAGGTTTGATGAGTTCTTCATCTATCTTAAATTAATTTATTGATAGACCACACACAGCTTAAACCACCCAGCGGTCTCAGCTGTGTGTGGAACATGAACCGTATGTAGAATAATGAAATATCAGCTTATGGAAGGATTGTTGAAAATAATTAATTTCCTAAATGTTAATAGGGAATGAAAGTTCATCATTTGTGCCATTGGAAAATCAACACAATAATATAACAATCACAAGGAAGTGGTTGAAGGGCGTGCGTTTACGGAACAGGCTTATGTAGGTAAAGAATTATATTTTGTCTATGTGATAATGGAATAAGAACATTCTGCTTATTTTTAGGATTCCGTACCTCAAAAGGAAAAACGGAACCCTTATAACTTTGTTGTCTATCTGTCAAGACCCTTTTCTCAGGAATGCGTGGAGTTATCATGTTGAAATTAATATCAAATACTCAGGGCTGTAATCCCTTGAAGGAGTGAAAAAATCAAACATCCAACTTCTAAGTCAACGCAATCACAAGATATGGGTGTTTGTGTTCCGTTTATGCTGCATATTTTGACACTTGCAAGGGAATCAAAACCTATAGGGTACTTCCGGACCTAGAATCATGAAGTTTGGCAAAAAGGAATGTCATGTAGCACAAGTAAAGAAAAAATCCGAAAACCACTGTAGTTACATACATAACTACAAATTTGTACGGAACCCTCAGTGCGCAAGTCTGACACGCACTGGGCTGGTTTTTTTATTCATGACAGTGTAGATACAGTTAAGGGTTTTATACAAAATTATATGTGTGTGATAAATACTTTTAAATACATCCCTGCAGTGTAAGTACAACATTGTATATTAAACAGTACACAGATACACTGTTGTATTGACCTTTAACATTGATGTTAAAATTATGTATACATGATAAGCAATGTCTCAGAGATCCAACAAAAGTTATTGTACCAAAATAAATCTCACTACAACCCTTTCAAAAGTGCTTAACATACTATAATAAATTGAGAATAAATGAATATTGTTTTTAATACAATTTTAATCTAGCTTTGTTATAATCCTGATTTTATTGGAATTTTCTTTTAGATTTAATAAGATTATTTAACTTGCTTTTATTCTAATTTTATTTTTAGTGCATAATTAAATGTTTAATGACAAATAATAAACTTCATTTTAAGTAATAAAATTCTGTCACCTATTGCTGCATAAAACTTGCCGAATTGTAATCTAAATTGAAGCAGTCACTGGCTCCTGAAATTAAGGTACTCTAACTTAGCTAATAAGATTCTAATAATTTGTTTTTGTGTTAATGAAACAAGAACATTCTGCTTAATTATTTATCAATGTAGAATAAAATTTATAATTATTATGCATGATAAACAATGTTTCAGAGATACAATAAAAGTTATGTGCTTTGATTAAGTTTTAGTATCTGTTTATTTTACTTAGTAAGGGCAATATAGTATTCTCTTACAATGTTGATTACTGTCCAGTCTGTTATTACATGAATCTGTTCTTATCATAACAATAATTGCTGTTGTTTATCATGAAAACAGCAATATTACTCCACTTACATGCTGTTTTCATGTTTACTTGAAGTATCATTTTTAAATTCACATCAATTTCTTTATGCTACTACTCAAATTTTATTAAATTGCTGTGCCCAACAGGGTCCATGTGAACGTTCATCACGTGCCTAGCCTTTTCCCAGCTATGGTGAGGACAGCTTTTAGTCTAACCGGAATATAACTATTATTAAGACCTTGTAAACACACAGTGTTCTGCGATATAGGTTTGATTTTGAATTTCAGATATGCAAGTGGTATTACAAATAATGCATTAACATTACATCACAACCTACACATACCTTTATACATTTCCTCTTCATCTTCATCAGTGTGCAGCGCACGGTATCTCTCCTCGTCACATAGCTGTTCCACGTCCAGCTCTCCCCGAGTAAGTTCCACCCGCCAGTCGTAGCCTCCCGGTGGTGCTTCTAGCCTGGTCAGGTCGTGCAGAGCTCCCCGTGCATCGTACCTGTCCAGATAATATTATCTTGCATTATTGGTACGTTTAAACAGTTAGATTAAGCCAGAATCGTTTCATGGTTTAGGAACCATTTTGCTGTAGATATGTTTTTATTTCATGGTTGGAGACATATTCTGGGAGTAATTTAGGTGCTTGAAATGTAACTGTTTTAACCCGATGTTGAAGTAAGCAAGGAGCTGCTCTTTGGTTAAACTTGTTATAAATTGTTGTACTATGGTTAATGCATTTCATAGTTAACATATTCTATTTATAGTTTAATTATAAACCAGATCCTTTCTTATATCACACACTTTGTTCTAGATATTTTGTGTAATCTTCAAAAGCTTATAAACAATATGCCAGTTTCAAACTTTACAAATCTCCTGAGATTTAATAGACACTTATGTTAGTAATAAGCCAATAGTCAATTTAAACAATCAAAGTAAAACAAAGTGATTTTGAATATAATACAATGATAACAAATGGCATGTTACATCAATATCCTACAATTATTCTCTTTACTTCTATATCTAGCATAATATAACAAGTCTAAAATCAACATTATCAGCTTGTAAGATAGAAGAGAAACTTTCTTTAGGGATTGTTTGGATGTCTCAGAATCGAAGGGATCTCTAACCTATTATAACACCTGGATTTTAAAATACATACTCAAGTGAACCGTTGCGGGTTATACATACCACCGGCGGGTGTCACCATAACATTACACGATGCCACAAGCACCTGAGGCACCCGACGCTCGATCTTCTTACACAGGACTTCGTACAAACATTCTCTGCGAAATACTTAAAGGTCTTCCGAAAATTTATTTTTTTCTGATACATAACTATCTTTGTAGGTTTATAGCGCCACAGTTAGCAGTCTTATAGTAAAAAACTGGTCGAACCTGTCGATCTTCAACGTTTCATCCCCCATCCACGGAATGAGGTGTTTGCCTTGGTCAATGTGAAGGGCTTTATCATCGTCCCTGAACAATTTGCACGAGTAGCCGAACACGAATAGGTCTTCTTTCTTCTCCTTGAAATCACTCTTTCTTAATATACCGGACTCTTGACTTCCAGTCCACTTCAGAGACATTTTTATATCAAAATTAGAAAATTATCAACACACACAGAACCCATGCCGAAGGCGCAACATGATAAGAAACGTTCAGAAATGGTTTATCAAATGACAGCAGGACAGGACAGCTTCTATAAATAAAACATAAATATTTTATGTCTTATTGGCGTGACAGGAATTTGGTTTGTGTACGTACAGTATTTAAATATTGTGCACCCAAGCAATATTAACAAATAATATATCTATTTAATTTCTGTTCACAAGTTTTTCTCTTCTAGGAATAGAGAATTTTATAAATAAAATCAATAGTTGTTTTTGATTTCTGAACGTATTTGTAGAGCCGAGGACTGAGAATGCCGAGACAGATAAAAAATAAAAGTAACGTTCGAAAATCGTATTAGAAAAAATGTGGCTATTTTATTGATTGGAAATTGGGTAACTCTGTAAAAAACTCCACAATCACATTTATCACATGTGTGTGTGAACAACTGCAATGAGTTTATATTGATAAGTTTTAGAGGTGGTTTAAAATTGTATTGTTTTCATGTTGTCAACAGACTTGAAATTGCAACAGTTTGATAAAACTTGCCTATAAATTGCCAATCATAAAACAAAACTTTCAAAATCATATTACAGCCAAATAGGTGGCTTAATAATTGAGTTGATTACATAACACATTTACAATGAGCATTCCGTAGCTTCAAAATGTCCAATAAGTTGAACTTACTTGTTATCGATACTCTTCCATGATTACTTTCCATACCACAAAGAACGCCGTTTTTCTAAAAAAAAACTAAACAATGGCAACTGGATATAACTCGAACAAATTACGGATGCCAGAAATCACTTAATAACGCGCTGCAGTATAGCAAATTAAAAATGGTCGTGTTATATACGTTTCAAAAGGCATATGGCGGACGTTTTATATATTTTTGCATCGAAAACTGATAAAATCTTTTAGTTATGAGTATCTTGTGACCGCTAGAGCGTATTTGTTAAAAATTAGTAGATAAACGTTAGTTTGTAATGTGTAAATAAGTCTATTATATCTAGAGTCTTATAAATATTGATAGTATTTTCGTGCGTGGACGTTTTGATCCGTATTGTTGAAAAACGAAAAGTCTGTGATATAAACAATACATAGGTGATAGATTAATTTCCTGAACAATTTTGTATATATTGTAAAGTTGTTATAGAATTTTAGCGAAAGTAATATATTGCGAGAAGACTGAGTAACTGAGTGGAGGATTTGCGAGCTATGTCAGCTGTGAACCTATTGTCTTCCTTGAGGGAGAAACCGACCGACGAAAACCCGGATGATGGCTCGAATCCCGAAGGTAAGTTACCAACACACTCCTTTTGTGTTATTTTGTACATATACCGCCATTGGTCCATTATCTTGCGTCAAAGATCTCTAAGCAGTTTACAAAACATTGACCCTGATTTCTTCAGTTTTCCAAGGGTTTTGTTGATGCCTTGCAGGTACCGTTACCAATTTATTGGTGGCTGTCCAACCTTATGAAGTGGTCAACTCTTTATATTTACTGCATTTAATATACAAATCTTGCAGGTTTTTATGTAGGTCACAAGCACAGCAAGATCTAATGTTTAGTTCACTATTTTTTAACCACAATTATTTTTGCTTAAGGTCTACTCCTAGTACTATAAACCAATAAGGTTCTATACCTAGTTTTTAGTATTAGAACAGGTACATCTTTCTAAGTTTATGACTTCTATTGGATCACCCTTGTTAATTGCATTAGAAAACTCTGCTAATGTTCTGTTTTGCATATTGTTTATATAAAGTAGGTGTATACAACAAGTTCTTAGTGGTTTAAAATAATTATTATCTTATCATGGTTATCATAATCTATGGAAGCTTGTCATAAATATTCAATCTCTTGAGAATAGGAAGGTAAGTCATTGAAAGTTTATTACAGTTTCTAGAGATAACAAGTATTCCCTTTAATTGAGACCACTTTAGCAGGATATGCCATAAGTATTGTACTAATAAGGTCACATAATTATGTACCTTTTCACTAACTATTTACTTTAGTTTGATATCATCTTTACACTGCTGTCTTTCTGTCTCAATGGATGGATTTCATAGTATCTGCACAGTGAACGATTAAATTACAGCTATAATATCTTTTTTATTTGTTTATAAGTGAAAAAACTGATTATTTTCCATTTTACATAATACACATCCTCTGAAAAACAATTGCATTAGCAAGTCAAATGTACCAATTTATAGTAAAGTTTATGGCAACATCGTTAAATGCATGATGTGTACAAAAACTGTTTTGATGTTTACCACTCAAGTGTCACCAAGGTACTAGTGTACCCTTAACTGTAAACTGATTAGTAAAACAGAATTTTAAGTATACATTCCTAAGGACAAAAGGAATTGAACTCGGGATGTAACATAGCCACTATTTTCATATAGTGTCTGGCTTTGTATGTAAATTTTGTGGGTGAACCTACAAAAACAAATGACTGCTGTGAGCTGGGCAGGTCTGGATTTAATAATAACTTGTCAGTTATTCTGTATTGTTATGACTTAAAAACAGTTCATCATTTTGTGCATTAATTAAGATACTTATTCCAATAGCGTTTTCTAAAAGATTCTCAATTTGACTTTCACTTTCATTGCCAGAGCCAAGGTACTTAAAAGATTTTCACAAAATCTAATCAGTCAGGATCTCCTTGTGTGTGAATATGTCATTTTTTTTTTTTACATAATCTTGCATACAACAATACAAAAAAAATGACTGGATATGGGAAGTGAATCAACACAGCAAAATGGTTGCACCACTATTGCACTGTTTAGCTTGACATGGCAGTCTTGTTGAAATCAATTTTAATGAAGCCTGTAAATCTCTAACTTCTGACTAAACTTTTCCTAACATTATGCCGTTTCTTTCAAGTTTCTACAAAAGAGGCCAATAATGTTTGCTTCCTATAAACAAAAATGAATTGTTTTGCTGACCGAAGGTAGCATCTTTATTGTCGAACTGGGGGTATAAATAGATTCATAAGCTAATATTACCTGTCAGGGCCCAATCTAGCTATTTAGCCGCTCCAGGCAAAGATAATTTTCGCCGCCCTTTACATACATTAACACCATATAAATCATGAGCTTGTTATGTTGAGGGATGTTAAGTATATAAGTAGATAAAATATATGATATTTTTGGGATTATACCTATAATATTCACGTCAGTCTATTGGGCCTTCTGAAGAAGTACCTACATATATGAAAGTTGGGGTTGAGTGTTCTTATGTTTATAAGTACATATACAATAATACAATGTATGTCTTTCAAAGAATTTCACAGAAACTACTGAATGGATTGAATTTTATGATGATTGATTTTCGGGATTCACGATCGCCCCGTATGCATAGGTTATAAGGTTGCGTTTGAAGCGCGTATACGCGAGTCATCTGCGCGTCGTCTGCCCGTTTAAAATACACCGTGTGCTTACGGCCTAAAGTAGGTACGAGTAGGAAGGTGGCACATAAAATTCTCAACCTCCAACCTGCCAACCAAGCCCCATTAGGCATTCACCACCCATCCGGTGGTGAATAAACATGGCAACGTTATTAATGAAGATTTTTTGAAAAATGTGATCTATATTAAAAAGTGGTTCAATTAATTCTGCTCGTTATTCTGATCAAACTATTTTCAGGTTTTGCGCATTTAACGTTACACATTGTATAAATTATAGGAATCATCCAAAAAATCTAATAATCAAAGTACCTACCTACCTTACCAATTTAAATACTTATCGTCATGCCAATATTACTTGCATTAAATACAAGGATTTTTCTCTTGCAGTGTATGAGATAAGTATTGTTATTGGTGTCATATTATGCATTTATTATTGAGCTTATTATTATCAACAAGTAACAAACATTTTGCAATAATAATAGTCCTAGGTTTGCAGTATAGTCTAATCTAAACATTAACTGGCCCGTTGGTCTCGTGGTCGCAAGCGCGACTGCTGACGTGGGGTCCTGGGGTCGATTCCCGGGTCGGGCAATATGTTATTGAGTTTTTCCTTTAGGAATTTCTTAGTAGCAGCCTGGAGTTTGGAAGTCGGCGGTGTGGTACTCTCGTGCTTCGGAAAGCACGTTAAGCCGTTGGTCCTGCGCCTGATCTCTCTCCGGTCGTGTCGGATTGCCGTTCCATATTCCATCGGACTATGAGAGTGAGGGAAGAGGGAGTGCACCTGTGTCTGCGCGCACACTTGTGCACAATAATATCTCCCCTGCCGAAGACTAGTCTCTACTCACTAACATTTTTCTAGCTAGCAACTGTTTTCAATTATTTCTTTGTTAGCAGCCTTTTTTAGCTTCCTAAAAAAGGTTGCTTACAAAATTGCCAATATTTCCGGGAATCTATGTTCGACCATTGCGAAAAAGGGATTTGAATTTCGGCAAGCCATGACTTTCAATACCCCAACGTTGTAATCTTCTCTATGATTGCACGCATATCGAATACTTGCTTTTTCCCGCGGCTTCGCCCGCATCTAGGTTGGAAAATATCACACGGGAACCTATCAGGTCAGGTTGTTTGCCAAACATTCGAATCGGCCAAGTACCAGACAGAGTGACAGAGTTACTTTGTCATTTATGATATTTCTATGGATTATTAACAGTGATCAGATAATCGGATGCATATTTACCTAAAGTGTAGGTGTTGGTTATTATGGAATGCACTTTTGTATCGAAAAAATCCCGGGATTTCGGATTCAACAAATTTACTGTTTTTATTATAGAATCAAGTCGGACGATGTCTTACACTGAACATAGTCATAAATTGATGGGGAGCTTAAAATTAACTTCAAGTAAATAGACATTAATAATTATGTAATCCCCAGTTTTTTTTTAAATACCACATGCTAAAGACGACGTTCCTTCATCATGTTACAGACTAGTTTCGCATTCCCGAATTTTCTGGAATCCCGGGATTTATATTTAAAAAAATATGTTTTAAGAAGCCGCTTCCATAATTTCCTAACCAAAAATGAACTTTAGGTAAATATGCATCCGATTATCCGATCACTGAGTATTAATTAATAATATTAGTAAGGATGGTGAACGCGCCCTTAGTTCGTAGTTTAAATGCTCATGTAATTACAAATGATTTATGGCACTGTACCTAGTATAATAGAAAGGTGGAGGAGTTATTAGACCGTTGACACAAAGTATTTATCACATACTTGCAACATTGTCGTCAGGACTGCATGTAAACAATGAGACGTAACGGTACGGTACGCCTGCGATTTTACGTGTTATTAAAACAAATAGCTCCCTTGTTTTTTTATTGGCATTGGGATTTTTGCGTGCTGGCCGAAAAGTATTTTGTTCATGAATGTACCCGATAATATTTGAAGCGATTTGTTTTTTTTTTTATTTGTGTAGGTATTCGTAGGTAACGAAATAGGTGCCTACCTTCATATCGCGATGAATCACAACTTTCGCAGTTTTCATGATTTCACTGGTTCCTTCTGGGGTAATGGACACTGCAGCTTGATGTCGCTGAATTTGTTACCGTTAGTCACCTGTCCGTCTGTATTTTACGACTGCATATTTCTATGCATAACGGGAATGCCCGAAACAGACAGTTAAGATCGATCTTTCGATTTGGCAGCCTTGCAATAAGTGGGATGGATCGCAGGAGAAATATCAGCTAGCTTATTTCATTTTCTACATACAGACAGATTTACCGTTACTAGGTATCAAAGATCTGTGTAGTGATTGATTAAATATACAAACATAACATAGGTAGGTATTTATTGCATCGAAATGGCATCGAAAAATTTAGAAAGGTTTTTTTACTAACGGACAATGTCCCAGTGCTGGGCAAAGGTCTCCCTTAAATTCTTCCACCTACCTAACTAACTGACTGTATTCTAATATCCATTTTCTAGACAAGTTATCTACTACCTTGGCCGAGTTAATATGGAAATTAGAACAAATCCGTACATATTTATTGCTAAACCTTTTCACTGCACGTAGTTGTTTACAATAGCATCAATTTCTCTGATATTTCAATATGAATATGGTCGTCGTTCCATGCAAATTCAACCGGGTGCGTGATAGGTACGGCAGCTATCGTGTCACGAAAAACGATTTATTTAATTAATGAATGAAATGCGTGATTAAACCAGACTCGATTAATCGAATGAACCCCAAGATTCGCACTAACACCTGTAGCCTCATTTTCATGGTGCTACAGCGAACATTGCATCCTAGAGTAAGCATTGGACTTGTGGAGAGATTGCCGATTATTATCTATGGATGGGCATCTTTTAACGACGTCGCCACCAGGTTGGTTCAGATCAAGCTTCACCGGTGAGTCTTTTGGCGGGGTTATACTGCTTTCTCGGTTCTTTTGTATGTAATTGCTCTGCTGTGTTATGTTGTGTTAGATGTTGCTGTATTCAATGTCATCGTCGGAGGTCTCGCTGCTATCCGTTTCAGGTTTTTTGTAAATCTCACTAGCGATCTTGATCTTATTTCCGTTTTCCGACGTATCCATCAAAAAATGGGAATCAATTTTTGGATGGATACGGCGGAAAACGGAAATACTTCAGGTCCTGTTTTATGTTTTAAGTTGTCGTTCCATGTGTAAATAGGTCGGCTGACCTTCTTGGATTTGGCCTTGTCCTGCATCGCTGCATGCAGCAGGTGTGGTTCGCGGCGCCTATAAACATGTGCGAGGTAGCATCTTGTGGTTCTTGATGCGTATGGTCACTGTTTTTCCGTCATAGATTTCATGCATTTTCTTTTCCTTTTGTTTATTTATTTATTTGTTTTTTTTTTTGTTTATTCTGAGAGTGGTTAATCCAGTCTCTCATGACAACTCGCTCATATCTTCTGTGTATTGACCCGTTAGCTTTAGTAAGTGCCAATACTTTCAAACCATGTATCACGTACGGTACGATCACCATTCGTTACACGAGTCTGTTTATTTTTTTTTAAATTCAGTCCATTTTTGAGTTCTTAATGAATGGTAGTAACGATTTGGCGTTTCTCATGGCCTGTTCGCAACGTTTTTTTGTAGTGATTTTTCTGTTTATTCTAGATGTTATGTATTTCATCAAATGTCGGTATACTTATTCCATTAAGGGTCACGTAGATCGTTTTCTGTGTAACTATAATAATTATTATAGTATTTTTGTTTTTGTTTCGTTCATTTGGAGACCTACACTATCTTGTACAATATAGTATAGGATACCTTCTAACCCTTCTATGTCATCTCTAATGAAGATTAGATCGTCCGCAGATGATAGTACCAGTGGGAGTGAGATTTCACGATCCTGGTCAAGTTTTATTAATTGGGTTTCCCCGTCGAGGGTCCTAAGGACTTCGTCGATGACCAGTGTAAACAGGCGAGGGGACAGAGGGCAACCTTGTTTGATTCCCTTTCCTTCGACAATTCAACTGCTTTGCTGGCCACACCATTTGATACATGAACTGTCAAATGCCCATTTATGCATACCTTGATTATCCTGTTGGTTAGCGATTTGTTCGTTCGTTGTAATAGGATAACTCTTAGTGCATTGAAGCCGACGCTGTCAAAGGCTTTTTCTATGTCGAGGGCATACATTTATTTACCTGCACGCCATTCTTCGTCTAAGACCCTTTTAAGTGTAAAGGTATGGTTGTCTGTTGACATATTGTTTAAAAAGGCCGCTTGGTAGTTGCCCAGTTCCGTTATAATATCGTCCAGTGTGTTTAGTACGTACGTGGCGATATGCAGCGATAGTCATTCGCATATTTTTAGGGATATTGTTTTTTTTGGAATTGGTACCTGCACGGTATCCAGCCACGTGTCGGGCGCGGGCGCTTCGTTCTGTGTTCCAGGCTTTGTTCATGTATTTGGTGACGGCTTCCTGTAATATTTGGGGCATCGCTTTGTAAAGCTCGATTACCATTCGGTCAGTTTCTGGAGCTCTCCCTTTCCGCATTTTATTAATGATACTCATTACGTCATCCGCAGTGGGTCCATCACACTGCTTCGGCTGTCGGCTTTTTAACCGACTTCAAAAAAAGGAGGAGGTTATCAATTCGACTGTTTTTTTTTTTTTTTTTATTTTTTTTTTTTATGTTTGTTACCTCATAATAACCGACTGGGTGAACCGATTTTCATGATTCTTTTTTTATTTGAAAGCTGGTGCTTCCCGTGTGGTCCCATTGTCACCATTTCAATATCTGATGATGGGATCTTGTAGAAATCGGGGGAACTCTTCAATAAATAACAGCAGATTAACCGCGATTGTTGCTATAGCATATCTAAGCATTGTTTACACCATCACACAACATAATATCACGCCTGTACTCACTACAAAGGTTATAATTTTTTTTATTATAATAATAATTAATACCAGTAAAACTACCGCGATTGCTGCTATCGCATATGTATGCATTGTTTACGCAATCGCACAACATAACATCACGTCTGTACCCTATAAACGCAGATGCAGCTTCCTGTCACTGATATTTACATAGCAAGTAGTGTTTATATGAATTTGATTGGGGTAGATATAACTAAAAAGTGAAAAATAAAAAATTTTATATAAAAAAAAACAACCGACTTCCAAAAAAACACTACAAAGTGAAAAATAATTTTAATTTCGGAAGTCGGTGTCAAAAAACCAAAATGCGGAACCAGCGACACCGACTTCCAAAATTAAAATTATTTTTCACTTTGTAGTGTTTTTTTGGAAGTCGGTTGTTTTTTTTTATATAAAATTTTTTATTTACATTAACTGTTAGTATAAGACGGCCCTCGGATTTTAGAATATTTGTTCCCATTTGGTCATCGGAATATAAGTAGATCTTTTTCGACGTTTTGTTTTGAAGTTTTCACCAGTCCATTGGGCCAGGCCCTGCTGCATGCTTTTTACTTCCTGATATTTAACCTTTTGAAGTGTTGCCTGACGTTCTTTTACGCGGTTATGCCTGTTTGGATTATCTGGTTACCTACTTTCTAGTAATTTAGCCATTTGTAGGTTACCAAGATCTAGTCGATGATCTCTGGAGAGAGCTGGCAAATGAAGCAGAGTTTCCTGGGCAGCTGCTTTTAATACTTCCGTTATGGTATTCCAGGGTATTTCGATGCTTTCGTCCGTTGAGTTGATTCCTAATTTTTTTTTCTTTTTTTGTTATGCAATCTTGTTATTTTGTTTTGTTGAAATTGCTATTGAGGGCGGCATAATAGTGTTGCGCGCCACAATTAATGCCAAATAGCACTGTTTATAGTTGAAATCCGTGGCTACAATTGGTCTCCTTCACGGCCGGCTGTTGCCTTTGTGTATTATTGTGTTTGCTGTTTTCTTTTTTGTTTGAAATTCTGTTTGTTCTTAGCAGCCCCCAGATTATTTTGAGGTCAGAGGTGCCCCTAGCAGCCCATTCGCCTTTAATACGTTGAAAAGAGTTTTTCTGTTGCATGTGGCATTATAATTCGATCCAGTTGATTTCTGAGTGCTCTTTAACCATGTTATCCTGCATGATCTCGCTTTTGTCGTTTCTATTTGCAGTTTTTCCCTGTTGGCTATATCCATTAACAGTTCCCCGTTGTAGTTGGAAAAGTCATGGTGTAGGTTTTGTTGAAACAGCCCTTTGCGTTGGAAACTTTGTGTATCATGTCGACTAATATGGGCGTTAAAGTCGCCAAGAATTATTGAAGTACATTTCCTTGGTTTTTGTCTGATCAAGTTTAATAAGCCTGTGAAGGATCTGTTTGCTTTAGATGTACAACTGTTGATGTGAGAGTTGATTATATACAGAGGAGCAGGCTTGTCATTTTTCCTGCCAACTTTAAGAGTAGCTGACATCGCGTCTGTATCCTTTTTCCTGTTAACTAATTCAATTTGGGGATCTTTTCTGACAATTGCAAGTCCCCGGTGTGCTTTACCTGCGGTTCCGAAGAGGTATCATTCGTAGTGTGTGGAGTTGTATGCTCCTGAGTTCATCCCTGTTTCTTGTATGCAGGCTACATGAATGACCCCATGTGAAAGTTCAGCGCCTATCCTAGCGGACGTTCCATGTTGAAATACGCAAGTCTAGGAAAGTGTACTTTATTGCGGTTAACGGCAGGTTACTAAGTATTGTGAACCCAGTGACATCCGTTACTGGGTCTGATAACGGTGTATAAAACTATGCTTGTTGTTCATACTGTGTTAATGAGCTAGCCAATTGGGGGCTGTTCGTTTGAGACTGGGGTTTCGTGGGTTGTCCTTGCTCTTAACGTGCGTGCTGGTCCTTTTAGATGTTGTGTATGTTGTCTGGTACTGGCTCGCCGGTAGTACACTTGTATGATTCTGGTATCCGTGTGCACATGCACATTAACGAGGTAGAACTCGGACACGGCGATTAGGATATCCACTCCTCTCCAGAACGTCTTGTTAAACTGCGTGGTTATGTATTTTGTCATCCTTTGTTCCTGGGAGAGATTGCCGTATATTATTTTAAAAGTGCTAGGCGAATTCTATCGTCATCTCGACGCTGCACAACATAATGAACCGAGATCTTGACGGACTGACACTTGGTCGAAAGCTTTTTTTTTTTGGGCACAGGCCTTCCTCAAATTCTTCCAGGTGCAAGCCTCTGAGGTTTAGAAATGAAAAAAATATAACATTGATAAGTAGGTACCACCTACCTAACTAACTGACTGTATTCTAATATCCATTTTCTAAGCTACTTATCTACTAATTACCTTATCCGAGTTAATATGAAAATTAGAACAAATCCGTACATATTTATTGCTCAAATTTTTCACTGCACCTAGTTGTTTACATGCCATCAATTTCTCTGATATTTCAATATGAATACGGTCGCTGTTCCACGCAAATTCAACCGAGTGCGTGATACGGCAGCTATCGTGTCACGAAAAACGATGTATTTAACGAAGTTTATACGAATTATAGGAAAAGTTTGGTTACTTGTAACAGCATATCAAAATGCTAATTAACAAGCTAGTTTTCTGTGCAAGTTTTTATAAGGTTTTTTATGCCACCAGTCCTGCCAAAGACTATATAGTCTTTGGCAGGACTGGTGGCAAAGACAAAAAAAATAACAAAATACCTCTGTATTTTCCATAGAGCAATGTCAAAGTGATTGCACGAGTCGATCCGGTCAGCCCTTAACGTTTTGTATGCAGGGGTAAATATTGCAGGGAGGATCAAGGTCAGTTGGGCCGTTCCCCCTGATTGTGCACAGTGCACAGCTCTCAATATGCACCCGTCCGTTGCAACGTTTCATCAGTTGAGATAGGTGATTGATGTAATGGCGTCCGGTGTCGCCGTTTTCTGGTTTTAATAATAAAAAAGTCTGGTTAGGTATTTGCAAAATTTTCCTCTCTAGATTCCTCAATAGTCAGATGGTATATAAGTGTGAAAGTTTCGTTCAGCGCTTCCTGATATAAGGCCAAAAAAATCGAGAGACGTGGGGCGTTGACTGAACCCTAAAATAAATTGTGATAAAGTAACTGTTGTGAAGTGATAATGTGGTGCAAAAAATTCATACAGTGGCATTTGACAAAGTTCCAAGCCGACAGACATGGAAAGCAGGCTAGTATGTTGATAGTTAATATGATTAAATCTGTGAATCGCGTTTAGAAATAAGAAAATCGTACATACCAACGTAATCAGTAGCTTATCATCTCACTTTTGCAGATGGCATTTTTGTCAATTTTCTGAACATAATGTTTACGAAAGAAAACGCGATATTTGTCATTTCTTTCTGTTTACGACGTTTTCAAATCGTAATTTTGAGTAGCGCTACAATAATGTTTATGGTTATATTTCTTTATTTATCAGTTTTGTAAGTCATCATCGAAGAAATAAAATGTATGGGGTTTTCGCATAATTGGATCAATGGCTAGCCGCTAGTGGGTAGTTGGTAGCAAGTACACAAGTTCAACACCTGTATTAATACAACACATACCTACTAGATACTTACACACTTTTTAAGCACATGTCTTAATATCTGGGCTTGTTCAAAATGTAACCTTTATGTTAGGCACGGCGCACATTGGCGGCACGGCAGTGGATCCTTCGGCATCCCTACATGTAAGCGCACACTGGCGGTAAAAATGCCGTGGCATCCTTAAGTATGCCGCGACGTCCTTAAGCATACCGAAGCGTCCTTAGGCGTGCCGAGGCGTCCTTGCTAATAAAGCTACGCGCGTGGCCACGGGGTTCGGGCGGGCGCTGTCTTGCCGCGGTATCCCGAAGACTGCCAAAGCGTTTCGAAAGCTGCCAACGTGGCATGCCTAAACATACCTCGGTACTGTTTTTGTACTTACGACCATTAAAATTGAAATCTCAACTTTATTTCCATACTATCTAAGTTATATTTTTATTCGTCGCCTAAAATACTTTGCCATGCTGTGCCGCCAGTGGGCGCCGGGCCTTAGTATGAATGGAGATTAGCTAACACAAACGAATTGGGAGTTCAAAATAATAATCCAACTTGCTCTATAAGTTTTCAACACTCATTGATTTTCAGATAAACCTACGATGCTTATTTCGATGGATAAGAAAAAGTTACATCGATAAAAAAAACCATTAGTCTGCAAATGATACACCTCATTTTGCAACAAAGTTTAATTCGAGAAGATTCGACCTTCATATTTCTTTACTTGTGCTCATAACGTAATTCAATTTACATTTCAAAGTCGAAAGTATTTCCGTATTCGCAAACTATACTGTTTCCGTAACAGTACATTTATATGTGCAAAACCGCATTGCAGACGCTCTGCAGGATATTTTGCCGCTTGAGCTAATATCCATACGAAAATGGAAGCGACAACACCGAATATTAATTAATATTGCATTGAACGTTTTGATAAAAAAAAAGATCATGTAGGACGATATTTGCAAAAACGCTTCAAACATACCAACTTTGTGAATGTTGTTTTTCAAGTTAAGACATTATTTGTTTGCCGTTACGATTTGAACCAAAATTATAGTTCTAGAACACCTTTTATTAAAATAGTGTAAGGTACTTTTGAAAAAATAAAAAATCGCAAATCTTCCTTGATCGCGATCTTGAGAAAATTAAACAAATGTTGAGGGTAGTCGAACTTCGTCGTGTAGTCGACGCCCGTCAATTTGAATCAGTCTTTGAGGCGTGTTCGTGCGTTCCGTGTCGTTTGTGAAAATCCGTGATTTTCCTCTTTTTCCTTTATATCTATGACTATACTCTTCTTCTACCGTGGTAGGAAATATTACGTCGGTTACACTTAGATGAGCCCGCGTTCTGCGCAACCGTCTCTCTGACAAACCCCTAGTTTTAGCGTTTTAGTGAGCTTAGGTATATGTTAACTTGTTTAGTGTTTTATATATTATTTTATTTTTTACAATCGTTAGTCTTATTTATTTTATCGTTAGGCTAAGTTTTAGTTAGGTTATTTTTTTACGACGCCATTTTGTGGTGTCGCGTCATCAGTGTGATGACTGATATGGTTAGTAAGGAGTCTGCGCCGCCGGTAGGTAAGGTGCTAAAGAAGGGGCGTCGTAGGACGCGCAGGGCCGGCAGCCGGGCCGCCCGGCGTCGCGCGCGTACCTCCTCGGCCACGCTAACCGCTGTAACAGCTACTAACACCCTCGAGAAGACAAGTTCCCCTGCCAAGTGCGCGGTACACGCGTTTCTGCTCAAGTATCAGAGTGCGATGAGGAAGATTCCCGCTCAGCTGCCTCCGAAGGTCCACGCTGGTCCGCCCACCAAGAGGGTGAAGCGCGTGTCTTGGCGTAAGTTACGTCATTTCGTTTTGTTACATGTATATAACCTCCAATTTTAATGACTTCAGAAAAGGACCAAATTGTGATTTATTAAGGTATGGAAAATGTCAAGCGGCTAAATTGTTTTCCGATAGCCACTAGTAGTGGTTCGATTAGACTTCTTGATTGGTTGGATCGAGAATCGTGGAGTGGCGCGGTCGGATGCGAACATCCCGCCCTCGTGTGAAAGTGACGATTAGCCGATACGTTACGTCCATAATACCAACTTCGTTCGATCACGCTATCGTTTTTTTTACAAAATTTGTGTCGTAATAATTTTTCATTAGCCATTGTTTTGCTTCGGCTTATCTTGTTTGGATAAGATTGGTTGAATATTGAAGTGACGATTAAAAATAACATGTTATTAAACAAAAATAACATGATTAAGTTAAACAATTTAATTAGTATCTTGGCTTGTCGCTAAATGGCATAAAAAAGGTGTTTGCTAAACATTGCCTATAAACTACTTCCTTAGTATTTTTTCCCTTTATTCAAAAATGTTGCTTAAAGTTAAGTTGTGATTAGCGACTATTTAACCATACATTTTTGACGTTTAAACGTCATTTAACTTAATCATCGTTTATAAATAAACCCCTATACATATGTGGGTACCCCTAAACCCTAATCTAATTTAACATGCATTCTCCACACAATAATACTATTGTTACTCGGTCCTACACGAAACCTGCATTGATTTTACGATACTTCCATTTGATCATAAAATACTGTGGAACGTTCTTTCGAATATGCCTTTACGGATTTGTCCACACACACATTTTTGTTGAAACGTTCATTCAGAAAAATCAATACCAGCAACAAATGTTTACAAAATAGCTCCCTCGCGTCTGTCAGTCTGGTTCGGGTTTAACTCTGAAAATGCCAGAAGAAAATCGTAATACTTTAAAAATTAAAAATCACTCGTGATTTTTTATTTAGTCAATAGATTAGCTTTTGAAATTATCGCAAAAAGATTCTTCTGTTCACTACAGATACCTAATGATATTTAAAATTTAGATTTACGACAGTATAAACTCATGAGAAATTGACAAAATTATGCGTCAATTAATGTCGGGACTACTTCTAGTTTTTATAACCTTGAGTCATCCATGTAATATATAGTTCCGTCGCACGACTTGCACGGCTCATTAGAATAATTGCACTAGTAAATATATTTACGTGCAGCGAAATGTGGAGATGCTCTTAGCGACCATGTTAAATATAGAGCATTGTTGTCGTCTATTTCAGTGCACAGGCGGGGTTATATCAGGTGGTAACTGGCGGCTACCCAAACCTTTCCTTTAATACTGTAATTTATTTTATAATTAAAGCCAATAGTGTCCAGACAATCCTCACTGTGCATAGTGCTACATTTATTTCGTGCTCTGAAAACGAAAAACATGTTTTGTCACAGTTCTCAGGTGTAAATAGGACGGCTCGTCTTCCTAAATATATTTGTAATAGACAGACTAACCCGATTATGTTTCACTTACAATTAGTCATAAAGACTCGGTGCAGACATCAGTGTCCAACATTTAACGATGCGTAAAACCGTCTTTACTATATATTTTTGGCAGATGGTGTAGGAAAATCATTATTACAAGTTTTAGAGCCCTCAAAAGGGGAATGGAAAATATCGTAAGGTAACCGGCCTGTCCGAGAACCAAAAATCCGGAGAAATGTACAAACAACAACCCGCACTGGGCCCGCGTGGTGCTTTACGAATTTACGGCCCACTCCCTGTCATGGAAAGGAGGCCTGTGTCCCCGCAGTGGAAACATTATAGGCTGGTTATGGAAAGTTTTAGAGAGTATGAAAATCCCTGGCCTGAAAGGTTCATCAAGTATGATCAGGAAATATGCTATCAAATCTTTCTTCAGCTGCTATCTAGGGTGGTCTTCTAAGACCAAAGAAAGAATGGCAGATAAACAGTAGGAGGCAAGTTTTTATACTTTATCAGAGAACTTCAAATTGACCGACAGTTTCAAGTAGCGTTTTGGCAGCCATTGAGAATTCAACGTTGCGGCATACGTTAGCGTATTTTCTATCGCTCGTTATACAAATAGGTCCGTGAAAGTAGTTAGTAATCCATTATTAGCCATTGAAAGTACGCCAATGTGCATACGTATGTAATGTACACAAAAACGATGGACAATTCGGAACTAAAAGTAATATTGGAACGAATTTTTGAACATAAACAATGTTTGTATTGTTACACTGTCGAGGAAACTGAAATACACGGTTGTACAACATTCGTTTCTTTGTTATTTATTTATTTTGATGGTTTCATGCTCGATTTGTAAAGGAATACGATCACACTTAAATTATGGAAAGGGTTCTTTTATAAAATAACAAGTTGCATGAATATAGCAATACGTATTAATTTATTCTATTTACAGTTGGTATTTGTTTGACTCCTAGAGCAAATATATTCAGGTTCATTGACATCTAGCTTTATTTTTTGCACGTTTAAGTATGTTTCTAATGTAAATTAGAATATTGTTTTGAATGTTATCAATGCTATATTAAAATAGTGACTGACCTTATAAAGATCTGAAGACTAAAAATAGAAATATAATCTCTTGACGGGGGTGCTCCTATGACATGCCTTTCTGAGGAGTCAGGTCCGCACTGACCTCTGACATGATTGTTTGTACAGTCAGCGACAAGAACTAATTAACTACATTATAACACATATTTGATACAATTAAAAATGTTGATTGTACTTTATTTAAACAGATAAAGTACAATCAACATTTTTAATTGATTGTAGCTTAAATTGTCTATACTTATCGTTTTTAGGGTTCCGTACCCAGAGGGTTAAAGGGAACCCTATTACTCCCGCTACGCTGTCCGTCCGACCGTCCGTTCGTCCGTCCGTCTGTCTGGCACCAGGTTGTATCTCATGAACCGTGATAGTTAGACAATTGAAATTTTCACAGATAATGTATTTTTGTTGCCGCTATAACAACAAATACAAAAAAAAAAACAGAATAAAATAAATATATAAAATAGAGAATATAAAATAAAATACAGAATAAAATAAAGATGTCTGTTGTATGGGGGGCTCCCATACAACAGACATCTTTTTGCCGTTTTATAGATAATGGTACGGAACCCTTCGTGCGCGAATCCGACTCGCGCTTGGCCGGTTTTTTAGTTGTGGCTCTTTGACAGTCGTTACGAAGTCCGAAAGTTTGACAACCAGTCTTACCAATGGGTATCACATTACCCAGTAATTGGGTTGTGGAACTCAGATAGGCAGCCGATCCATGTAAAATACTGGTATTTAGCTGCATCCAGTTAGACTGGAAGTCGATACCAACATAGTTGGTAAAAGGCTAGGCAAATGATGATGATGACTTATAGTTTTTTTAGTACTAAACGTTCCTTGTTGTAATTACTCCTTAAAGTAGGTACATACTTATTATTTATGCCCCATTGAATGAACAGAATGAACTATTAAGCCTCGGATACACTAGGGGACATTTTGTCTCGCAACATGACGCGCAACACTCAATCTACGTGTCGCTGCAACGTTGCAAAGTGTCCCACAATAAGTTCCGCAACATTTTACGTGACTGGGTACATGTTGCATGCTTCCGCTCCGAGAGCGAGCGTACGCTGCGACATTCTCTCGGGACATTCACGTAGTTGTCGAGCGCCATGTTCCGCAACATGTCGCTCCATTTGTCCCCTAGTGTATCCGAGGCTTTAGATTAAACTTAATTTGCGTACGAGGTACACTCAAGGCCACTTGCTGACGAGGGGATAGAATAAGGGCACGGTGACATAATAACGGAACGCACACATTGGTAATACATAGTAATACATGAAGTATCTACTTGCACACAACGTCAGCACTCACTGACTCGTTGACGCAAATGTGTGAAACATAACTTCACGCCTGTATGCCTCGATGCGGTCGGCAGAGGTATATATCAACATTTCGCCAGGCTACTACTTAGAATTTTCTGCTAGAACAGCCTCACTTAGCCGGACCCAGGCAAATAATGGGACGGTGTGTAAAACTTAATAAACATCTACACCAGAACTCTAGGAATCACCCACTGCTAAAGTCTCCTTTCCTTTGTCATTCTGAAATTGTTGTCTGCTCAACCCACTTTTGGACACCCAGCATTGCTATTCTGTAAAAATCTCACCGTGAGAACTTAGGTGAAGTGAGCGGGAAGTGAGCTCTGTCATTCCCTAATGCTAGGGATTAACACTATTAAGTGCTCACTTCACTTATGATTTCACGGTGAGATTTTTACAGAATCGACCGGCTGGGTTTTCTAACCTGACTTTTACCATATTGAGAAAATTTGTTCGAGGCCTCCACATGTTGCTTGCAAAATGGCATGTTACCGGCAACAGAAAACAGCTTACTGAAACAATGTTGTGCAACTTTTGTTTCCCATGTATTTTATTTACTTATTTCAACATTTATGTACACACACACACACACAACCTCTTGTTTAAATAAACATTTAATCCTTTATTCATAAACGTTGCTTAAAGTTAAGTAATTATTAGCGACTTTTAACCATACATTTTTACTTTTAAGTGTTTTTTAACCTTAATCATGGTTTATAAATAAACCCCACTATGAAAATATACAACCTACCTACCTTACTTTACCTTTATTCTTATGTCCTTCTGTTTCCCAGGTGAGGACAACGTGGTGTCGGGTGGCGGGGGCGGAGACCCGGCCGTCTTGGCGGTGGGCCCGGCACGCAAGACGCTGCAGTACACCCGGGACCAACTCATGCGCCTGCGCAACTCGCCGCTCGTCAAGCGCAACTTGGAGAACGCGTTCGCGAACTGCGAGGCGCTTGCGCTGTGAGTACTAAAACAATGTGTGATCTCTTGACGGCTTTCATCTCTGGGATATATGTAGATAAAGACCACTCAACACTCAATGTTGACCACGATATTCTGCTCACTAAATGTGAAATGTACGGTTTTCGCGGCCTGGCATTGAAGTGGCTGCAAAATTAATCTTTCAAATAGGACTCAATATCCAGCGATTACCGAAATGAATCCAAATAAAGAAGAAACATTATGTAAGTCTAACATTAGGAGCAACAATATAAGAGTGCCGCAAGGTAGTGTAACAGGGTCGTTATTCTTTCTGTTGTATATTAACGACCTACGAAATGTTACTTATCGTTTCTACTCACTGTTTGCGGACAATAAAATGCTTTATTATAATAATGAAATTAATGAAACCGTTAAGTAATGCTATTATAAGATGGCTAAGTAATATACAGGGTTATTTTTCAAAGAGCAGCCAAATCTAAGGATGTGGTACAGACCATCAAACTGAACAACTTTCTCCATGGGACCAATATCGTATTCGAGGAAAATTTATCAACTGTCCCTTAGAAAACTTCAATACCTACTCGACCTAAACGTATGGGACGGCTGAATTTTTATTCGCGAATACGATGTTGGTCCCATGGACAAAATTGTTCAGTTTGATGGTCTGTACCACATCCTTAGATTTGGCTGCTCTTTGAAAAATAACCCTGTATAATAATCTAAAAGTAAACATGAATAAAACCTCCTTCGTTCAATTCTACAATAGAAAATTATGATCAATTATTCCGATCAAAAAATTAATGAAGCACACGAAGCCATTTTCTTGATATAACAGTGGACAGTGGCTGCACATGGAAACTTCACTGCCTAAAGGTCACAAATAAGATAAATCGTTTCGCTTTTGCCTTGTAGAGACTGTAAAATAGCCAACCTGAAAACAGCCCTCTTAGCGTACATGGTTACGTAGCTTCTAACGTTAGATACGGAATTGTGCTACGGGGGAATTCGGTTCTTATAAATAGGATATTTATAGCCCAAAAACAATGTTTACGTGGTCTTTGTGATGTGCCACCATTGACTTCATGTAAACCTTTGCTTAAAGATCTAAAAATATTAACTGTTTCCGGTATATTTTAATGCTGTAATTTTTTTTTTAATGCACTCTGATTTATTTCAACGTGTTGAAGACACTGTTACGTTTAAGACAAGATATCCTGACAGATTAATTATTCCTTCAATGAAAAGCCATTTATATCATAAGAACTTGCTTTCCAATGGTTATAAGGATATTTAATAAACGTCCAAAATATACTATATAGACATCTACATGAGCACTTATGAAACGTCAGAAGCTAGGTGCATGGTTCCAATTGGTCGTCATCATAGGTGGCAAGAAACTCCACGGTTACTCTTTTAAAAATAATTGGATTTTACAATATTTTCAAACTCTAAATCAATCAAGTCATTTATTCAAACTAGGCTGAGAATCAGCACTTTTCGAACGTCAAAATTACAAAAGACAGTCCCCCAAAACGCCCCCGCCCTTCACCACTTCCTAGTGCTTTTTCAAATTACAGTAAGTATGGGAGGACAGCGTAAGCCTATCAACAAGTAACACATAGTGAACCTATAATGTTCCCGCTGCTGTGACACAGGCCTCCACTCTTTTCGAGAGGTAGTGGATCGTAATCCACCACGCGGGCCCAATGCAGGATGGTAGATGTCACCATGTCTTAGAACTTTTGGTTCTAGGACATACCGGTTTCCTCACAATGTTTTCTTTCACCGTTTTGAGAGCAGCGGTGGTGACATAATAAATATTTTTCTTGCAAAATACAGATTTCTGGTTCTATTGCTTCTTTCATGCAGTACTTGTGGCTCGTCTTAACGTATATCGCTAGCCATTAATGACGAAATTAAAATGTCCAACAGGGTGTTGAAGAGACGTTCTGATTCGCCCAACGAAGAAGACCGAGGCGCGAGAGGAGATGCACCCAACGAAAACCATAAGGTAACCATAACTACGCTAAACATTTTAAATGCTTTTGTGTATGTGATGGTGAAGATTTAACCTAAGCTTACTTAGAGTTAAGCAAGCGTGACGAACGGTGATTTATTGAAATCCTTATGAATGAATACTGAATAAAGTTACAACCAGCACCCTAATTGCGTAACACGCTGTTACTCTCAATTTGAATCATTTTGAAGTACATTTCTAATCCATTGCTCCATAATTATGTTCGAAAAATGTGTCTGCTCAACAAAGTAAATAACGCCATGAATGTTGTCGAACTGTCAAAATGAAACCCATTGCTGCTGATAGTGTGTTACGCAATTACCCTACAGTATAACCATCAGATTGAACATACATTTTTCGAGGATTAACCCTTCGTTTAATAATTGTTTTTGTTATAACAGCATTCAACTGGTTATGTTTGGCGTAACTTTACTCTGCGTTTATTAAAAAGTGTACCGTACCCGCTTATTTTCCATCCTTGTTATCATATTTATCATGAATCAAACCAGCATCCCAATATATCACCTCATACATATCATGTCTCATAATAAGTCTCAATGTCATCGGTCGACCGTGGTCGGGATGCACCCTTGGCCCATATCCTACAAGGATAATCTGTACTCAAACATCGTTTCATCTCTGATCACTAATACTGTATTTTTATCACATGGTGCGATGCGCGCTTTACTTATGGTAGGTAACCAAGTGTATTGTACTCTGTGAATGTGTGCGTGTAGACGAGTGACGTCAGCACATAATACACACACACACACCTTCCGACTTTTTAACCGACTTCAAAAAAAGGAGGAGGTTATCAATTCGATTGTATTTTTTTTTTTTTTTTTTTTTTTTTTTTTTTTTTTTTTTTTTTTTTTTTTTATGTTTGTTACCTCATAACAGCGGAATGGGTGAACCGATTTTCATGATCCTTTTTTTATTTGAAAGCTGGTGCTTCCCGCGTGGTCCCATTGTCACCATTTCAATATCTGATGTAGGAATCTTGTAGAAATCGGGGGAACTCTTCAATAAATAACAGCAGATTAACCGCGATTGTTGCTATAGCATATCTAAGCATTGTTTACACCATCACACAACATAACATCACGTCTGTACCCTATAACCGCAGATGCAGCTTCCTGTCACTGAGATTTACATAGCAAGTAGTGTTTATATGAATTTGATTCGGGGAAGATATAACTAAAAAGTGAAAAATAAAAAATTTTATACAAAAAAAAAACAACCGACTTCCAAAAAAACACTACAAAGTGAAAAATAATTTTAATTTCGGAAGTCGGTGTCAAAAAACGAAAATGCGGAACCAACGACACCGACTTCTAAAATTAAAATTATTTTTCACTTTGTAGTGTTTTTTTGGAAGTCGGTTGTTTTTTTTTTGTATAAAATTTTTTTTGTCTCGGACTGTTACGAGAGCTCCTGCGCTTATAGCTTATACACGCATTGACAGCGTGTTTTACGCTTGGTAACCACAAATAAAACGCGCGTTGATTCCTAAGATAAAAACAAAATAATTTTATTGGTTCATTTCTGGTTCACAAAATGACATAGTTCATATTCCCATTTAATTTCATTTTTCGATCATTCGGAGCGCGATTTAAATCCAACATCGTTGGATACGTTCACTAAAGAATTAATTCTTCACTTTTGATTCATTTTGCGTTCAAGCTTTTAATTTCGAATGAAAGATGCCGAATGATGGACTTAAATGAACAAAAAGTGAAGCGTCTGGATGCCAGCTTTCTACTTAAGTTTAGATCTCACTCTACCCTTGCATAGCGATCCCTGCTGAATCTAGATTAAAATCTTGTTCCAAACGGAGATCTCCTATTTGTCTGTGGATCGATGTGTTCTTGTTTATATTTTGTTTTAATCGTCAACTTATTCGTCTTCATGCGTGAGGAAAATAATAAAAAAATAGTATCGTGTATTTATTTTTCAACTTTAGATTATTCGCACGTAAGCTATATTTTTAATGTTGCGTACTGTATGGTATTGTGAAGTCAACCAGCTAAGAGTGCTACAAGGATCTTTTGGCGCCTAAATGACATTGACAGGGGCGTTATTGGTAATAATAGGTAATACGGGCTGGTGTCCACAACTCCACGTCGATGCGCGTATTTTGCGTACGGCGTTGTTGGTAAACATTTGTGTAATTGCCACAGAAATTGTATTGACAAAACAAGATGGCGGCGTTAGTTCCGATTTTTTTCACGCGTCAATAGAACCTTGTAGCGTTGTATTTGGTATACAGGCAAAAATATTCGTCCTTCCGCTACACTTCCATATTTAAGCTTATAGCATATCTAGATGTTAAAGAATTGACTTTTAAGCAAGCCAGCACACTCACACTATTGCTTGAAAAAGTTGGAAGTTAGCTGTGTGTACACCAAATAGCTTGTTATTGTGGTCGTTATTGTACAAACTGTCCAAACAAATTCTCCAATTTCGTCGCAAGGAAGAAAAAATAATTTTATCTCACAAGAGAGATAATTGTGGACTTCACAGAATTATTTTAAAATCGGGCACTCATAGGCTGAAATAGCAGACAATCTGCTGTTATCTCGAATCCAAGTAAGTGATGTATACGTTCATGCATGTTTTCAAATATTTTCTTTTCTTTTCTTGTATACAACTTATAATGAATGATGTTTTCAGACGTCGGGTGAACGATTACGCCGCCTTTCGCAAACCTTGAAAAAAAGCCCGAACGTACCTTTGCCGAAGGAGCGCAAGGACCGAATAGCTGCAGGTAGACCTTTGACCCTGGATTACATCAATTCCGACCTAGGTGCGTCCCAGCCCGAAATACCGGCTACCACTTTAGAATACACCTTGAAATATAATTCCCACGGTAAGAATTGTTAACATGGTTATAGAAATGCAGCAATTTTTTTCCGTCATAAAATATTTGTGATGCCATCATGAGAATATTAGTTTAATATTGGCGCCGATTCCCTGTGAACAAGGGAATCAGCGCCAATATCTAAATTAAATTTAAGTTAAGTACATCTTTTTCTTTCTATTTCATTAAGAAAAGGACAAAACGTAAATAATATAAGTTTAAGTCTTTTCAAATTAGTCAGCGCCTGACGTAAATTGACGTGTTTTAGTAGCCAATTTTTTAATCACGTCTAAACTTGTCTATTTAGTATCTTAATTTGACAAGACTAAACTAATATTTATCTTCTGTCCTTTTCATAATGAATTAGAAAGAAAAAGATGCACTGAGCTTAAATTTACTTCAGCCGGTCGATTCTGGAAAAATCTCACCGTGATAACTAAGGCGAAGTGAGCTTAGACTGAGCTGTGAGTCATGCTGATGCTAGGGATTGACACTATTGACGGCTCACTCCACGCTCACTTCACCAGTTTTCACGGTGAGATGGTCACAGAATCGCACGGCAGTTTGTGAACAAGAAAATTGGCGCCGTTGTTAGTTTATGTGCATACAACGGCACAAGCAATTGCAGCCATCAACAACGTGCGGCTATAATTGCCTGTGCCATTGAGGCGTGCTGCTCGTGTGTATGTACACTTAGATAACAATATGGGCAATTCGCAATTAGCAAAAAATCCGGGCCATTTTCAGAGCATAAAGTTATCTTAAAATTGTCTTATGGCACTAATTCCGACTTATGTATCTTCATCATAAAAGTGTAAATAAGTATACAGGGTGTAACGGAAGGGGGGTATCAACCCTGAAGGAGGTGAATGTGCTCATGAAACTCAACAACTTTCCCCAAAGAACATAGGTCGAAATATGAAAAAAAAATTTGGCCCTCCCATAGTAAATCAATCAGCTGGTAGTCAGTTTTGTAAGGGAGGGCCAAATTTTTTTTTTATATTTCGACCTATGTTCTTTGGGGAAAGTTGTTGAGTTTCATGAGCACATTCACCTCCTTCAGGGTTGATACCCCCTTTCCGTTACACGTTGTATAAACATGTATATACAAAACAAATAAGCTATTTTAGGTTACAATCTAAATAGCCTTTAAGATTGCATCCATATATTCAATCCCATTTTTTATTATTCTCAGGAAAATCTGTTGATTACCCAAGTAACCAGTTGCAATCAGTAAATTTTGATGGGCCGAAGCTTACTGAAGGACCTAAGAAGTTCTGTGAAAATGAAGAGCTTCAAATATTAAAAAGGGAGCATATAAATAGGGAACATAGGGCTGAAGAAATACACAGTCTCAAAGTCAGGCTTTTAACGGAGAAGCATGGCTTGGAGATGAAGATTTTGTCAGAAACGGCCAGGCTTTTAAAGGAGAAACATGACTTGGAAATGAAGATTTTGCCAGAAACGGCCAGGCTTTTAAAGGAGAAGCATGAGTTGGAGATGAAGATTTTGCCAGAAACGGCCAGGCTTTTAAAGGAGAAGCATGAGTTGGAGATGAAGATTTTGCCAGAAACGGCCAGGCTTTTAAAGGAGAAACATGACTTGGAGATGAAGATTTTGTCAGAAACATTAAAAGAGGCACAGACCAAATTGATGGTGGCAGAAAAGGCAGCGCAGGAATTGGTGAAAGATCATTTTTTTTTTTAATAAAGCGGTCCGTGCTGGAAAGTAGCCGCGGAGCGTTTTTCAAATCATTTGATCGCTAGTGTGAAGGCGGTTTTTTTTTTTTTTTACATATTTTTGTGCATAGTGTTGTTAATAGTTGAGGAGGATCTTTTCATAACCGGATATTTCCAAAATATGAATTTTTTGAACTGAGTATGAGGTCTTCTTACCTATGCTAAAATACATCATTTTACACCTTAAACGAATGTAAAATAGGATATGCTTCTTAGAAAATTGGACTTAAAAAAGCGTGTTCTGAACAAAAGAGGATATTTTACCCTTGTCGATTACTTATTAGGTTGATCTCTTCAAAAGGGCACATTTTCTTACACAGAATATTCGTATCATCGATCCGTTTCTTTTTTTTATAGTTTTAAGCATATTTTTTAATTAGTATTTAATTTACAATTCAAAAGGAGATAAATGTATAAACTGTACATTGTAAAAGGGGATATTTTCATGATAGGTGGAACAAAAGAGGATATTTCGATTTTGTCCTAACAAAAGGGGATATTTTAATTTTTTATGTCCTTGTTATCAATAAACCAGAAGGTATTAAAAGAAAAAAAGGTACAATTCTTAGTATTTTATTATGTAGTTCTTATATAGTAACATTATTTTTCTGTGCACTAAAAGGTTTTCCTACAATCAGTTTTTTCTACTTTCTGGAAAATGAGTTAAGATGCACATATCCCGTTTTGAAAAGACCCTCCTCAGTTGTTCTAATCTCTTGACCACCCTTGGTTGACTGGTAGAGAATGCCGCCTTTGTACCTTTTTGTGCGGAAAGTTTAAATAAATAAATAATAGTTAATTATGTAAAGAATGTTGTTTATTTACTTATGTGCTTTTTAAAAAGTTTTGGTTTGTTAAAACTAAAAAGTTGTATAGATTTCTAAAATACGCATTATTCTGATTCGTTGTTTTACATGAGTTTTTCAATAAATAAAACCTATTTCAAACATGTTTTAATTACAAATTGTAGTCCCCGCATGTTTTGTAAGCCAAACATAGGCATACTTCATCATATCTGACTGCTAATTCGATTGTCAGATAACTTTTACCAGAAATTAAAATACAGTGGTACAAAAGCTGCCTATACAAATCTCCCAGAAAAAGTGTGCACTTCGGAAATCATCGGCTATCTTCGTTAATACTAACGTGCGATTATGAAATGTAATATAGCGCTGTAACAGCCATGAAAGTACTTATCTATTTTGTATTACCATAGTGACAAAATTAGACATAAAAAACTCAATGCAATTACAAAATTAATTTTGAGTTACAGATGAAGAGGTGCGACTTGGGTTATCTAGTAACCCAATAGAGAGTGAGCAAACGCGCAATGATAAGTGCACTATTACAGGGCGCGGCAGTAAATACATTGACGCTTTGTCTGTGTGGGGGGCTAGTCTGTAGCTTGACGTTCGGAGTAATTCGGAAATCGAAGATTAGTGAAGCGGGCATACATTTTCTGTATTAACTTTACTAATACAGGTTAGGTTTTGAGACGGGGCAGTAAGGGCAGGGACCTTAATATCTCTGCTCTTTTTTAATGACATTTTTATTTATATAAGAGGAGTTTTATCACTTAGGTCTTATTTTTCAATAGTCGGATAACATATCTCAAGAATAAATGACAGTTTGACATAATTTCTATACAAAAGCTGTCAAAATTCCTCATTTAAAATTTATTAAATTATTGTATTGCGGTGCGGCCCTGTAACAAGATATTCAATTCCAAAATCACATGGTAGTGTCGTTCCTATTCATTCTGGTAGGTAACTAACAACAATACACACAATACTCTAGGTTCCTTCGACAACGGGGACGCTTAGATATTACAGACCACACTAAACCGACATTGTCTTTCATGTATGCTCCGGTCACATTCCATTAACATGTGATAAATATCCTTAATCACCCCACAAACCCGACAGTTTGGCAAAAATCAGCACTTAATTGAAGTTCAATAATCAGGGCGTGTACGGCCGCGATCGTGACCGGGAGCGTCGTTCCGCCGACCCTCGGGAGCGTGTCCGCAAGGAGAGCGAGCCGAGCGGTGGCGGCATCGTGCTGTCGCCGCAGCGCCGTAGCTTCACGTCTGGCTGTGGGGCTCCTGGCGCCGCGCCGGCGCCTGCGCCGCCGCCGCACCTCGCTCGGACAAGACCGGAGTCGCCGCTCGCAGCCGCTGTGCCAGCCGGGCCCCCGGCTCATCAGCCCGCGCTGCATCCAGCGAAACCTGAACAAGGTATGATCACAAGAATTGGTGGCGGTTGATACTATCAATTGAAATATGGTTTAAAATAGATACTCCACCATTAAATATAAATAAATAAATAAAACGTTTATTTTCACAAAACTTACATAGATAAAAGAAAAGAAAAACATATACATATGTGTGGAACTTAAATCGAGATAACTTATATCTATGCGCAGACAATGTAAACCCTGCCTCTTACACTAGGGAAACCTGTATTATAAGAGACAGTGGTTCGGCCATATTATGATTTAAGTGACAAGGGAAGCGTGACGAAATACATTAGGGGGCGAGGTCTACGAGTACTATTTCACTTAATTTGCTATAATTTCATATTTTGTAATATTACAACAATTACATTTGTAGAACCAAAGCCCAGGGTAACAGAAAGGTATAATTTCAAGTTGTGTGTGTGTGTGTTTGTGAGTGAGTGCGTGTGTGTGTGTGTGGTGTGGTGTGTGTTGTGTGGGGGGGGGGGGGGTGTATATGGGTAACCATTATATTAATTTTACATGAATTTTTAAAGTTAAAGGTTCTTATGTGTAGATAGACACACAGGTGTTCACGAATTTTACAAAATAGTTCAGCTGATATGTTTTTAAAACTTAATTTAAACAAAATCATTAAAAGATCCTTATGGCCGTATCAGTACAATATTCTGCATTCCATCAGATTATTGTCCATGTATTAACCAAGCTATAAACAGCAATAGCACAACGATTAGCGCCAGACAAGCGACGGCGAGGTCCTATGTTCGAGTCCCATTCGTTGAACTATTATGCCGAAGGCTTCTAACATTAGCTTATTGGCTTTGTGGAAGTGGTGGCGACGTGAATATTGGTAATATAGCAGATTACTAGTGTTCTAATATACTTCAGACAGGACGTATTGTAAGTCAGTTTATTGCTTGGTTACAAAGTAGGGATATTTTTCTAAGTTATGGCCTAGAACAAAATGGCAGAAAGCAGGGGAATACACGTTTAAGCTTTAACATGCATTCTACAATGTTTTGCTGACATTTTTGCTCTATCATTTCTCTTAATTATATGTCTTTTTGTTGCTTTTTACACTAATATAACTCAAATTTATAATTTCTACCTTCCCTCGAAAACTGTGCAAAGAAAAATCCCACCAATAGAATTGCTGTTTTGAATATGAATAAATTATATTGGTGGGTATTTCCTCGCACATATCTGGTGGAAAGCCAGGCCAAATACTGCCTCAGCTTAGTAGTAATATTTATGCTTATACAGGGTGACCTGTAATTAATGGATAACCTTGAAATGGGTTATATAAAAACAAAATGCCGATCACATTTTTTGTTTGATTATTATTTTATTCTGTTTTTTTTTATTATAACTAGTCATATATCCACCAGTACTATTAACGTAATATAGTATAAAAATAAAAAAAAAAAACCGATGAAATTAATTCATTTGTGGCCGTAACTTACAAGAATTGATTTATTTATTAATTTATTTATTAATTTAGTTATTCGTTTTTATTATTATTATTTTTTAACTGTCAATTTGAGATTAATAAAAATGCAAGTTAATTGAATCAATTTCAAGGCTATCTATTAACTGTATGATTCAGGTATTCAGGCTGAATCCAAACATACGCCTCCTGAAAACACTACAGCAATTAGTTTCTAAAATACTGTTTAATTAAAGATAATCCTTTCATTTCCAAAGGCAGTGCCATAACTCCTGTTTCCGCCGCAGGAGGTCGCCGCATCGGCTCGGGCCGCATCATGGTGCGAGACGTGCCGAACAACGCGTGGGAGGAGGGCGAGTACCGTGGGGCCGAGCCCTACCGCCCACCGCGCGAGAGGGAACGTGACCGCGATCGTGAACACAACACCAGGCCTAATAACGACAGGTATGACTCGATTTTTATCATCATCTCCAACTATTTTGGGGTCGACTTCCAGCCCAACCAGACTGCCAATGTCACCTGCACAACCTAATTATTGGGTAACACGATACGCCTTGGTAAGATTTAGGCTTCTGACTACCCGTAACGACTATCCAAGACCTACAAATTACAGCCGGCAAAACGTGCTTTCCGGGCACGGTGTGTTCTTACCGTCTCAGTATATTGTCTTGGTTTTTGTGCTAAATAAGCGGGTGACCTGACGGTTAAGTGTTCATACACACGGGCGGCATACGTCAACAGCAGCGACTACTGCAGCCGTGGACACCGTGCCGCTCGAGTGTATGAACACTAAATGGTTGCCGCCACCTAAGGCATAGCTGGTTCCTTGCCATCCTAGAGACAAAGATGTAATGACATAATTGTTGTTTCGCCATTTAACAGTTGTTCTCATAGTAAAAGTTATTGATAAGCATCTTAACCCCTTCACAGATTGCTGATATATTCAAAAACACCCTGTATACTAAATTTCACATTTGATACATAAATCAGAACCCAGCATTTCTGACTTAAATGCGGACATTTCAATACATAATTTACTGTGGTCATTTCTGTCCAATATCTTGTATATCTATCAAGATATTGTAAACAGTAATTTTTTGCGTCAATAGGACAACGGCCAAGATTTTACTTGACCATTGGATTATTGTTGCGGAATAGAGCGGAATATTAGTAATGGTTGGTGGTCGTTTGATGGATGGTGGTGGCTTGGTGAAATAAACATTACTAGCATTCTGTAGATATACCTATGGCCAAAAACAAAATGGCAGATAACAGGTGATGCGCGTATTAAGAATTTGCGTGCGTTGTATATTACTGCCTACATTTTATTATTATAGATGTATTCACGATAGGACTGTATGCGAAAACAAAAAGGTACCTACAATTTAACATTGTTAAATTAAAAAGTAACTGGACTTTCATAGTGTTTGTTGCAAATAATTTTGTTTCAGCTGATAATTTTGCCATCAAAAATCTACTGATATAAAGCACAGACAATCTAAAAAAAAAGTTTTTTCTATGTCTTCGGTTTTCGCCTTGCAGTCCCATCTCAACAACTGAATGTATACAGTTACTCGTACCTTAGTACAATACTACGATATAAGTTATGCGCCTCAACAATAATCGTCAAATCAGTCCTTATAACAAATTGTTTCGCACAGGTTCGAACGGCGCTCGTTCGGTAGAGACTCCTATTCCTCTGACATCAAGAGGGAACGGGACGATCGATTCATCAACGAGAAGATGCAACACAGGTTTGTACTTTATTACTCTTGTAATTTGTTTTATTATATTTACACTAGCGACTCGCCCCGGCTTCGCACGGGTGCAATGCTAATCACTATCACTACATAGTATAAAACAAAGTCGCTTCCCGCTGTCTGTCTGTCTCTATGTATGCTTAGAACTTTAAAAATAAGCAACGGATTTTGATGCGGTTTTGTTTAGTAGCTAGACTGATTCAAGAGGAAGGTTTATATGCATATAATACATGCATAATATAGTAGAGAAACACTGATAATTTTAGAGCCATTATTTCTCTTAAAAAGTATAGGATAAAAATGGTTATTGTGGGTTATCCCTAATAGATAGACATATGCCATCGCGGACTTTTTTGTAGACCTTTTTAAGGTTTACAATACTGTAGTACATTGTTTTGATCTATCTCGTAGGGTTAAGCCAGCGTTTGCAATGTAAGTGCAAAAAAATGTGTTTATTTACGACATCCCATTAGAAACCTCTAAAATGATCAGTGTTTTTCTACTATATTATACATGTATTATACATGTATTATACATGTATAATCCTCTTGAATTACTCTATCTATTAAAAAAAAAACCGCATCAAAATCCGTTGCGCAGTTTTAAAGATTTAAGCATACATAGGGACAGACAGCGGGAAGCGACTTTGTTTTATACTATGTAGTGATTATGTGATTATTAAAAAGCTAACAGTCTTGTACTCTTTCGGCATACTCAAATGGGCTCAGACCGAACTCGACGCTCTGTATAGGAGGGTCCGTACGCTGTTGACTGCAAGTGGACTGCATCACCCACGGTCATCGGTAATGAGGCTGTATATCCCGCGAAATTGTGGAGGTCGAGGGTTTTTAAACGCTAAGGCCCTCCACAATCGCGAGATATGCAGTCTCAGGTAATATATCCTAGAAACCGACGTAGGGATGCATCGAGATGTGGCTAAAGAGAATTGGCGCAAGCCAGTAGTACTTGACACTAATGATCGCATGGAGGTATAGCAGAGTAAGGGCCGATCCTCACTATAAAGCCGTTCACAGTTCTCGGTCCAATCTCGGTTTGATAAAATATTATCAAGTAAAAAATATATGTGTGCATTCATACTATCCGTAACAGTCAAGTTTCGCTCGAATCCCATTCCAATCACGATCAGGGCCGATCCTAACTATAAGAACGGAGCCAGATTGTATAATGTGAACATGATACGACTTCGACTTCCACACCGAAATCGGATAGAGAACGACCTATGAACGGCATTATAGTGAGGATCGGCACTAAGTAGCTTCACGGACGCTTGAGTTAGATTCCCCGGTCGAGTAAAATGTTATTGGATTTTTCTATCTGGAATTTCTCAGTAGCAGCCGAGCTCTCTCTCTCAGTGCTGTTCTCAGCAGCAGTTCCCAGAATCTGGATGTTTGTCCGGTTGATGGCAATAGGCTCGCCCCCTATCACATGGGACTTAAACATAATGGCGAAAAGTGGATGTACAGACGCCAGCACATCAGCTACCCAAAACTGTCAGATTTTCCCGATCAACTTTGAACCTTATGCTTTAGCGATAAAGTTGAAAATCTATTAAAGAAATTTGACAGAATGTAGTAGCGGTGAAACAGGGCGTGATGTTATGCCATGTTACTATCCAGCCTCAAACGATCCTTTATTTTATTTTATTACTTAAGAAAACTTACAGCTAGGATACAGATAGTTGACAGTTAGTGAAAACGCGAATTAAAAGTTTTCACAGACAATATTAGGGTAGCACAAGAAACAGTAGACAGGCAAGAGAAAGTAACACATAGAGAATTAAGAAAAGACTAAAAAAGTATAACTAAGACTAAAGAAGATCCTTTTTGAGTATTAGTCCGAGTTCATGGCCTTTATACCTACTAATCCCCGAAATGTTTCACATGTCGTTATTATTTTTTTATTTACAGAGAGGACAACCGTAGATCTGGTGGTCGCTATTCTCAACGACGCCTTGAGAAAGAAGACGAACCCGAATGGTGAGAATTATACATACTTATTTTTCCTCTTATAAGGTATATTCAGTTACTTTTTAATGGTTTTTTATTATTTGTACTGTAGCGAATTCTATAAAAAAATTTGTTCTCTGGAATAAGTTTGAGCGGCATAACCCATCTATACATATTACAAATTAAGCATTGTTCTTATAAACTACGCAACGAATGTTGATGTACCTTTCCTTAACGTTTAGAGACTTGTACGGATGGTTTTTAGGGTTCCGTACCCAAAGGGTAAAAAGCAACCCTATTACTCCTGCTCCGCTCTCCGTCCGTCCGTCCGTCCGTCTGTCACCAGGCTGTATCTCATGAACCGTGATAGTTAGTTGAAATTTTCACAGATGATGTATTTCTATTGCCGCTATAACAACAAATACATACTAAAAACAGAATAAAATAAATATTTAAGGGGGCTCCCATACAACAGACATGACTTTTTGGTGTTTTTTATAGATACGGAACCCTTCGTGCGCGAATCCGACTCGCGCTTGGCCGGTTTTATTAATAATACATTAATATTGAACTTACAATATGTAATAAAGAAATCTCGATGTTTTGTCAAGTAAAGCCGGGCGAGGAGGGACGAGTCACTAGTGTTTGATAAAAGTTTCTGATCCAAATCTCGTCCACAGGACCTACAATTTTTTAATGAGTCATTGGCTTATTCTAAAATTTTTATTATTCATGAAAGTTATTGTGCATTAAATTACTTAATCATTACCAAATCTAAAGTGTATTTTGTTTAGGCTCAAAATAATGTCTTATTAACTAATACGAACGTATGTTTGTACTTTAGGTTTAGTGCAGGCCCCACGTCTCAGTTGGAGACGATCGAGCTGCGCGGTTTCGACGACCCTATAACTAAGAAGAATGGCAACGCGAACAACAAAGAGACTGAGGTGAGTAAAACTATTGTTATTGCATGGTCATATGTGTATTGTGATTCTTATCTTTCTTAACCTTTTGACCGCCACGGACTGCTATAGCCGACAAACGAAAACGTGCCAAACACGCCACCGACGCGACGTCTACAGCCGTCAAGAAAACAACAATTTTTAAGTACAAAATAAATCTTTTCTAATTTATTATATTTATTTTGTACTTAAAAAATGTCGTTTCAAAAGGTTAATTTTCATAGAACGAAGTTATCGTGAATACAGACGACTGATATGCAAACTGCTTAATAGTAAATTGCTTAACACCAAATCTGTAAATAGAAATGACAACGCGAAATCCAGATTGGATTTCTGCATTCCACCAAACTTTTATACCTAGAATAAGTCTTACCTTGAGCATAAATTTTGAATTTTTTACAGTTTTTCATACAAAACTGTCAGATGTCAATTTTATTCCACGAATAAAAGATTTCTGACTTTGGTAAAATCGGCCCTAAGTCGGCTAATACTGTCCGTTACAACGGTTCTACGTGCCTCAACTTTGGTTGATATACGTGAAGAGATTGCAGTTCGTTTTGATTCTCATACGAAAAAAATATTCTGCCTTGCTCTACTACTTCATCTTCACACCAACAGTCAAAAAAGAGTAGGCCAACTCTTGTTCAAAATCCACACTTTATCAAAAACAGCCGCCTAACATGACATTAGTTATGTAAACGTGTATGTTTGGTCCAGAAGTGGAACAACAGCGGCGGGTCGCGCTCGCCGGCGCCGGAGCGCTGGCGCGAGGCGTCCTCGCCCGTCGCGCAGCCCGCCCCAGACTCCGCTAACACCACCAATGTATGATGCTTTATATTCTTCTAATATATTGTAAAACAGATGGCTAGATGTATGAACGTAAACGAAGCACTAGGGGTATGTAAGGATCGTAGCAGTCACTTTCTGTATTTTCTGCCTAACCCTATGGGAAGAATGTGTGAGTTTATGTAAACAGCATGCTTTTTTTTACCGGCTCCAAATTTTTACAGGCTGTTCCACCCATGAATATGAATAACTTTCACTAAGGAACCAACTCTGAGATCTGGAAAAAAAAAATCAGCTGCTTCATACATTTTGGTCAAGTAGGTTTTGAACTTTAGTATTAAACAGCTGATTTTGATTTCGTGATTTCAGAGTTAGTCCCATAGTGAAAGTTGTTCATAGTCATGAGTAGAACACCCTGAAAAAATTTGGAGCCTGTAAAAAAAACATCCAGTATACAAGCTGTGAATACCCGCTTCGCTGGGTCATTTTTAATTGTATAGTTATTTGTTGTGTTGTTGGTTTGTCACTACTTACTTCATAATTTTTTCATATACTAAAAATTTTTATTAATGATAATCACACTTTTTTAGAAATCACATGTTTCAACGCCCGTATCTTCTACACCCTTATAGGTATCAACTTGCAACCACCATAGTGCATGATGGGAGTCTTGGACCTATTGCGACATACAAACACTAAGCGTCTGCGACGTGCAGTTTTAGCTGAAAAGTGAAATATAGGGACACACAGCTTTATTTATATATATATATAGACGTGTGTATATAATATGTAGCAGTATTAGAGCTCTTGGTGATGGAGTGATTTAAGAGAAAAGAGTGTCCAAGGCGTTTCTTGTCCGTTCTTTTCCATACGCACCTACTACGCTTTAGAATGGGCCAAAAACTTCATCTTTCTGACTGACTGACTCCTCAAAATTCATAAGTACCTGGTTTAATTGAAATAAATGAAACTAAAGCTACATTGTGTTCTCCAGGATAAGGATTCTGGCGTGGAGTCGAAGAGTGAAGAGCCGCAGCAGAACAACGAGCAGCCGGAGTTCAACCTTGACGAGTTCCTCAAATTTGACACCATACCCGACGTACTCACCGTAAGTAAATTTAAACTTATGTTTATGGTAAATTTAAACTTATGTGTATTCTGAACTCATTAAGTCACTGTCTGAGAGCCTTAGTAAAAACACCGCATTAATGTACATGTTATGTAATGTTATGCTAACTTACATGTTATGTAAGTTAGCATAAAACTCAATAGTTTTGCCCGCTCAATTCATGAAATCATTTCTAAAGATTAACTACACCTAAATCACCATTAAATCCTATTCAATGTAACGAAAACTACATTCGTTTCAGAACGGCGGCGGCGAGTCGGAGGGCGGCAGTCGGTTCAGCCGCTGGTTCCGTCGCGAGAGTCCCACCAACGACGCCAAGCACTACGAGCGGTTGCTGCACAATATGGTCGATGGTAAAACAAATTATAATAAGGCTATGAGTTGGATGCTTCATCTTAGGTACGCTGTCATTAAATCAGACCCCGCAGAAGATGGGGGGGACGAGCTAGACAAAACACACGACCAGTGGTCCATATTAGGCCTGGATCGTAAGAGTTGGAAATCATTTGTAGCCTTTGCCCAGCAGTGGGGAAACAGGTTATCAGTAAGACGTCTGTTCGAAAGTCAACATTGTAATTAGAGAAGACAAACGTGAGAAAACTTTCTTAGAATGGAAAATTCAATGTCATGTGAAACTGACTAATTGTAATGGGTCCGTATCTGGCGATATTGCAGAGCAGACGTCTGAGTCTTAGCAGTGGGAACATTATTATCTGCTTATTTTATGTTGTTTTGTTTATTTCTATCACAGAATCTTACAACATTTTCACACACGCGTTTTTTTTTTTCTTTTTTGTAATACCAGTCATTATTTTTAGTTTCGAAGTTAGTAGTTATCATTGTATAGTGCTTATTTTCATCACAAAAGTATAGAAAGTGGTCTTCCTGAATATCAAAAGAATGATTATTCACGACCCCCTCCCCCCTGCCCCCGCCCTCCCCAGAGCTGGACAGCACGCGCTCCCCGCCGCCCGCGCCGGCGCACGTGTTCGCGCCCATCTCGCCGGCCGCGCGCGCGCCCTTCGCGCCGCAGCCCTCGTCGCTGTTCGACCTGCTGCTGCGCGCCAACGCCAACAGCCACGATAACCGACCTGGTGAGATCT
>OX451404.1:11064626-11129973 GCA_949629135.1 Eremobia ochroleuca | reverse complement strand
AGTCTTGGACCTATTGCGACATACAAACACTAAGCGTCTGCGACGTGCAGTTTTAGCTGAAAAGTGAAATATAGGGACACACAGCTTTATTTATATATATATATAGACGTGTGTATATAATATGTAGCAGTATTAGAGCTCTTGGTGATGGAGTGATTTAAGAGAAAAGAGTGTCCAAGGCGTTTCTTGTCCGTTCTTTTCCATACGCACCTACTACGCTTTAGAATGGGCCAAAAACTTCATATTTCTGACTGACTGACTCCTCAAAATTCATAAGTACCTGGTTTAATTGAAATAAATGAAACTAAAGCTACATTGTGTTCTCCAGGATAAGGATTCTGGCGTGGAGTCGAAGAGTGAAGAGCCGCAGCAGAACAACGAGCAGCCGGAGTTCAACCTTGACGAGTTCCTCAAATTTGACACCATACCCGACGTACTCACCGTAAGTAAATTTAAACTTATGTGTATTCTGAACTCATTAAGTCACTGTCTGAGAGCCTTTGTAAAAACACCGCATTAATGTACATGTTATGTAATGTTATGCTAACTTACATGTTATGTAAGTTAGCATAAAACTCAATAGTTTTGCCCGCTCAAATCATGAAATCATTTCTAAAGATTAACTACACCTAAATCACCATTAAATCCTATTCAATGTAACGAAAACTACATTCGTTTCAGAACGGCGGCGGCGAGTCGGAGGGCGGCAGTCGGTTCAGCCGCTGGTTCCGTCGCGAGAGTCCCACCAACGACGCCAAGCACTACGAGCGGTTGCTGCACAATATGGTCGATGGTAAAACAAATTATAATAAGGCTATGAGTTGGATGCTTCATCTTAGGTACGCTGTCATTAAATCAGACCCCGCAGAAGATGGGTGGACGAGCTAGACAAAACACACGACCAGTGGTCCATATTAGGCTTGGATCGTAAGAGTTTGAAATCATTTGTAGCCTTTGCCCAGCAGTGGGGAAACAGGTTATCAGTAAGACTTCTGTTCGAAAGTCAACATTGTAATTAGAGAAGACAAACGTGAGAAAACTTTCTTAGAATGGAAAATTCAATGTCATGTGAAACTGACTAATTGTAATGGGTCCGTATCTGGCGATATTGCAGAGCAGACGTCTGAGTCTTAGCAGTGAGAACATTATTATCTGCTTATTTTATGTTGTTTTGTTTATTTCTATCACAGAATCTTACAACATTTTCACACGCTTTTTTTTTTTTGTAATACCAGTCATTATTTTTAGTTCCGAAGTTAGTAGTTATTATTGTATAGTGCTTATTTTCATCACAAAAGTATAGAAAGTGGTCTTCCTGAATATCAAAAGAATGATTATTCACGACCCCCTCCCCCCTGCCCCCGCCCTCCCCAGAGCTGGACAGCACGCGCTCCCCGCCGCCTGCGCCGGCGCACGTGTTCGCGCCCATCTCGCCGGCCGCGCGCGCGCCCTTCGCGCCGCAGCCCTCGTCGCTGTTCGACCTGCTGCTGCGCGCCAACGCCAACAGCCACGATAACCGACCTGGTGAGATCTCCTACTACCCCTCATTTGGTCGGGGTGCCCTAGCTTAGTTAGTGTGACCAACTTTGAAAAAACGCCAGATAGTTAAAAGAAAACCTCATGTAAGTTAGTAACAAGACATACAGACAGTACTTTCGCATTTATAATATTAGAATGTATTCACGTACAATATAACCTGTAAAATACAATACAAACTATTCTTATTGCAGAGGTGAACCACGTAAGTGGCGGAAAAGTACATAGCTTGGAGGAATTGGAAGCGCGTCTTCGGCCGCAGCACTCGCAGCCGCAGCAGCATCACAATGTACCTGATCATGATCTCACTGCCTTCAAACGACTTGTGAGTAGATCTTATACACGAAAAACAACCTCGACTATGTATCAACGCAATGTTTTGGTTTCTATAAATCTGATCAAGTGTAATCAGTTAAGCTGAAAATAAAATCATTATACGCGACTAAGGGCTCTTTCCCCAAGGCAGGATCCCGTTTTTTGCAGATACGGTTTTTTTCAGGATCCCGTTTAGTTGTTTACGTGTTGAAATATACATATTCACACAAGCATCCTGTTTCCCGGATACTGCAAACAGGATACTTGTGTGAATCTGTATATTTAAAACATGTACACCACTAAACGGGAACCTCAAGCGCACGAACAATCACACGACGAATATCAGGCTCGTTTGATGTTTCGATCAGGCTGATAAAAGCATCAAGCGAGCCAACGAGGGTTGCCATTTTTATTATACAAAAAGAAAAAAAACCGGTTTTCTGAGGTCTAACAAAGAAAACAAATAGTATTTTATGATGAAAAAGAGTATGCTTTTTTTTTTTAATAAGCACCTACCTAAACTAAACTAAGACACCTATTTTACAAATGATATAAAACAGGTGTCTTAGTTTCGGTAGTTTTTAATGATACAAAACAATTTAAAAAAAATATTGAATTGGATTGGTTGACTGGTAGAGAATGCCTAAGGCATTAAGTCCGTCTTTGAACCTTTTTGTGTGTGAAAAGATTAACCTTTTGAACGCCAATCACTTGTATACAAGTTCGTTGTACACAAGTGATTGGCGTTCAAAAGGTTAAATAAATAAATAGACTCGAAACATTGAGTGAAGCTCGATTTATAATAAATATATTTTGTTAAGTGTTTGCAAAAATAGTATTTTTGATACTTCTAAAGTATCATTGATACTGCTAAATCAGAAATTGACACTGACATTTCTGCAGCCAGCTCTTGACCTACACTATAGGGTGACTGGTAATTAGTGACCGATACTTAAACACATGATTCTACTCATGACAACAAACAACTTTTACTATCGGACCAAATCCGAAATCGCGAAAAAAAAAAAATCTGCTGTTCCCTACATTTATGTTCGTACAAGTAGTCAAAATGTAGGGAACAGCTGATTTTTTTTTCGCGATTTCAGGTTTGGTCCCATAGTAAAAGTTGTTTGTTGTCATGAGTAGAATCATGTGTTTAAGTATCGGTCACTAATTACCAGTCACCACATACACAATGGATGAGTCTATTTATCACAGTATGCAATTGTGTTAGCCCCTGAGTTAGTTTCGCCAGCTCAGGAGCCTTCTTGGTTATTATTACTTTTTTATATTTCGTGTAAAGAGATTATGATATCTTAATGACAGAATAAACGATTTCATTTCATTTTGTGTCTCGTTAGTTGGCGCAGGTGTCGGGCGGACACGCGGTCACAGCCGCGCCGGAGCCGCCTCGCCCGCAGCCGCAGCCGCAGCCCATGAGCTTGTTACAGGTACACCACACACGCATATGCATTTGTTTATTTTTATTTATTTTACCATTTATGTACACACATATATAACACTCTCAGCGCCATGTGGTCCGCCGGCCGCCCACATGGCCCGCTTCTGTAGACAATGCTCATATATACATGGCGCTGAGAGTGTTAAACATACAAGAAAAAATAGAACAGAAAAATAGGTACTAAGGTGATGCTTATTTCATAAGAAATCTCTTCCAGCATACCTGCGATAGGACATTAGATAGAGAGATGTAGACAACATGTGAAAGAGTAAATACGACAATAAAATACATAACACTTAATAAAATTAAACAAATATTATGAGAATAAACATACATACGTACATACAAATAAACATACATACATACATATTGGGTGTACCGGAAAGATCTGTCGGTCTTTGTAAATAAAACTCGTGGTTAGTTCTTAAAGCTATTATTTATATTTTAATCAATTACATATTGTCCCTGATTTTCTACTACACGTTCAGATACACACTCGAGTCCAAAAACACTACACAAATTTCTACAGGCTGTAGCAGCGTTATTTCCCTTCTGGAACTCATAAAGTATGCAATGCCTCAAATGAACTTTTTCGTTGGCACTCATTTTGACACTGCGGCTACTCAGAATTGAATGACAAATTATTGCGCAATACGTGTATTAATATTCCGTAACCCAGAAATTATGACGCAATATTATTCAATACTTTTCGCCTCTTTGCAACAACAACGTGGCATCTTTAAAAATAGCAGTTTTCGAAATATCACGTTGTCATTGTAAAGAGGCGTTTTAACGTATTGGTATAGAGAAAAATTCGAAAAATTTCTATGTACTACCAAAACTGACAGAACTTTCCGGTACACCCAATACATTGTTTCTTAACTACCAAAACGTAACTTAACATGGAACAAACACCCGGTTTCACTGAAAAAGTCTTGCTGATTCTAATGATTATAATTCTGTAAGGTGCCATTCAAGTATTACGTAAGCAGCTTTTTTGCAATTATTAACAGGTATTATTTATTTAAAAAAATACAATAGAAAGTACAGACGAGACGCCTGCATTAATTTGGTTCTCTAACACATAATTCCCAAGCAGAGCTAGTAAATGGGTAACCGGTATGGGTAACGGACAGTCCCCTGTGCGGGGCTTGCATGGAGGCTGATGAAACCGTTGCGCATGTGCTCTTTGAGTGCACAGGCGTCACCCAGATTAAGTCAGAAACCCTCGGGACACCCAGATCTTACACAGATGTTCTCAACAGACCAGCCGGTCGATTCTGTAAGAATCTCACCGTGATAACTAAGGTGAAGTGAGCTTAGAGTGAGCTGTGAGTCATGCTGATGCTAGGGATTGACACTATTGACGACTCTCTCCACGCTCACTTCACAAGTTTTCACGGTGATATGGTTACAGAATCGCACGACAGGAGTCCTAATCACCTTCTGGAGGGAGGTGGGCTGGTTGGAATAACCACCGACGGCCGCCTTGGTCCACGCACAATGGTCCACTTGAAGGACTAAGTGCGGAAACCAAACCCATAAAATAGAACATAGATGGGTAACCCATTACTGACAGCGTCCTTGTACACACATATTAATAAAAACCGAGTAATGTTTTGCCAAACTTCAACTTAGTTTCATATTATTTTCGTTAAAATATCCTAATGTCCGAAGGTGGAATTTTTTACCTACATTTGCTGTCTCATAAAACTCAATTATTATCGATTTCGTTCAGATGCTGAACAAGAGCATGGAGCAACAACAAAAAGCGCAGCAGCAGCAGCAGCAACAACAACAGCAGCAGCAACAGCAGCAGCAACAACAACAACAACAACAACAACAGCAACAACAACAACAGCCGCATATACCGCAAGAGCTCCTTTACAAGCTTTTGCAAGTGCAGGTAATTTACTGCAAAAACATTCACTCTTTGTTTTGTTAAGCCTCGAGTCTTCAATTCAATATCTGAAGAATAATTAAGAAAGTTTGACATATTTTCTATATAAAAATTGTCAAACCGCAATATTTATTCCTCAGATAAAAGTTATCTGACTGTTGAAAAATCAGTGCTTAGTTAAATAAATTGCTGTGTTATTCCTATAACTTGATAGATTTGTAACAACGGCTAAGGGTCGGTTTCTTATTCCGTAGTCAAACACCGTAAAACAATTTGTTAGATTAACTAGTCAACTAGCCAACCAATAGTTAAAGGGCTATTTCGTTTTTCAATATCTATTTTAAGTATAGATAATCTTAACCATCAGCTATTATATTACCAGTGTAATGAGAAATCATTTCCTAAAAATAGTTATGTTTTTTGGAGTTAATATTTTTCTATGTGACAACACTAGCCATAATGATGGACTACGTGGTCTAAAAAATTTCGGCCTTCTCTATAACACGTACTCCGCAAAAACATCATCGTCTGATGAACTTTCCGTAATATCATATTATAATATTTAAACTATGTTTAAATCCATGATATACAATACAAATAATATTTGAGAAATACGACGTTGACAACAAGAAAACTTGTACAAAACAGCTGTTGTGGTTGAGTTCACCATACGCCATATTGTTAACTCTCCAACTTCGGGTGGTTAATTTTTTAAACTTTCATTATTTGACCATTGGATAAACTAACAATTGATCAAAAAATACATTTGGCGAAATGTGTTTTAATTTTGCCCATATTTAACTATTTTTAACAATTGGTTGAGTTAACTACGGATCATAAAAACGGTCCTTAGTCAAAATAGCCATAGATGAATTAGTTGTCTTTTTTTTTTTTTTTTCAAATCGTTGATACTATTTTTGTCCTTAGCAACACCAACAGCAGCAGCAGCAACAACAACATCAGCAACAAGTGGCTTCGTCCAACGAGATGGCAGGTGTCGCGCCCGGAGACAGGGAGTTGTTGCAGCGACCTGAGGCGCAGGCTATTGTGCGAGGTCAGTCATACCGTGCCTCCGTTTTTAACCTTCAAGCGGGCGCGCGGTCATTTGTAAGGCCAGCGGTCGCGCGTAACCTAAACTACCTCTATCCACTCAAGCGTTACGTCTCTTTTCGCGCCGACACGCGAACCGAATCAGCTTGCGTAACGCACGAGTAGATAGGATATTTAGGGATTTAAAACACTAATTATTTAATAATGTTTTTTTTTATTTTTTATTTATCACATTATCATTACGTTAGGATATAAAACAAAATTTTAAAATCAAAATAATATTCTAATTTTCTTTGGATTTGTAAGCAATTTGTGATCATACATTTTCTTATACCTCTCACTTTCGCGTGATTGCGTGCTTTCGACGCATGCGCCGCGACAAAATCAAATTATATTATAATAATAATATACAACGTGTAACGTTAAATGCGCAAAACCTGACTAACGAGCAGAATTAACTGAACCACTTTTTAATATTGGTCATATTTTTCAAAAAAAACTTCATTAAAAACGTTGCCGTGTCTATTTATTAATAGGTCAAGCAACTCAATGTCAGCGCGGCGCAGCGGCCCGGTGACGACTCTTCCCTCGATAAAGCGTCGTCGCAGACGCAAGAAACGATCGGAATGGCCAGTAAAATTAAAACAGCACATAAAACCTTTACATTTTTTTTTATGACTTATTTTCTCTCTGAAATAGGTCAATTGAATTAAAAATCAGTTGGGGTGTCTGAGGTTTTGCGCATTTAACGTTACACGTTGTATACCTATATTTTTATGGGCATATAAAAGATTTTCATAAATATACTGAGAAGGCACAGTCATTACATTAATTCACTCAAGTCATTAAATTAATGAAATAGTCATGTTTAAGTACATGACTAGTAATTACGTGTGACTCCACATAAATCTTACAGATTACGTGTGACTTTTTGCATTATTGATATTTGTGTGTAACAGGTAATACGGGCTGGTGTCCGCAACTCCACGATAATGCGCGTATTTTGCGTACGATATTTGTGTGTATTATACATCAATGTAAAAATATATTCTTCTTTTCTTTGAAATGTTGCAAACGCGTGGGCGGATTTCGATGTTTTTTAAGTATTCTGTATGAAGACTGAATCTTCGCGTGATGAATGGTGGGGGGTTTTATTAAAGTAGGGCGCTGTAAAAAAAATTATAGATAACCCGTAGTATAGACGCGCTCGTAAAGCACGTTAGGCCGTTGGTTCCGCCTGTCATTTGTGGATCTGGCTGTCGTTACGGGTCGTCAGAAGCCCGAATGTCAGGTCGAATGTTTAATTACATTTTATTGCACAGGATTGAAAACTGGCGAAATAACGGCGCAGCATTTAATGCAACAGCTGAGCAACCCTGGTCTTCAGAGCCGTCACCGTGAGGTGTTGTTGACCATACTGAGACTGCACCAGCACCAGAGACAGGTAATATGATATTGTAGTTGTTCAAAGGCTTTAAATAAAAAAATCATAATCAAAATTCATTTATTCAAATTACGCTGAGAATCGGCATTTATTTAAATTTTACTACATTATACAATGTAGCGGCATCTACACCGCCACCTGCGAACTACGCATCATACTGACGTCACGAAAAATACAACCTCTCCGACATCAATCGTCGGGCAGTTGCCCCCCAAGACACGACACCTGTCTAGTTGGGGGATCCTCCCTTTTATATGGAGGATGAGTAAACTTTACACTCTGTTCCTCATACCTACATGACAATATCCTTTAGGTTTAGAACATAACTGTTTAATAAAACTTTATGGAACAATGTGGTAGTGGTTGTTACGTTTACCAGACCAGACATGGATAATACAGTGACTTTCGGGCTGTCATTGCGTTTTGCGTTGTAAACAGCAGCTATTATAACCAGGGACACATGTTGGTTACTATAAAGGGAACTACGGTAAAAGAAAAGTCTGGATGAACGGAAATATAGCAACCAACAAAAAATCGCAGAAATGGGACCCGCTGTTCATAACACACAAAAAGTTGTATGAACAAAAATGCTATTTAAACTTGCTAAATCATTTTATTTTTCATGTAAGATATACGGTAAAAGAGGGGCCCGTGGCTAAATAATAACAGCCGCACAGGTCGATCGATCAGGTTAAGCTACGCTTACCGCGGTTGGTCTGTGGATGGGTGACCATCTTTACATACCGAGACCCCTCCGTGCCTCGGAAAGCACGCTAAGCCGTTGGTCCCGGCTGTCATTCGTAGATCTTTGACAGTCGTCACAGGTAGTCAGAAGCCCGAAAGTCTGACAACCAGTCTTACCTAGGGGTATCGTATTACCCAGTAACTGGGTTGTGGAGGTCCGATAGGCAGTCGCTCCACGTAAAATACTGGTATTCAGCTGCATCCGGTTAGACTGGAAGCCGACCCCAACATAGTTGGGAAAAGGCTAGGCAGATGATGATATACGGTAAAAGATTATGGAAGGATACCTAGCATTATAATTCCCACTGATTGTATACACGCTAATTCTGTGTTCATTGCCGCAGATGGGCGAGTCCCCGCTGCCGGGCCCGCAGCACCTGATCGTGCCCCCGCACCACCAGCCGCTGCGCCTGTCGCCACTGCCGCACCAAGGTAACAACATAATTATGAACACATTGCCGCTTTTAACAATATCATTGGCGCACTATCACTCTTACCTCTATTTTCAAGTCCTTAGCATATATTATTGCGACAAACACGCCGTGCAACGTACATTCAGTCAAAAAAGTATCGGGAATGGATGATTTGTTTATGGTTCTAAATTCATTTTTTTTTTTTTTTTTAGATTAGCATAACTATTTTCCATTTTGGCGCGGAGTTACATCTGTTATTTAGATTAAATACAGTGCTGTTTTTAGTTATATCATATCTAGTATGTACTGCGAATTTAATAATGGACAAAAACATCGAACAAAGAGTTTGTCATACATTTTGCATCGCCAATGGAATTGTGTTCGGAGTCACTGAAAATGTTACATAAGGCTTACAGTGAATCGACTTGAACAAAAAAACTGCTTATGGGTGGTAAAGGCGTTCAAAAGCGGTCGAGATGTGATGGAAGATTTGCCTCGCTCTGGTAGGCCATCAACGTCTGCAACTGAAGTTAACATCGCAAAAGTGACGGAAATACTGACTGAAAAGTTTGAGACAGATAGCCGCCGAACACAGGCCCTTAAAGCCTATCTTAGGCACCAGTCTCCCACAGTAAACTAAACCAAATAATCTCTCATTTGTAATAATGTCTGTAATGTTTATTGTGGCGAGAAAATAAATATTTATTATTATTATTTGTATAGAACTTTCTGTGTCTCACGAGTCGATCCGTATCATTTTAAATAATCACTTGGGTATGAAACATGTTGCCGCTCGGCAAGTCCCAAAAGACCTGAATTTTCCCGAAAAACTTAATCGCAAAAGAGTCGCTGAGGACATGCTAGAACGAGTCAATTCCGACCCAACATTCATGAAAGGCATTGTTACTGGTGACGAGACGTGGGTTTATGAGTTTAACATGCAAACGAGTAAACAAGCTTTGGAGTGGCGCCTTCCAACTGAACCGAAACCGAAAAAAACCACCCCAAAATCGATTAAATGTCAAAGTCATGTTGACTGTTTTCTTTGACTATCGCGGTGTTGTGCACTCGGAATTCTTGCCGGAAGGTCAAACGGTAAATAAATAATATTATTTGAGCGTTATGCGGTGTTTAAGAGAGCAAATTAGACGAAAAAGGCCAGATTTGTGGAAAGAAAATTCTTAGATTTTGCACCACGATAATGCGCCTTCGCACAAGGCCATCACTGTGAACGATTTTTTGACCAAAAACTCAACAAATACTATCGAGCTTATTCACCAGATATGGCTTCAGCAGACTTTTTTTTTTTCCTAAACTCAAAATACCACTTCATGGCACCCGTTTTCATTGTGTAGAAGACATAAAGGAGAATTCGCGGCGAGAACTGAACTCAATACCGGCGTTAAAAAGCGTTTAAAACAATGTTTTGATGATTGGATTATTCGTTGGCGTAAGTGTATCGTTTCTGACGGAGCATACTTTGAAGGTGATAAAATAAATATGGATGAATAACTAACATTTTGGGTATTTTTCATCTTTTCCCGGTACTTTCTTGACAGAGTAGTATATTATATGAATTGTTTTAATACGCAGGACACCTCAAAAATCGTTAATTTATCGCGTATTTATTGTACACTTGTGATTTTGAATAGGAAATACAGCTTTATTTTAAAAATATTACTGAAAGTTTCAAAACACGCGTGGCGCGTCAGCGATAATGAAAGTGTGGAAAAAGGTAATTACTTAAATTTCATTCATCTTGGTATTACTTTCAGGTTAATTAAGTGATACTAAAATGCTATTGAGGTATTGTTAACTAACATCTTGGTAGATTCTCCTACTTATCCTTCCGGCGTAATTATACTTAGTCGTTAGTCAGTATTCGGGCGCTCGAAACATTAACTACACGGGTCATTGCACTGGAACATGATGCTGTACTAGAGTGTCCGAAGACGCCCGACGTACTCGACCCCGTTCATTTACACTTATCGTTTGCTCGAAATCCATAGGCAATCGAAATTCGGGAGAACGACCAAGAGTAATTGCGCCATTAATATATGTATGTATCACGAAAAAGGTATTTATAACCCCCGACAAAAACAGAGGGGTGTTATAAGTTTGACGTGTATATCTATGTGTCTGTCTGCGCCATCGTAACTCAGCCAAACGGCTAAACCGATTTTGTTTTTTTTATTTATTCTAATTTTTTGCAAAAACCGTTACAGTATCCATTTCATCATTCGATGAATTTTTATATGAGTCTCAATTGTTATTCGATTCTGTCATACAAGGATCACCAATCACCATGGAACATCGAATAAAAAAGATAACAAAAACTTAAGGTTTATTTTCCGTTAATAACTTTCCATTCTAAGCATTACATTTACTTTATCATGTGCATGACTATAATCAACCTACTCTTTAAGCCAATATCAGGCGCTTCACTCGCGGGGAAGGTTAACTTTTGTTTCATTTCACATTCACACGACACCGACAACATTGTATAGGAATAAACGTTAATCTGCTCCTTTAATTTCATGTTTCGATCATTCGGTATTCGAGTAAAAATGTAGAATGCCGAAATCATCATGCATCAGCATGTCGAAACGTCGTTGGATTGGTTCACTAATGAATTAATTTTGTGTTCAGATGATTCACTTCGTATGAAAGATGCCGAATGAACATAAAGTGAAGCGTCTAATATCGGAATTACTTAAAAAATATTCTAACATGTAATTTGTCTAACGGACGCAGCGTTCTGTGTGTCGCCTATAATGGCCACCAGTCCCAACACGCTAGCCGTGCACCACCCAGGTAGTATATGTTTCATTTCAATCGATATAAGCGGGAACAGCCCAACGGCCAAGGTGCTGGCGAGCTAGAGGACGTGAGTTCGATTCCCACTCTTTGCATTGCAGCGTAAACATAAATGGCTCAATTAATACCAGTGAAGAATAACATTAATTTCTTTATGATAATCTCTAAACACCACTGCATGATAAAGCCTTTCCCAATAAAATTCATGTCAGAAGACTTTGTACTGTAATTGCATCTCTGTCTAATCTTGCGAGGAATACAGGCATGATAATACGTTTTAGTATACGTGATCGCAGAATTTACTTGTTGGAGCCGACATCACGATATTCCAACATTCTTCGTATGATTAGCCAGTGAGCAAGATTGGTTATAGGGTTGGCTGCCCAGCAACCGTTGGATAACAGACATCAGCCAAATGTGCCATATCAGAAGGACAATTCCAGTAATTAAAAATGTTCAAAAACTAGTCGCAATCTCAGTGACCATAAATGTCAATTTTTTATTCAAAACTGTAAGGAAATTAGACGTATTTTTGACAGATTGAGACTGTGAACGTTCTTAAAATTACGAGAATTGCCCCTCAGGGAGGCTTATATCAAAGATGCTTACATCGCTGTTCAAAAGGTTAATGGTTATCCCGCCAGTTTCTTTCTAGCTAACAAAAGAGTGTGTTGGAAAAATTCTTGTATATATAGTAATGATTAACGTGGTTGCGCAGTAAAAAAACTAAAATATATCTACTATGTCAACGGTAATTGCTTATCGGGAGCCTAACACAGGTAAGTCCTGTAATCTACCAATGTGGCATGACTCGATATTTCTTTATTTGCCTAACCTTTGAGGGTATACATTGGTAATGTTATATTTATTACAAGGCTTAAGAATTAATCGTGATTTAGCCGTCACAAAACCGTTTTACAGTCCGACTGTGGAATCATAGCCTTAGCTTTCTATCAAGCTACAGTGGAAACTCGATTAACCGGACCGGATGACGGCACGGTTGGCGCAGTGGTTAAGCGATTGACTGCTGCGCTGCGTGTCGCGGGTTCGATTCCCGCACGGAACAAATATTTGTATGACCTACATGTATTTGTTCCGAGTCTGGGTGTTTTTCTATCTATAATATGTATGTATTTACAAAAAAAAAATTGTATATAAGTAGTTTATCAGCCATCTTGTTACCATAACACAAGCATTAGGTTGCTTAGCTTGGGACAAATGGTGCTGTGTGAAATGTCCAGGGATTTATTTATTATTATTTATTAATTGTTGCCGTTAGGGATTCGGATAATCGCAAAACCGGATAATTGAATGTATCAAGAAAAGCGGGTTTTGTGTAAATGTAGTACATACATAATGTTATGTGTTTATTAAAAACAACAAATACATATCAACGAAAATGAATGTTTATTGAGAAATTAATGTTTATTTAGAAATTATTAACCCTTTGAACGCCAATGACGCTTACAAGCGACAAACGTAATCGGGCGCTAAAACGCCAACGACGAGTTTTTAGGCGACAAATAGATGTGCTACTTTATTATCTGATATTAAAGAAAATGGGTAAAAGGATTAATTTTAACATTTTATCACTAGCATTTTGTAGGTACCTATTTAATAGTAAATAAATGGCTTAGCGTAGAGAGCATACGCATATGCGCTTGGCGTTCAAAGGGTTAAGAGATACATTTTTCAACATACGATGTATGCACTTATTTGTCGTGGTTGGTCGTGGCTGATAGTCCGGATAATCGCGAATCCGTATAACTGAGGGACGCATAATCGAGTTTCTACTGTATACGGATCAAATCACAATGTTGTTCCACTAAATTAATGAATGAACCTTTCTGGCAGGCGTGCCGGCCCGCATTCCTTCGCCACGCGAGTTAGCTGCGCACACTCAGTCCATAATGCAGAATGCCCTCATCAAGAAGAAGCTGGAGGAGCAGCGAGAGAACTACCGTCGCAGACAAGAGATGTCGCTGCCCAAACAGTCTACGCCTATATCATTCACACCCACCTCGGTGAGTATCATTTATAAGGGAGGTTGGGGTTGATTGTAACATAGGAGCAATTGTGTGTTTGCAAATGTATGGGTTTCTGGAAGTTTACTAATCCAAAAAATTTGCTCACTAACCGTCAAACTCATAGTCACGATTACTGTCGCGTTTGACTGACAGAAATAATCAAATTCTCTCTATCTAATTCATCTCTTGTGCACACTAGTTTTTTTTACAAGTAATCACTCATCAGTGGTGGGTGACCGACCGTGTACCGATTCAAGTACTTACTTCACGGTACTACTTGTTACTCAGTTCTAAAGTATCGATGCCAAAAGTACAGACGCCAGCACATCAAGGTACTACAATCTGTCTTTCTTTAATAGATTTTCAACTTTATCGCTAAAGCATAAGATTCAAAGTTGATGGGGAAAATTTGACAGTTTCGGGTAACTTTATGTGCTGGCGTCTGTACTTGGTATCTAAAGAAAAGTATCGAGTAAGTACTTGTATTTACTCGTATCGTTTCATTCCTACTGTAATAAATAGTAAACGTGTTGTTTCAGGTATTACGTAAAATGACTGCAGAGAAAGAGTCTGACGCGCCAAGTCCGAAGCAGCAGCAGTGGGTGCAGCCACCCAAGGTGCCGCAGGGCAGGCCTATAGTTAAGGTGAGTCCCTACTACACATCAAACATGAACAATATGCTTGATTTGAAATACCTACTGTGTTGAATGACAAATTCCAAAGCCAAGCAGTATTCCGCTAGGTATTTGTATAAACATTAAGCTTTTGAAAGTGGAGCCGTCATATAACGGCTACTTGCAGATCGACGGTTCCGTATCTCAAAAGGAAAAACGGAACCCTTATAAGATCATTACGTTGTCTGTCCATCTGTCAAGTCCCTTTTTCTCAAGAACGCGTGGAGTTATCAAGTTGAAATTAATATCAAATACTCAGGGCTGCAATCCCTTGAAGTAGTGAATAAATAAAACTTCTAAGTCAACGCAATTAAAAGGCGTGCAATCAATACGCGTTTATGTTCCGTTTATACCGCATCTGTTGACACTCTCGAGGGAATCAAAACCTATAGGGTACTTCCTGTTGACCTAGAATCATGAAATTTGGCAAAAAGCAATGTCATGTAGTACAAGTAAAGGAAAAAACCCGAAAACCGTAAATTTTTAGTTACACACCTATAAATTTGTACGGGAACCTCGGTGCGCGAGTCCGACTCGCCCTTGACCGGTTTTTTTTTTGTGTGTGAGCGCATATGTTAATACGGATACGGAACAAATTCACCCGCACCGATTGGCGCCGACAATAATTTCATAATAATCTTGTAATTTTTATTTTTATTTATGACATATTTGTTTTATTATGGCCTAATTGGACACTTATAAGGTGTATCCGTGTCCAAAGGCCCTATGCACCATGTTACTATTAGGTCATCCCACTTCCAGTGTCATATTTTTTTATTATTATTATTTTACAAAAACTGACTACTATACTATATAACCTTGTGACACTAATCAATAATCTCCACCACTATTAATCACTCGCTCCCAGACTGCTGGCAAATCTTGAAAACCATTTAAAGTACCACTTTCATTTAATTCATCAATAATGCTCTTTAGTTTAATATCTAACTCCTTTTTGCTATTGTATCGAGTACCCGACAATTTCCTCTTCACATGGCCAAAACAATTGAAATCACAAGGATTCATATCCGGGGAATATGGCGGCTGAATAATTTCAAACCATCCTTTATCTTCAATTAAATTCTGAACTATTTTTGATTTGTGCGGTCTGGCGTATGTAAAATTATAGGACTCGTTATATATGATGTTCGTCTGCCCAAATAGGAATACTTTCTTCTAAAAATGACTTATATGGGTCTGTCTCGATGAGTCGTTTTCTGATTGGTGCTCTCTTACCGCAGGTGTACCTCAGGGTGGCGTTCTCTCTCCTCTTCTCTTTTCTATTTTTATTAACTCTGTCACCAGAGTCATCTCTTCTTACTTCCATCTCTATGCCGACGACCTGCAGCTTTACAATCATTTCTTAAGGGAAGATGCGGAAGCCGCTGTTTCTGCCATGAACAGTGATCTGGATTTGATTAGTGAGTGGTCGCAGTCTTTTGGACTGCAAATCAACCCTAGGAAATCCCAGGCCATTATTATCGGCGGCAGGTATATGCGGAATAGGCTCGATGTTGCGTCGCTATCTCCACTCAGTCTGAATGGAGTTCAGATTGAATACGCACACATTGTTAAAAACCTGGGGGTGACCATGGACTCCTACTTGTCGTGGACTGCTCATGTTGCTCAGGTCAGTCGCGAAGTGCACTACACGTTCCATTCGTTAAAATGTCTCCAGGGCTTCTTGCCCTTGAAAACCAAAATCTCTCTTGCTCAAACCCTCATTCAGCCCATTATCGACTACGCCGATGCCTGTTATTTGGATGCCACCGAGGAGGTGCTAAATAAACTTGAGCGTTTGCAAAATATCTGTATCCGTTTTGTTTTTAACCTTAAAAAGTATGATCACGTTTCCAACTTTCGCAAGATACTCAAGTGGCTCCCCATTCGCCTTCGCAGGAACTCTCGGATATTGTGTCTGCTGTTCAATCTCCTTCACAATCCTAAAACACCACCTTACCTGCGGGAGCGTTTTTCCTACGCCCGTCCTTCAGATGCGCCTTGCAGGTCGCATCTTAAAAACCTCCTTAAGTCCCCTCCCCACTCCACCGACTTCTATTCCTATTCCTTCACAGTACACGCGGTGCGGCTGTGGAATTCACTACCGCCTGACATTAGGGACTGCCAAACAATTGCAGTTTTTAAAAGAAGAGTAAAAGAACACTATCTTTCCACTTCATCATAGTTGTGTATGTATTTATTATTTTGATTACGTGATATTTATTAACTTCATAGTGATATTTATTTAGAAGTAAGTATGTATGTATGTTTGTATGTATGTATGTATGTTTGTATGTATGTATGTTTGTATGTATGTATGTATGCTTATTTGTATGTATGTATGTAAGTATATTCTCATTGTATTTGTTTAGTTTTTTAAGTGAATAATTGATTACGATTTTATGTATTCTTTTTGTCTCCTTTACTCTTTCACACGCTGTCTACATCTCTCTATCTAATGTCCTATCGCAGGTATGCTGGAAGAGATTTCTTAAGAAATAAGCATCACCTTTGTACCTATTTTTCTGTTCTGTTTTTTCTTGTCTGTTTATATATGTGTGTACATAAATGGTATAATAAAAAAAAATAAAAAAAATTATATCGCTCTCCGGTCATAGTTGTATTTTCATCATAAGTTCTCCAAAAAGCAATGCCTATGACATCCATAGCTACTATTAGTAGTATTTTTCGTTCATGTAGCTCTGCACGTGGTAAATGTTCAGCTGAAGTGCCCGGTTCCACCCAACATCGTGTGTCTTTGACGAGGAGTATAAAATTCGACCCGTTTCATCAAGGCATATGAATCTATTAAGTATATTTTTCTTACGGCGATACCACGATAAATGGCTACGCGCAGTTTCATAACGAAACTCCTTCTGATCCGTGTTCAGAGTGTGGGGCACACACACTGCACTTTTATTGACCAGACATAAATCCTCCGTGAGTACTCTATGTATAGTGGAATGAGGAATGTTAAGTTGAGTGGAGAGATCACTGACACTGACCCTACGTGACTGACGAAGTGCTTCCTTGATTTTGTCCCTTGCTTCTAATCTAGTCGATGATAATGATCGAGGTGCTCGCGGCTCATCTTCAGCTGTGGGTCTTCCTTGTTTGTACATTTCAAGCCATCGCTGTACGGAACTTTTATTTAAGGCGTTACGACCAACACACTTTACCAGTAAGTCGTGCGCAACTCCTCCAGAGTAGTTGAGTAAAGCACAAAACTTTAGAAATATACGTTGCTCCACTACATTAATAGATTTTTTTAAATCTTCCATTTTAAATCAATGCACGTCTTGACAATACAACACACCAAATTAAACTATCATTATTGTACAAGACAACACATGTATTAACTATTGCATACCATTGCGCAATACATAAATATTGGAAATAAAAAATATGACACTGGAAGTGGGATGACCTAATACATAAATAAAAAAAATGAACAGGATTATTACGTAAACGATTTTATTGATAAATGAATTTATTTCTGTAAGTAGGTTTGTACAAACACTTTTACACGTCAATCATATTTTTAAAATCTAGATGAGGTCGGCGTTTCCCATGAGACTACTCATAGAAGAAAAGCCAAAACAAACTCAGAGGTCACAGTCTCTTTTAAAGTCCAGAGATAATCTTGGTCAGATCATGTGAAGACCATGTAGATTGGTGTCTAAAATGGTCTTTTGAGGAAAGAACCACACAGATTGAGTGGGCTTGTCCAGTCAGTGCACGCATTTATCAGTAATGAACACTAGACACTAATAGATGCCAGAGGTTGTATATATGTATGATGCTTATAGACTCCTTTGACATTTTTACAGGGTAACCAGAGCGGCACAGCACCAACGATGGGCTACGCGACGCCCAATGATTACCAACAACATTATATCAATCAACAGCAGGTACGTTACTTTTAAATTGATGTATTTGCCCGCTCCCGCGCCACATTTTGACGTGGCCATTTGCATCGTATAATATGACAAGCGATCTAAGTATGGTTAAGGTTTTCATCGTGATCATTCAGTCGAGCAGTACGAGCATAAATACCATACCGATACGCAAAGCTCAAAAGCGTTTTTCTCGTAAAGTAGTATTTATAACATTGAGTAAATAACACTATTTACTCAATGTTACTACTGAAGAGGTATGAGAACAGGATGTGAAGTTCACTCATCCTCCATAAAAAATGGAAGGATCCTCCGACCAGTCGGGTTGTCTGGTGGACTACTGCCCGTCGATTGATGTTGGGACGTTGTATATATGCTAGTCGCGCGGTAAATTCTTTTTTTAACTTCCTGATTGAGGAAGTTATAGTAATCACACCGATAAAATTTTTTTTGTAGTCTTATAAAATAAAAAAATAAAATAAATAAATAAAATTTATTCAAGAATTAAGTAAAAGATAAAGATTTACATTAATTACATGCGAGGTTAAATTTAATTCTAACTGGTTTATGAAAACCTGTGTTTCAGGCCATCACTTTACAACAAACATTTAAAATCAAGACAACAATAAATTTATTTGAAGCTAAATTAAAAAGAATATAATGACTAAAATAGTAATCATTCTAAAACTAAACATTTTCTAAGATATAATATGTTTAAATAAATCAACGAATAATAATAATAATAATAATAACTCTTTATTTCAGATTACAGGATCCATAATGTGTTAGTATTGCCTTAACCTATTGTTAGTGAAAAATAAAATAAAATTAAAACAAAAGTGACACCACCATTAAAAAATAACAATTAATTTTGCACATGTACGTCTGTACGCACATGTCTCCCAGCCCAGTGCCTAATAAACGGCCCATCTATTTTGTCCGCCAGTGTACCTAAAATATTGTTCGGAATATAATAATAATATAATAATAATAATATGAAAGTAGATAAGGTAAAGACTAATATTAAGCTTATTTTATAATTTCCAGCAGTTTTTCCGTGTCTGAGTAATTGAGTTTTCCCAAATATTCCTGTACTAGTAAATTACACCTATTATATGTTAAACTATAAATCTGGAAATAATCTGGTTTATTTTTTTTCTGGTCTATAATCTGGTTTATGTGGCGATGTAGATGCCGCCACACTGCTATATTCGTAAAATCATAAAATATCTATCAATACTTTAGTAGAATGGAATCTTGCGTAAGCTTGGTATTTATGCTCGTGACTGTACAATACAAGGTCGACATGGGTAGTTTTTGTACAGTCCAGGAGCTTGATTGTTGAGCAGTTACACACACACAGTACGTCTTTTTGTCGTGCTATAACCATTTCTGACGACTGACGAATTTGAATTAACGGACAGTTTACGTTGATGGTGAAACCTCAGCCTGGCTTAACTCAGAACTGAAGTAACCTTAATACTTTATTATCTTATTATTGACATCTCTTCGTGAAATCCTTTTGATGTAGAAGTAAAATAACTATCTTTTTTGTAATGTTACAGCAAATGCTGGGTTCAGTTCGTCCCTTCCCTCATCCTCCTCAGAGGCAACAAGTACCAAACTCGGTAAGTTGTATTACAAAACAGAAAAATCTAAAACAATTAAGAAGAGATGAGATATAAAAATAATTAGTTTTTGTATGCAAGATGGCCCCACATAGTCAAGAATACAACGTCTTTAATTACAACTAGATATGCTTCAAAGTATATTTTATAGCTGGCCCCCTATTAATAATAATAATAATATAATAATAATAAATAAATCCCTGGACATTTCACACAGCACCATTTGTCCCAAGCTAAGCAACCTAATGCTTGTGTTATGGTAACAAGATGGCTGATAAACTACTTATATACATTTTTTTTTTGTAAATACATACATATTATAGATAGAAAAACACCCAGACTCGGAACAAATACATGTAGGTCATACAAATATTTGTTCCGTGCGGGAATCGAACCCGCGACACGCAGCGCAGCAGTCAATCGCTTAACCACTGCGCCAACCGTGCCGTGCCTATTACATGAGACTTGCTCATAGCTAGCGAAATATTATTAGTATTATGCACCTCTGCTTATTTATTCTGGGTATACCGGCCTGGTGTTATTATTATTAAGAGCCCTTTTATAATTCCGTATGAGCGCGCATCTTTTTTTTTTTTACATAGTAATGACATTTCGTAGTTCAACCTATGAGGTTGTCGTCTGCTTAACCGGGCATGCCTGTGGATGACTCAATAAATTAAAGCCTCTAGCCAGGGCGAGCGCGCATTACCGGCGCAGTGAAATATATAGTACTTTTATTTTCTTTATTAAAAAATGAAAATATCATTTTTTTTTTAAGCAATTATTGGAGACTATTTTGGTATAAATACCACGTGAAAATGATGTAGAAGTTCGGAGATATTCAGACTTGTTTCCAGTAGAAAATTGAATTAGGTCCAGCCATTTTTGCTCTTTATGTATAACTATTTTTTTTTCTATTATTATAAAAGTATATGATATTTTGTGATATGAGAAAAATTGTTTTGATGGATTATATTCAACAGAATCTGGAAATTAGTGCTCTCAAATCATCCCCATGAGTTTTTGCCTAAACATGCACCAGGAGAACGATTATTGATAAATAAATAGATAAATATTAAGTAAAAAAACCGCTACAATATTATTGTAGAAGAGAAAACGAACAATCTTCACAAATTAATTTTTATTTATACCAACCAAAGAATAGTATTCAATTTCAACGAGGAATTCATGCATCTACGCGCATTTTTGTAATACTCTTAACGCAGGGTAGCGGGGACACCGACGTGCAAACTGTAACCATGAATTCAGCACATGATTGTAGACCTAGTAGAGTAGAGACATTTAGTCGGTCCTGTTTTATTGAAAACGCGGTCAACATGTATGAAACCGCTAATATTTTTTTTTTTGATATCCGTTTAAAAATATAACCAGAATTATGTGCTGAATTCACGATAACCGGTTGCGCTGCCACCCTGTATACTGGATGATTTTTATACCTACTTGACCAAAATGTATGAAACAGCTGTTTTTTTTTTTTGTGATCTCAGAGTTGGTCCCATAGTGAATGTTGTTTATATTCATGAGGAGAACACCCTGTAAAAATCTGGAGATGGTAAAAAAAATCATGTAGTATATATACCCATACATTTTCAACAGATTTTTTTTTTCATATTTCCGATTCGGTGCTTCTCTAAACGTTGTTATTTTTTATGAGTACTACTTTCCCTTAAATTATGTCCATCGTTTAACCTAACATAAATCAATCAACTCAGTCTATCGCAGTCTATCGCTGGACATAGGTCTCTCCCAGGCTGCGCCACAACACCCTGTCCTCCGCCTTCCGCATCCAGTCTATTCCAGCCATCTTCTCAAGGTCGTCAGTCCATCAACCTTAACATATTGTAAAGCTAGCGTCAAATAATGTGTCTTTATTTAATTTGCAGTACAATAACATGAACAATATGGCCCGCAACATGGCTGGCGGCACCTCACTTCATAAGCTACTCATCCAGTCACATCACAGGAGTCTTAATGGTGAGTACTCGAATAAAAGGAGAAAAAAGAGCGTACATCATCGTCATCTTAAGTTGCCTTTTCCCAAATATGTTAGGGTCGGCTTTAAGTCTAACCGGATGCAGCCGAACACCAGTATTTTATATGAGGAGAGAGTGTTTTATAGGAGCGACTGCCTGTCTGACCTCCACAACCCAGTTACCGGGTAACACGATACCCCGTGGTAGAACAAAGTGTCGGGATTTTCGGATTTCTGAATACCCGTAAGAACTCATTTGGATCAATTTTTCTCGAGTTGTTACAGAGTAACGGATAGAAGAGTTGAAATTACTTAATACACTCATATTTTTTGCATTCCACATTGTGAAATTAGGTAGGTTTACAAATACATTGTGGACTCTGTCGGGCACAGCAAAGCAGGAGAGAGGAAGGGCTTTAATTTGACTCATAACTTTAATTTTTTTTTTTCTTAGATGATTTTTTTTTTTATTACGTTTTTGGGGCTTGTGGCTAAGTAATAACAGCCGCACGGGTCGATCAATCAGGTTAAGCTACGCTTGCCGTGGTTGGTCCGTGGATGGGTGACCATCTTCACATACCAAGACCCTTCCGTGCCTCGGAAAGCACGTTAAGCCGTTGGTCCCGGCTGTCATTCGTGGATCTTTGACAGTCGATACGGGTCGTCAGTAGCCCGAAAGTCCGACAACCAGTGTTACCAAAGGGTATCGTATTATCCAGTAACTGGGTTGTGGATGTCAGATAGGCAGTCGCTCCATGTAAAATGTTGGTATTTAGCTGCATCCGGTTAGACTGGAAGCTGACCTCAAAATTGTTGGGAAAAGGCTAGGCAGATGATGATGTATTACGTTTTTGATCTTTTTTAATTATTTCCGGTAATTTTTAAGTCTACGACAAAAATAATGTAAGAATCAGGTAATTTCGCAGACATGGCTGGCGCGGGCGGCGCCGGCGGCGGCGACAACCAGCTGGCCCGCTGGTTCTCGCCCGAGCTGCTGGCGCGCGCGTCGGCCGGCAAGCTGCCGTCCGTGCACGTGCCCAACGCGCTGTCGCTGGAGGAGCTGGAGCGCCACCACCACAGCTCCGCGCCCGTGCACAACTGAGGGCCTGCTCGCAGTCGCCGGCGACGCCAGTCGAATAACTACTCTAACCGTGGATCGTCTTCCCTATCTAAACTTATACATAACACGCTCAGTGCGTTTCGGAATATTTTGCGTCGAGACTTCTCGCCCCAAATGACACCTCAAATTATTGACAGTGAAAGGAAGATTTCTTTTTAGGTCTATGAAATGCTCATTTGTTCAAATCGACCCTCGATTCCTGTACTAGCAATAATAATAATGAATTTGTCAAGCTCCCATTTAGAAATAATATAGTATTAATCTACTCCTTTTGTATAAAAGCCGAGGTAAAACGTATAAGAGTATTAAACTCGTATTGTGCGCAAAAATAGCGTAAATGAATGACGTAACCGCGCAAAAGATTGCATTGTATTGATAATTTTGTGCAAACATAGGCCAACATTATATTCGAGATTTAGATCTGAAATATTTGTTTTCGGTTCTATAGATTTGTCCCTTTTTCTATTTATATGGAACATTGAAAAGAAAGATGATTACATATTCTAACCTGCTTTCAAGATTTGATGAGTGTAATAACTTTCCACAGCAATCTACCATACTAGAAACTAAGAAATTGAGCTGCTAATCTCAAGACATCGAAATACATTGATAACTTACAAGCACGGACGAAGTGTGAAGTATGTAGGAAATAGTTTAATGTTTATCATAAGACCGGATTTTGTCTGTTAATAGAATATTGAAATTCATTAATATGGCCGCGACTTGTAACCGTAAAATCGTAGAAATCTTCGAACAAAGAAAACATTTTATGAAACAAAATTAGGATGTCAATGTTCCCTTCAAATTGTATTACTGGACAGGACTAGTATTGACAAAAGGTGAAGCTGATGGCGAGTACAATTTTGATGTATTAATTTGTCTAGGCTGTTTCGACTGATAGTCATTATTTTAACCCGCTGTCAGCTCCCAAATTCCAGTTGACTTCATTATAGTGGAGTAGTAACTCCTTCCATGACACCCATGGACAAGCGCTGAACGCAAGAAACAAAGGGCCAAATTGAAGAGTGATCTCATTTGATCTGGTTTTCTTGTTTTCGGTGCTACGTTAGGTCAGTCGAGATGCAAGCGATTGTGATTGAATGTGTGAGAGCGTGAGTGTATACGTATGTCTACGGTTGTGTTTGTAAGCATTTTTGTTACTACGTCGTTTATGTGAGGAGAAGGATTTTTTTTGAGAAATAATAATAGAAGTATTGTCTTTCCCCGCGTCTGTACTCAGCGAGGCGGGGAACAGACTTAGTTAGGGCGACCGTTTTAGTTCCGAATCGCGATTTCATTTCGTAATACGATTTTGGAATTTAACACAAGTAACAAAAATAAACACTTGTGTTTTTAATTCCTTGAATATATTTTTTTATGAATTTTACGATTCGCGTGCGATTTTAGCGATTCTTTTTCATCATTGAGACCTGAGCTAGATGCAAGTCAATTATCATTTGGTTATCCGCACAGTAGGAGCGTATACAGATTTGTTATCGAACAGTATACATATATTATTACCAGCCTGTTTTAGTTCAATGTTCCCTGTGTACGCCCTTACGAAAAATATAGAGTATTACCGTCCAGAAAGCGTATGTCAATCTCTTTGTTAGAAACTCAAGCAATTATACTACGTACATAACGCCTATGCCTTTTAATTAATTTAATAATAATAAAGTATAAAACCCTATTGTTTTAGACCAGCAGCATGAATTGTTCAGAATGGACATTTTAACCAAAGTTTACAGATGTTTTAAAAGATTCAATGTGTGAAATGTTTATTTATCTATATTCAATCTGTTGTATAACTATCAAATATATAATGGAAGCTAGTCCTTGGTCCATCTGAACGTACACTGGTCGTATAGCGCAGGTTTCAAAGCATTTTGATGACATTTTGAGACGGATTTGACGGACTTTTAATCATGAATTGATGATTTATTTGTGAGGGGTCGTGGTGCCGTGAGTGACGCATGAGATGCGTCACTGGCGGTACCAAGGTACCAAGTTTTACTGGCGAAATTTTTTGTTTAACGGGATTGTGAGCCGTGGCGACTAGCACGGCGGCACGCAGCTGTGTCGACGCTTACTTGTAACAACACGAGAATGTCTGTAAGCTTTAAATTATTGATTAAAGAAAAAATTGAAAGTTGCTCTTGTTTTATTGTTTGTACGGACACTGGAGCAAAATCTCTCATAGTTCCAATCGATCCTCTTCTTCAAAGTAATATTTTTGCTTATAATTTTCAGGTGTCGCAAACGCAACTTCCTGTTCCATATTTGAAAACTCCTCATCTATAATGTTTGTTTCGACGCATTCCAGTGTCTGGGTGTGAAAATGTCTTCAAAAAATGAGAATACTTCCTTCAAGTAGGTATGTAATGTATTTAGTAGAATACTGTTGGCACAGCTGAAGTCTTACGAATAAATTATAAAACTAAAGTCGTGACATTTCATGCCCAATAAAAAAAACATATTTTCTTTAAAAATCTTTATTATTACGAAGTATATTATGTGGAGTCATTTACAATGCTAAAAAAGGGAAAAACCTTATTCTTATCTCGCCGCCTGTTCGGTGAGACTAAATTAAAATATAAAATTATAGGAAAAATTAGCTAAACAACGTCATACTAGCGTTGAAAACAAAATAAAATAATACTGTTGGAACAGATTACATAATTTATTTGATTTACACGGCTTAAGAAACCAATTACATAAATCAAAGTATATACAACGTGTAACGTTAAATGCGCAAAACCTCACGACACCCCAACTGATTTTTAATACAATTGACCTATTTCAGAGAGAAAGTAAGTCATTAAAATTATTTTAAAGGTTTTATGTGCTGTTTTAGTTTTACTGGCCATTCTGATCGTTTCTTGCGTCTGCGACGGCGCTTTATCGAGGGAGGAGTCGTCACCGGGCCGCTGCGCCGCGCTGACATTGGGTTGCTTGACCTATTAATAAATAGACACGGCAACGTTTTTAATGAAGATTTTTTGAAAAATATGACCTATATTAAAAAGGGGTTCAATTCATTCCGCTCGTTATTCTGATCAAACTATTTTCAGGTTTTGCGCATTTAACGTTACACGTTGTAATACATAAGTACCAACATAAAACATCTGAACTAATATCATAAAGAGGAAAGATTTGTTTGTTTGTTACTATTTAACTCAAAAACTCCTCGACCTATTTTAAAAATTCATTCTACATTAGAAAGCTACATCTTTAATGAGTAACATAGGCTGTATTATATTTTCAAAAAAATTAGAGATCCCTACCTAAAATGGAACAATGTAACCCAAGGTATCAAAATGTTTCACATAAAATTCAATATTTTGCGTGCGCTGCGAAAACTATTGACGATATGTATATGAAAAAGCGTTCTATACAACGTGTAACGGAAAGTGTATATACATGATATTTATAGGGTTTCTGTTACACACTGTATATTAATAGTACTCATGATTGCTCACAAAAAAGTCCGCGATGGTATATGCCTAACTCTTATAGTTAAACCACAATAACAATTTTTGTTTAAATTATTAAGTTCAAATACGCGGGGGATCGAATAGTGGTGATATTGATATCAATCTTTATCCATTGAAATGGATTGATAATATTAAGGTTGATTATGTACGTGTAAATTCCACTTTAAATTATCCGGATCGGACTTTTCGTTTAGAAGTTATGACGGGTATAAAAAATCTCTAAGTAGAAAAATGTCACGGTTTGAGCAAACTGTAACTGTCCTACGTTTAGTCTATTAACAAATACTAATTTACGTATTTATGTTAAATAATAGTTTTAAATTTGAAATTTTAATTATTAGGAAAGATTTTTTTGTTATTTGTTTGTACCGAATAAGCTCCGAAACTACTGTACTGATTTTAATCATTTTCACCAATAGAAAGCTAAATTGTCAGGAAGTAACAGGTTATAATTAATTGAGATTCTTAAGAAAATGGCAATAATGTAACCCAAAGTAGCAAAATGTTGCCTATAAAATTCATTATTGGGCGTGCGCTGAGAAAACTATTGATATGATACATAAAAATTACGTACTACATGATTAAAATACTCATTATTACTTACAAAAAACTCCGTGAGGGAATATATCAACTATCATGGTTAAGTCAACTCACAATAGTAGCTTTTGTGTTCCAAAATGTAATTAGATCGCCGGTAAAAATAAAAGTTGGTTACATTCGTATCGTAGTATTAATCTTATTCAAATAAATAGTTTTATCAAATAAATTATTTTATCATCAAGGGTAAGCGGGTATTTATGTAGCAGTAAAATACTTTTTTATTCATTCGAATTTAATTTCAAAGTTATCACGAGTATAAAAATGCGTTCGACGCTGCCGCGACGTTCCCTACTCTGAGTACACCGATTTGCGTATATCATCATTTAAGAAGTATTGATTTCTGGTTAAAGTATCATTAATAATTAATAAGTCCCAGGGAAAAACATTTTCACTGGTCGGCATCGTCTTAAGAATAGAGTGCTTCTCCCATGGGCATGTATACTTCCAGTTATATTATATATTATACTTATACTTTACAGTATCCGGCAAACAGGATGCCTGTGTGAATATGTATATTTAAACACGCACGGGACTACTAAACGGGATCCTGCAAAAAACGGGATCTTGCCGTGGGAAAGGGCCCTTACGTAACTGCATATACTAAGTAAGTATGTACTTACAAAGTCTACGTTAGCAGGCTGATAGCTACATAGAGGAAGCGTTTACTGTAATAATAATTTTATAGCAACCAACATACATACCTTACATAACATAATGTAAAGATACGTATACCGCATCAGCAACATAAACTTGTTTACAGAGAAAACTTCAGCTGCTTGCAAAGTAAATATTTATTTACTTAATATTTCAAGGACATAAACGTATAGAGGTGGACTTAATGCCATAGGCATTTTCTACCAGTCAACCTATGGGTGATGCAGAGACAAACAGTAGTAGGTGCAATCATGAAAAATGAGGAATAAATATTTTAAATATAAAGATACGCATAAACCTATTAAAACTATAAATATAATGTATACCTAATTACATAAAGATATAACCACAAATAAATATACATAAATACATGAATATACTATAAGGAAAGAAGACAATGAGAAAATATTAGCGTTGTGATGATACTGCCAGCTTCTTGCGATTGTGCTCGCGAACCTTAACTTTAAAAGATAAAAATATTGTATTAATGGTTGCTTGCTACATAGTTACGAACAAAATAGAATTTTACATGATAGGTTTGAACTACATAATTAGCACTTCCCGAACTTCGATTATAAAAGTTATAACTCCTAATGACGCCCACTTTTATTAAAGTTTGCTATATACATAGTTTAAAACAAAATTATTATGTTTTCCAAATACTACAAATAGACCAATGGCTTACTGACGTTTCGGACACAATATATTCGGACACTTGCTTGCTTCTTGCTCTATCTCATTAAAATAATATGTCGTTTCGGACACTATGTCCGAAACGCTAGTAAGCCAAGCCAATAGCACTTGTTGAAAGTCGAAAACTACAGCTCCTTGGTCTTGTGATCCGCATCCTGTTTGTTGTATAAGCTCTGTAACTATAGTGATGGACAAAATAATGACCGTGATGAGGAAAACGTCGAGTTTTTATCGAATAAACTGACCTTGGTAACCGTCAACAATGCAGTTAAGGTAAAGATAAGCAATTTATAATCGTACAGAATAATATTTCTCTATTATATCCTTGAGAATGCTTACGTGTAAAACTATAAAATATTTCTTCAAAAACACTTAAACTTATTCTAAAAGAAAAACACTGTTAAACCGTACTTCATTAAAAACTTTACAATCATTTATATAACTGTAGCTAAGTCGATATTCCGTTATTAAAATGTAAAAGACATTAACGATTTGTTTACATACACTTCCACGTACGACATAAAAACTTAAAACTCGGTAAGTACAAAAAAATATTAATTTAAAAATGCGACGCACCCGTCCCCTGCGTTGGTTATAAGCGCACTGGATTGTGGCAAGGCGGACGAGACGACCGCATTTACATAGCTATACAAAGTACATACAGCTCATTCCGCTGAGCAGTGTCGTCACTCTGGCAAGTCAACAGACATGCGCACTGCGCAGAGTTAGCGCAGTAGGTACTCGGATGCTTGGTAGTTGGTCGATACAGAAATAACCTTGTAGATAAATGTTTTACTGTGTAGTGTAGCAACGTGTAGTCAAGAGACAGGATTTAAAGTTGAACAGAAATCGAAAGCAAAACTTGAAGATTGTTTTGTAAGAGCTAATGATGAAAAAATGTGTTAGCAAAAAAAAAAAAATGTTTAGTATGAAATATTATTTTGAGTTCCATTTTGAATATTTGGTATTTTGTTCTGCCTTGTTCAGATTATTACATCCGTAACTAATAATGTTCTGTACTGAAGTATGTAGGTAGTTATTTTTAGATTTTTGTACACTACGAGGCCGAGGTCGGCAGAAAATGCCATAAGGTCAACTTTGGGAAGACCGTCTACGAGGCAAGACCGTCTGCGCGCAATAATTTACGTTATTGAATAGATTTGCAGCTTTCTTTGGCTATTGTTTATTTAAATTTAGTTTTCAATAAAGTATGAGGAAGTTGACCTTAGTCAAAGAAAGCTGCAAATCTATTGAATAACGTAAATTATTGCGCGCAGACGGTCTTGCCTCGTCGACGGTCTTCCCAAAGTTGAACTTACTGAGTCTACCGTGGAATTTAATTACACTATTACTTATTGATTGCGGTCGCATTCGTTTGACTAGAAGGACTGTTATTGGTAGTATGGTAATTAGTAGTATTTTGGACTTAGTGGCGCATGTTGAGATTCGCTACGCAAGCGGAAATTTTAGCGCAGAATAACACAATGTGCCATGAGCAAAAATGGCAATTTTTTAGCGGGAAAAAGTTGTCGTCCGCACCCGATTGAGAGTGCAATATCTCATCGACCGGTCAGTCCAGTTTTCAAAGATCACACCCACTTGCAACTTCCCGAATAATCTATCTTTGAAATTGCAAAGTCGACTTGACTAATGCACACATTGCACACTTCCTAAAATGAAGTAGTTGTGTTCCCGGATTATTTGACCCTAACTTAAACAGGTTTGAGCTACCTATACCTACTTTGGGGCCAGTATTATAATAATGGAGCTGTAGAGCTCTATCTCTGTTCCACATTGAAGTTATCAAGAGGTGGTGGTTGGTCCCGTTGTAGTTTGGAAAGTCGCGTATGTTTGAGCCATACTTTTATCGCCAAATAATTCTTATCAGACGAAACGCATTCCCGTTTTTTAGATTAGTTAAGAATTGGAGTCCGGATGACTAGACTAAGCAATCGGCATATAGCCCATCCACACTGATATCCATCTAAACTAATATTATAAAGAGGATAGATTTGTTTGTTTGTTATGATTTAACTCAAAAACTACTCGACCGATTTTAAAAATTCCTTCACCATTAGAAAGCTGCATCTTTAACGAGTAACATAAGCCTCCTCATGCTCACGGTTCGGAATCACGGTTTCCATGAGCATGGATGAAGGAAATGATTGAGCAAGTGTAATATATTTTGCCCTATTAGTGGCAGCTTCTGAATATTATAAAACCTAATCCTAGTCGTCGTAGTGTACTTGTTATACTTACATATCTCGTGTGATACCTATGTAGGTAGTCCATGGGTTTCTATAGAAAAGTGTGAAAGCGTTATAACGCTTTAACCCCTAGAAAATGGTTTGCTTTCCGCAATAATATTAGGTCTTTACCTATGAAATTGCCGTTCTGCAGTACTGGCCATTTCAAATCAAAATAATTTTTGTTTGGCTAAGAATTCTAATTTCAAATTAATTTTATTTTAAAAACATGGAATTTTGTTTCCAAAAGTAGTCGTTTGTTTATTGATTAGTGTTACATTTTCATCGCATTTCAATCTTTTTCGTCATCATGGACACGTTAAAAAATTCGAGTAATTATGGAATATGAGTACCGTCGTGGCAGCAACGAGGCACAAGCTGCACGCAACATCAACGACGTTTACGGAGCTAACACTACAAACCAACGCACCACCTGTTATTGGTTTGCTCGCCTCCGTTCTGAAAATTTCGACCTGAAAAATGAACCTCGCGGTCGTCCGAAGACTTTGGTCAACAGTGACGAATTAAAGGCGATTGTGGAAGCTGATGATACACAATCTACGGCTGAATTAGCAGCAGCTTTCGACGTTAGCGTCAAAATAATATTGGTCCATTTGCGTCAAATTGGCAAGGTAAAAAAGCTTGACAAATGGGTGCCCCACGAACTCAATGATCGCCAGCACGAAGTACGCGTCGAGACGTGCCTTGCACTGCTCAACAGACACACAAATGAAGGAATTTTGAACCGCATTATTACCTGCGATGAAAAATGGATTCTGTTTGATAACCGCAAGCGCTCAGCAAGTTGTTTGGATCCTGATTCAGCACCTAAACAATGCCCTAAACGAAAAATTACCCCTAGAAAAGTGATGGTCACTGTTTGGTGGTCTAGCGCCGGTGTGATTTATCACAGCTTCTTACCAAACGGGGTGAGCATTACTGCAGATGTGTACTGTGAAAAACTGAACACAATGATGGAGAAGCTGGCACATCTCCAACCAGCATTGGTCAATAGCTCGTCTCCGCTGCTCCTGCACGACAACGCGTGACCTCATACTGCACAGCAGACGGTCTCCAAGTTGCAAGAACTGGGATTGGAAGCTCTCCGTCATCCGCCCTACTCACCAGACCTTGCGCCTACAGACTACTACCTTTTCCAGAATTTGGATAACTTCTTGACGGGATAAAAATTCAATACCCGAGAGGCAGTACAAAATGCCTTTGAAGAATTTGTTGCCTCCCGTCCAGCTGATTTCTTTAAGAAGGGCATCAATAAACTGCCACTGCGTTGGCAAAGATGCATTGATTGCATGGGTGATTACTTCGATTAATACAAATAAAAATACATGAAAAAAATTCGTTTAATTTTTTTCATACAAAACGGCAATTTCATAGGTAAAGACCCATTATATAAATCATCATCTCGGTAGTAATAGGGACGACTAATACAGAAGCATGGGAGAAAAAGATGTTGCGCCGACCCCAAATAAATTGGCATAGGTCATGGTGGGACCACACGATACAGACTTCTATAGAATTTTCTTTTCTAACACGCCGACACTTTGTCTGTACTGCTTTGTTGCACAGAAAACATTCTATAGAAGTCTGTATCGTGTGGACCCACCTTAAGGGCAGGAGAATTATGATGATGAAAATAACTATAAGTCAATAGATTGAATGCACTAAATGGCAAATGGGAGCCGCCTACACGATGCTCCTTTGAACTTTGTAGGTCCTTTGTCTGACAAAGGCCTCCTGAGAGAGCAGGCCGTAATACAACGCGCGGGTGATACCTACGACAGTTCCCCTCCGTAGCAACTGGACAGATTCTCAGCTGGACAGATTCTCAACTGGACAGATTCTCAGCTGGACAGAATAGCGACTGGACAGGACGTGTACAGTCGGTGACATAATGATAAACGGGCAATTCTAATACTCTACATGTTGACTTTAACTTGCATAATTAAGTTACAATTAAGTAACATACTTAAGACTAAAAGCATAGTACGCGCGTGAGTTCCATGCTAAAAATAAAATCCTTTAGCACTAAATTACATAAAAAACAAACGGAAATTGTGAAATCGCTAAAGATGTTTTAAAGCAGAAACTCATAATTTTCTTATTTGGGATATTGTTTCTTCACTATACGTAGTATAAGACAAAGTCGCTTCCCGCTGTCTGTCCCTATGTTTCCTTAGATCTTTAAAACTACGCAACGGGTTTTGATGCGGTTTTTTTTAATAGATAGAGTGATTCAAGAGAAAGGTTTATACGAGTATGTATAACACATGCATAATGTAGTAGAGAAACACTGATCATTTCAGAGGTTTCTAATAAACACATTTTTTTGCGCTTAGAGAGATAGATCAAATCATTTGCGAGATAGATCAAATCATTTGCGAGATAGATCAAAATAATGTACTACAGTATTTAAAATTAATAAATTAATTTATTTAATTTTCTGAATCGTTCTTGTTTTCTTTGTTTCTTTTACCAAATAAGTCTTTGGAAACTTATACCTACAAGAATGTTTCGAATTTTAAAAGAGCAATTGCTTGTGAATATAAGTCACTTTAAGTGCGATTATGAAATTGCAATTGCTCAAACTGTAAAATGTATCTATCCGGATGTTACCGTTAAAGGATGTTATTATCATTTTTTGCATGCCGTGTGGAAAAAGTCAAATGTATTAAAATTTTCTTCTACTAAAAATGGTCGGAAATTGACACAATTATGTGCGCATTTGCCCAGGACGTTAATACCCGAGGGCTTTTTGTCAATAAATGAAATCGCTACAAATGATGATCAATGTAAAGCTTTTTTCAATTATTTCTCAAATTATTGGATGACGCTAATTACGTCTGAGCAGTTATTTTGGTACAGAGAAAAATTTCGGACAACTAACACTGTCGAAGGGTAGCATCGAAGAACGAATGCTAAAATACCAAAAAATCCATCCCTCTTTTTGTTCCTACAGTTATTAAAAAAAAGAATCGCAAATCGTTGATACTAAAATAATAAAAAGTTACTATCACTGTGAAGAAACAAAGCGCCGATTAAAGCAAATTCGGATTGATGAGCAGATAAAAAATATAATATCGGATTGCGTTGAGAACAAAATTTCAGTCATGACATGCTTAGATCGCCTATGTAACTTAAACAACGAATAATTTGTGAAGTTTTAATTTAAGTTTGAATTTTTAACCAGAAGTTACAAATGTTTTATTTTAGTTGAATTTGTTTTGTTATATTTTCAATAAACTTTTCAATTTCTTTCATAATTTATTTCACGACTGCAGTTTGTCCAGTTGAGAATCTGTCTAGCTGAGAATCTGTCCAGTTGAGAATCTGTCCAGCTGAGAATCTGTCCAGTTGCTACGGAGCGGACAGTTCTTTAATTTCTGGATAAGGCTCATTAATTGGAGCTAAGACGCTTTTTGTATCCAAATATAGCCAGTCCAGTGTCCCAATATTATGTGGGAGGGCCATATTGATGGGTCCTACGTATAAGGGTCAATGCAACATTTTGAGCATTTTCACTTTTTTCACTAAAAAAATAGTATTTTCACCTATAAATGTGTTTTTTTTTTTAACTGCACGTTATCAAATACCAAAGACTATTATAACCACTTGACTGCGTATACAGTGCCCCGACGCACGAAAACTATTAGTATTTTGTCGCCTATGTATAGGTTACGGTACTAGTAGCAATTTTAGTTGTGTCCAAGTGTTAGACCTGCATGCACGCTAAATTAATATAATTTTTTTATAACGTTTATGCAATTATAACGCATCAAAATGCCTTCATGCGCGGTGAAGTGGTGTGGGAAACATTCTTAGACATCTAGTTACAAAAAGGATGGCATAACTTTTCATCGGTACATAAACATTACGAAAAATTATTTTTGATTTAATCAGATTATAAGCCACTGCAGGGGTCTATTTAAAATGGTGGCTGGGTAAACGAGCACACTTTTTGAGTCGCGCGTTGATGTCTTTTGGAAAAGTCTCGTTCTTGTATTAGACAATTCTTGTATCCCTTGCTTCTATCCCTTTCTTTCCTTTTGTATGTTTATCGTAAAAAATAGTGCTGTTATCTTTAATAGCTGAAAGTTGATATCGAGAAAAATAAAATGAATACATTTTTTATTCAATTCACATACTTTAATAAAATAACTATCTACTATTAACCGACTTCAAAAAAGAAATACCGACGAACTGAGAAACTCCTCGGTTTTCAGTTCGTCGGTTTTTTTTTTTTTTTTTTTATTTTCCGGGATTTTTTAGTTCTTTCTGTCCCCGACCGGGGCCGATCAGTCCATTTCCGGGATTTTTTTTTGTAATTGATTGATTTTGATTAAATATTATTTCTATGATTTTGATTTAGTATTTATTATAATGTTAAAATCCATTTTATCGATATCGACTATTTTCTCTTAATGAAGTAAAGCAGCCCTAACGATGCAACTTGACCTTGAACTGACCAATTGCAGCCGCGCGTTCTTCCTCATCCCCCGGCCCGCAGTAGTGAGTCGTGTGCTTCGAAGAAATCGGGCCATACGCTCTCTAGTGGTTATATTCTCTATGTCAAATACAGTAAAAGGAAGCATTTAATACAAAAAAGTGAAAATGCTCAAAATTCTGCATTGGCCCTTAAACGTAGGACCCATCGATATTTAGTACTGTTGCGGACGAGGGACGTGCGAGTCACATTTTGCTTGACATCATTAGTACAGACGCCAGCACATCAAGCTACCACAATCTGTCAATTTCTTTAATAGATTTTCAACTGTATTGCTAAAGTATAAGGTTTAAAGTTGATTGGGAAAATTTGACAGTTTCGGGGTAGCTTGATGTGCTGGGCGTCTGTACTGTACATCAGTCTACTGCCCTAGTCTGTAACGCGACGCAGCTACCTACTTATTTACAAATTGTTTACTGTACTCGATTATTTCTTTGGTGTCAGCAAAAACATAGTGTTCAATGATCATTAATGTAGGTTGGTTCGCGTTCAATCATTTTAAAGAAGTAGTATGACTCGACACATGATTATAATGCTTTTGTAATTTTACCTTTACGTTTTACAAAATTAAAACCTATCGCAGGATTAGCACGCCGGGGGTCTGTATGACTTCGAAAGCCATCACCCACTGTGTTATTCGGAGGTTTTTAGGTCATCATTCACACTCCAAAACATATTTTAGCTTTGCCATCTCCTAACAAAGGCCAGCCAGAGCTCACCAGCGCAGCTCCATAGCACGGCAAAGGATTTGCGTAAGCGGAAATGATTTTGAATCGTATTTTCATACATTTAGCACTCACATTTCGTCGATATTGAGATACAAAAAAGTAGCGGTATGCCGCAACGGGCTTTAGCATATCGGGCCATACAAATTCACTACTACGGAATTCGGAACGCCTCTCTGGATCTTCTTACTTCTTACTTGAGTGATAGGATTCAGAGAGTTGATGTTAACGGAAAAAGGTCACCAGGATTTGTAGTAAAAATCGGGGTCCCCCAGGGCTCAATTCTTGGCCCATTTTTATTTCTTATTTATATAAATGACTTGCCTTACCTCATAAGGGACGAACATGATATAGTGTTGTTTGCAGATGACACTTCACTTTTTTTTAAACTCATACGTCAGCAGCTGGTTACTGACAATATAAATAGTGCCCTCGCAAAAGTAGTTAACTGGTTTAATGTTAATAACCTACTTCTTAACGAAAAAAAAAACGAAATGTATTAAGTTTACGATACCAAATGTTAGACAAGTAGAAACTAGTGTTCTTATAAAGGGTGATGAATTAAAACCCGAAAATACCACAGTATTCTTAGGCATAACTTTGGATGCCAAGCTTCAATGGGGCCCCCATATAGATAAATTGTCAAAAAAGCTTAGCTCTGCAGCATACGCCGTTAGGAAAATTCGTGACTTAACTGATTTAGAGACAGCCCGTTTAGTTTACTTTAGTTATTTTCATAGTGTGATGTCATACGGTATTCTATTGTGGGGAAATGCCGCCGATATTCAGACAATTTTTATTTTACAAAAAAGGGCAATTCGTTCGATTTATAAATTAAGTCCCAGACACTCCCTCAGAGACAAATTTAAAGGGATTAATATAATGACTGTGCCTTCTCAGTACATACATGATAATCTTTTGTATGCACATAAAAATATTAATCTGTTTAAAAAATACAGTGATATCCATAATATAAATACTAGGAACAAACACAAATATGTTGTTCCTACAACAAGGCTCAAGAAAATAGGTGGCTCGTTTAGATGCCAATGTATACATTTTTATAATAAACTTCCTAGCCACATTCAAGAACTAAGCATTAATAAATTCAAATCTTTTATAAAGCTAAAACTATGTCAGAAAGCCTATTATACTGTAAAAGACTATATTGAGGACAAAAAAGCTTGGGATTGAGCTGCTCCAATAGGTCTAGACAGTGAATGTTGTTTATTTTTTATTTTGCTGATTTACACTTTGGTTTTTATATCTATTTATATACAGAATGACATGAACATTTACTGTTTAAAGTCTTAATTATTTTAATTATTGTGAATGTGAGGACTATGTGGGTCATTGTTTCCGTTTTAATCATGGTCTGGCAGTTTGAGTGGTGTATGCGGTCTACACAAATGTCCTGTCCTTGGTATTGCTCGTCGAATCGTTGAGCTCCTTAAGTTCTGAGTTGAGCTGCACGGTTACTGACGAATGCGTGCACTGACTGCACAGGTCCACTCAGTGTGGTTCTTTCCTCAAAAGACCACTTCAGACACCAATCTACATGGTCCTCAAAGATTATATCCGGATTTTTATATACACATTGACATTGATGAATTTTATATAAACAATGACATGGATATTTACTTTTTAAAGTATCTTATTTTTATTATTATTACTGTGAGTGTGAAGACTATGTGGGTCATTTCTTTTTTTCGGTTTTCCTTCTTAGTTAGTTTGAATAATGATCTGGCAGTTTGAGTCATTTATGCGGCCTACCCAAATGTCCTTTCATTGGTATTGTTCGTCGAATCGTAAGGCTCCTCAAGTTCTGAGTTGAGCTGCACGATTTTTGACAAATGCGTGCACTGACTGGACAGGTCCGCTCAATCTGTGTGGTTCTTTACTCAAAAGACCATTTCAGACACCAATCTACATGGTCTTCACATTATCTGACCAAGATTATGTCTGGACTTTAAAAGAGACTGTGACCTCTGAGTTTGTTTCGGCCTTTCTTCTCAGAGTAGTCAGATAGGAAACGCCGACCTCATCTAGTTTAAAAAAATATGATTGACATGTAAAAGTGTTTGTACAAACCTACTTACAGAAAATAAATCATTTATCATTTAAATGTTAAAGCTTTGCCGTGCCATGTCGCGTCGTGCCACGTGAAACCTTGCAAGAGTTGCAAAGTAAAACTCGGACTAAGAGCGGTGTCGCACTACGTCCGATCCGAATCCGTGAAAATACAGATCTAGAATACTCGGACCGAATTCAGATATTCCTTTTCGCAATACCTCCGATCCAAATCCATGATTCAGACGTTATTTTACGCAAAACGAATGCAGAGCGCTCAAATTCGGCGGAAAGCAACTCGGATTCGGTTCGGACTCAGTGCGCGTTCATACAAATACTATGGCTACTTCGGTCCGTCAATAATCTCCGAAATGGAGATTCACGGATGACGGAGAGAAATTGGATGACGGAAATTGGATCTAGTGCGTAAACTACGATGCAAATAGTTCTACGACTACTGCGGACCGTATTTTCACGGATTCGGATCGGACGTAGTGCGAAAGCGCTCTAAACGCAGACGTAGTGGTGCGCTAGAAGTTTTATTTTTGTTCTGTGTACTTATCATTAAATCATTAGATGTGCGGTGTTGACTTAGACTGATTATTCTGATATGTAAGGTTTCTGATTATGTTCGCAGGAATTAACTGGCGCTGTATAAATAGTTTTTTAATGTCAACTGTCTCATTTTTGCTGATCTCCTCCAACGGTGTGCTACGATGCTATGCCACCGTTCTAAAGACTATGGAAGAAATTACTCCGAATTTCAGACGGAATGCATTCCAATTCCCAAGTCCTAAAAGCATCCGTGCATTAAAAGGAGTCTCGGCGACTACACAAACTTTCCTAGGATACTTTTGCAGTAAAAGTGAAGCCCATTCGAAAAAAATCTGAATTCCACTTTCTTACTCATAGGTAAAAAAAAAAGAAAAAAATGGCTAAAGAAGATCGAGATTCCGGGAAGCGTTGAAAGGTTTATGGGTTTGTACAGGTACCTACCTGAAGAAAAGAGACAGAAGTCCAAGTACCTATCTAGGTGAGAAATGTACGACGCATCTATAAACTAGGGGAAACAGTATAGTTATTGGTCATTTAATTTTAGTTATTGGCACTAGTTTTATCTCACTCTAAGTCACGTCATTTCCATTTACTATGCCAATTACTATGAGAAGGCCAACAACTGTATGGTTTCTCCTAAGTAGGTATTTAGGTAAACACATTGGCCCCGACTCCCTTGTTCACAAATTAAACTAAATTTAAGTTCAGTGCATCTGTATCTTTCTATTTCATTAAGAAAAGGACAGAAGATAAATATTAGTTTAGTCCGGTCATTAAGATACCCCATAGACAAGTTTAGACGTGATTAAAAAATTGTGTACTAAAAATACGTCAATTTACGTCAGGGGCCGACTAATTTGACAGGACTAAACTAATATTTATCTTCTGTCCTTTTCTCTTACATAGAAATAAAAAGATGCACTGAAGTTTAGTTTACCTGGGTTGTGAACAAGGGAGTCGGCGCCATTGTTTTTCAAAATACATCTTCAGAGAAAGGGTTGCTTTTGTATCATTCAAGTGCATACGACGATTCTTTGTAGACATGTCATAGGAAAATACCTACCTATCTTATCGCTAGTAATTAATGTTTGCTTGCTTTCAGTGAACAGACAACAAATTAAAAAAAAACGTGAATCTTTTCAAAAATATTTTAATTTAGGTAGGTACGTTACTATTTAGTACCGATGTGAAACATAAGTCGTGCCTAAAGTTCAAAACCAATGTAATTAGCAGCACAGCACCTAGGTACCTACTACTTATTTTACTAGGTATGACTAGCTATAATGGAAAGATTTTTTTGGAATTGAGGATCACCGTTTGATTGTCAATTCTGGTTTAGAACAAAGGCGTACTGGCTACCCATAACTTAGTAAATTTAACTTCGACATACCAAATTAATTAGATATGTACCTGCTCTGCATTTAATACCTCAATACTTAGCTTATTGTTTTCATCTTTGGAGTGTTCGATACTGTTAGATAAGACAACATGTTTTGGGTACTTTCGTCCTACCCAGGTACTTTGATGGTGGCATCTACTAACCATTATGCTCACCCCTCAGCAGATTTCCTTCAACTGTAAGTAAGATCAACTAGGATAATTTAGAAAATCACTCAATTTTGTTGTAACATTACTTCAGTGAATAAGTGCGACTCCGCGCGACGCAACACGCGCGGCAAGGATTCGGCACGGGAAATTAAGTCGATATCAAAATGTTGACATTTTGTGCGCGACGCTAAAATAATGTAGGTACATTTTGTCAACAAAATTAGGTTGATGGTTACTTTTGCCGATACGATACGACTTTTGCATTATCCAAAGGAATCTTTAAAACCAAAATTTGTCGCAATATTCACTTCAGTACCACAATGTTTTGTTACGTAACATTTATCACAAAAATAGGTATTTTACCAACTGACGCCTAACTTCGCACTAGACAACTGACAAAATAGACTTTCTTTTATACCTGCGCAAAGACTGCGCAGTTTAGAATATTGATCGTTGATGCCGCCATTTACAATTTGTTTCTGGCTGGTCGACGACAAAACAATCGACGTCACAGAAAAAAACTCGCGAATATTCTAGAACGTGTTACTATGTCTCCGTCTGTATGAGTGAGTGCACAAAAATGTAATGGGGACGTGGCGGGCGGAGCAGCAACACAATAAAAGTACCTATCTAAGTGAACGAGCAACACACCCGGCGCGCCAGAGCGGCGGCCGTCCGTCGAATGATAATAATTCCAACGCTGTTCTGTTGGTGGAGCCCTAGTCAGCGCGGTGGGGCGTGGGCCACCGTCCTTGCGCCGTCGCTACTAACCCGCCAGCAGTCGCCATCCGCGCCCGAGAGACTAACAAAGAAAAACAGGAATCGAAAACTAGTAAAAGTGTTAATGCATAATGCATTCCCACTAAAATGACAACGAATCCATGAAGGAGTGTTAAGAAGCCTAGGATTGTTGATTTTGTTTTGATTTTTTGAAAGGTTAGTAGTAGTGCTTTTAATACGTAATTTGGCCAGATACACATGCATGATTGCGCCGTGAACATTTCATAATGAAATAGGAATGATGTAGGCCATTAAATGACGTTATTAAAGTGTAAAGCCAAGTGAGGAACGCATAAACCACGATTAGATGTTGTGTTAAGTACATACTGAAATATAAATAAGTAGGTAATTAAATACTCTTTTAGTAAAACCAGAGAAGATACCTAAGTATTGATTAGCTATTAGTCCATAGGTACCACATAATTCCGTAAGCTAGGAAAAGTAGGTACAAATTATTATCAGGTATCGGATAACCATTACTGTTATCTAATTATGTTTTTTGCTATTTATTAGCTGCTCAAGCGGATCAAGATTGGCCATCGGCCATACCTACCTATAGTAAAATGTGGAATACCAGGTATGTTTGAAATGAATTAATAATCATGTTTTTATTTCCGACGACTGTTAAATCTAGGCACATTTCTATGGTATGTAGATTAATAGTGAGATGTTCAAATTAATTAAACTATATGATTGAGCACCAATTCGTATTATTAGGTACGGATGTGACATGGGTACAATTACAATTAGGTACGAATACGACCACATGCAAGTCATGCAACAACGCCATTTCCGCTATGTTGGTAAACTTGATAAAAGTTAGAAGCAGTTTTACTTACCTATTTATAATACAATAAAAAAATCATAATAAATGCCATACTTTTATCAACATAAACATTAAAAATATTAAAGAAGAATAAGTCAGTACACTCATTGATCTACACTTTTAGTAAGAGTCGCCATTTTGAGTCGCGTTCATTACTTGCGGCGGCACGACTCGAAGGGGACGCTAGCAAGGGCGTGTGGCGCGGCTGCGCCGCTAGTGTATGACGCCATTATTGTTGCGAGGAATCACGTTTGATTTTTAGAAGTGTGTGTGAAGTTGTATCGCAATTTATATTGAATAAATTGTTAACTTTGTTAATATTTTATGAGTGATTTGTTTACTCTAGGTGTATTTGAATAGAAGGTAGGTCATTAACTTTGATTTCAATCTGATCTTTTGGATCTTTTGTGTTCTTATAACTTGCATACTTGTTTTACACAAAATACCTAGATATCCTTAAGGAGGTATATAGAAACTGTATTTAGTCGTTTCAAAAACAAATGGTAGGTAGGTACATAAATAACCTAATGTGTATCGTGGTCGTTTAGTAGCAACGTTTTGTTATACAAGCTGATCAGTACCTATTTTTCAGAGTGCATCAAGATTTCTATTACAACTTACCGCTTTATTTTCGTCTTAAAAATACCTAGTAAAAGATCATTCGGATGACCTGTCGTAAATTAATGGAACGGAGCTGATGATCCTCAGAAATAGCTTTTTATTATTAAGCTTGTTATTACTTGTATAAGCTTGCTGCAATATCAAAATAAAATTTTGAAAAATAAGTAGCTACCTATGTATTTTTCTAAATTTTGTCCACCTTTTCATTTTTGATATTCTATGGAATGCTAACCCACGGTAGTTTTGAAGTTTTGTACGAGTGGCTGGTAGAATTTTTTTTTTTTTTTTTTAACTATTATCGTGATCTTAACACAATACAATTTTAACACCCACATCGTTGTTTGTCACCTTTTGTTTATGAAAGTTGTTAGAAGAGTATGTTTCAAAGACAATAATCTTTTTTACTTGGCAACATTGCGGAATTGTTAGTGATGTAAAGTTGGGAATCGACTAATGTTTTTACTCGATATAAGTTAACGTTAAATTTCTTATAAATATTAAATTGGGTTTAAATTATTGGTAAACTATTATAGGTAAAATTTATTTGACCAATTTGTGCCCTTAAAAAATACAACTGAATTGAGAACCTCCTTTTTCCTCCTCCTCCTTTTTTAAAGTCTGTTAAAAATACGGTAAGTAAATAAATTTTCACTGATGTGGCTTTTGATGTAGTAGGACATCGACGCGCAAACTGTATGAATTCAGCACAGGATTCTAGACCCCCAGTGAAGAAATTTGTAGTCTTACAAAAAACAAAAAAAAATGCTGTTTCATAGAAACGTGAAAGGACAAAGTCAAGAAAGAGATGGAAAATGTTTTAGAACTGTCAAACCATCTTAGGATTTCAACTTTGTTGATGGGTAAATTTTTATTAATTTGGGGTACGTACCCATCATTAAGTTTTGAGTGTTAACATTGTTTATGGAAATTTCATTTGCAAATACTCTTCCTATTCCATTTTATTTGCATAATCGTGAATATATAATAACTGAGGCGATCGATGTCAGCAAGGATCATCATATTTTGACTTCTTTTTCGAATTTTGTACTTTGTATAACAAAATGGTTGGTTCTGTACGAAAACAGTTATTTTTTTTGTCTGACTACGGTGAAGCCAAAAGAGGGTATGATTTTAACTGGCTATTTAGTAATCGTATTTTGATAAACGAGGTCATGTTGGAAGCGACATGTTGTTCCGCGGGTAAAATTCAACATGATTTTATAGCGGATGTAGTATTACAACTTTATTTTTTTTTTTTAATAAACATTAATGAACCGTGTTTGGTATCTAATGAAAGGTCTTAAGAAGTACCTACTTTCTGATAATATAGTTTTTAACTTTATTTCCTGGTTTCGGAACTTTCATAAGATAGCTATATTTTTGACAATCACTCCGTTTGTTTGCTCCACGCACAGATAAGTACATATCGTATATAGGAGCTTTTTATTGCTTACTTGGTAATCATAACTTAATATTATAAATGCGAAAGTAAGTAAGTTTGTTTGTTTACTTGTTACTTTTTCACGCCTAAACCACTGAACCGATCATCCTGAAATTTTGCATATACATTGTCAGGTGTACAGAAACGGACATAGGGTACCATTCATTCCGAAAAAAAGTGTTGTTCCCTAGGAAAATTACAATAACGTTATTATGATAATAGATGGCGCCACGTGTCATTCGAATAGAATAGAATACAATATAATTACAGACACAAATATAGAAATTTTACAAAAGGTGACACAATGGGCGGTCTTATCGCTAAGAGCGATCTTTTAAAGACAACCATTCGAATCATGATTGAATTATATTAGAAACTTTATTTTTATTTAAGTGTAATAAATTTTGAGTCGTGTTAAATTAATTTAATAATGTAATTTAACTAACTTTTTTTAATAATTTGCGAACTGCACGCGGCCGAAGCCAGGGGCAAAAGCTAGTTTATTACAGTGTAGTTACCTAGTTTGCCCCGCCGTTATTATTAATTGAATGTCACAGCTATTGACTATGTGATATTTTTATCAATTAAAATTTTTAACAGATTATTGCTGACTAATACTTACTAACACGCGAGTTTCATCTATATCTCACCGTGAAAACTTGCGTGGAGTGAGCAGTCAGTGTCATCCCATCTGATACTAAGGATTGACCAAGCATACATTTACAATCGACATTTTAATAATATTTTGATACTAATTCTATTGATAATTTTATATAATTTCGAAGCATTACTATTTTGTGGGGTCTTAAAATAACATAGCAAAATAGAAACTCAGAGAATCTCAATGTTGTTTTTTTTTTTTCTTTTATTTCCTAGACTACTCCTGACGAGTCGGCGTGATCACTTCACCCGATTCACGACATTTCGTGAATCGGGTGAAGTGATCATGTCACACAAACTACGTGAGATTAAATGTGGGTTTTGACAACTAAAATACTAGCTTTGAAATTATGTAAAATAATCAATAGAATTAGTATAAAAATATTATTAAAATCTCGATTATGATTGTAAAGGCGCTTCCCTCACCAGGAGCATTCGCCTGTAATGTTTGCTTGGTCAATCCCTAGCATCAGTAGGATGACACTGACAGCTCACTCCACGCAAGTTTTCACGGTGAGATTTTTACAGAATCGACCGGCTGCCCATGATATCAGTTTCGTTTTCGCTCAGCGTTCTTTTAAACTTTTTTTAATTTTGCTCGGCTCCTTAGAGTCATAGCATAGTCAGAAATGGCATGGAAAAAACTAATCAAAGGTAGAGATTTTCCAAAATTTCATTAAACATCAAAAAACTCTGAAACCATAAGACTTTTACCATGGTCATTTTATTTGTATTGATAGACCCCAATGTGGCCCATCAGCAGGTAAAAGGTAATCCATGACTTTCCGGACACCCAGTATTTCAAGTACAGCAAATGCAGCAGCAGTGGCAGTTTTTTTGAAATAGCAGGCACGCTAATATCGAACCTTGGTAGGTAATAGGATTTTGATGTAGGGAATGGGGTAAAAAGTAGCTCGAAATATTTCGTGTAAGTTAAAGATTGTACCCGACAACCCTCTGTCAGTGGCCCGCCTGTCTGGCTGGAGGGTTCTCGTCTCTCAACGAAGGCAGACCTCGTTCCTCCAACTCCAAACTACAAAGGGTTTTATCAGCACCTATACAATTGTCATCGTTGCATCGATGCTTAGATCTCAATTCGAAAATCCCTTTTTCTCATCGATCAATCGGCAATAATCCACGATCTTCGTTGGATCGATTTCATTAATTGACGAAAGTTTGGTTTTGTGTCTTAAATTCTACTAGTATCAAAAGTATGACCAAACTATTGACGGTAAAAGGTCTACAATAAGGGAAAAATAATTCCCGCACTTTAAGCTCACTTTACCTAATTCTCACGTGTGATTTTTACAGAATAGATCGACAGTTCCTTCGGTGACTACTGTAAAGGATATTTCGGTATTTGGGACTGATACTGATACTAGCGACCCTGTAGTTTCTTCGGTGACTAATCGAAAGGATATTTCGATAGGTACAGACTAATACTGATACTAGCGACCCGGTAGTTCCTTCGGTTGAGAGCTCGAAAGGATATTTCGGTACTTGGGACTGATACTGATAAGTGTGAATCGACAAAACAATTCATTCATGTTGCGACATGCAAACCTGGAAGTAATTATGGTGTCTAGTTCATTGAATAAGAATTCAAAATGACAAAATAATGGCTATAATCAAAATACCGTTAATAAACAGTACCGAACACTTACGGAAGTTTTCGGTACTGTTTACTAACGGTATTTTTGAAAAAAACAACGATTTAATTGTGCGATGCCAAGTCCGTGACCTTGCCAATTTCTTTTCACGTAAATTAATATTGTCTTAGGATGCGTCCACATCTGGCGAATGCGCAGCTGGCGAGCCGTTCGCGAGCCGCCCGCGAGTTGCGCGCGTGCATTTTATGCACCCGTCGCGCGTGCGCTATCACTCTTCCCCGCGCTGAGGCTAGGCAAACGAAATTGTAAGGGTGCGTCCACATCTGGCGAATGTGCCGCGAATGTGCAGCTCGCGAGCCGTTTGCGAGCTGCCCGCGAGCTGCGTGCGTGAATTTTTGTTCGTGCGCCGCTCCTGCGCCGCAAGTGTCGCGCGTGCGCTATCGCTCCTCCCCGCGCTGATGCTAGGCAAACGAAAGTGTAAGCACGTGAGCTGGTCGCGCGCTGCTCGCGCGCGGCGCGCTATCTGCGAGCGTCCAGCTCACGTGCGCGAACATAAAATGCACACGCGCAGCTCACGGGCGGCTCGCGAACGGCTCGCCAGCTGCGCATTCGCGGCGCATTCGCCAGATGTGAACGCACCCTAAGCACGTGAGCCGGACGCGCGCAGATCGCGCGCGGCTCGCGATCTGCGCGCGTCCAGTTCACGTGCGCGAACTTAAAATGCACGCGCGCAGCTCGCGGGCGGCTCGCGAACTGCTCGCCAGCTGCGCATTCGCCAGATGTGGACGCACCCTTACACCTACGTCTAGTAGATGAAGTGAGCCAAAAGGTCATAACGATCGATCTTCATAAGATGCCGTCGCCAATGCCATAGCATCTTGTTTTGCGTAAATCAAATGGATTTACGCAAAACAAATCATAAGAAATTGACCGGCCTTCTTTGTGGTCCTACTCATGATTGCCTTCCACGCACGACGACACATCAAGCTATACATTTCTAGTTTTAGCTGACACCTCGCATTGTATAGGCTTTTCATACAATGAGAAGTCATCCTATACTGGGATTGTATAGCTTGCTTGATACGCCGTCGTGTGTGTACCACGTTGGTTTAAGGAGGTTCTTACGTCTAGTTGATGAAATCTTTCAAGTTTGTAATGATTGATCTACACAAGATGCCGTCGCCATACCATAGTGTGTTGTCTTGCGAGAAATGGTGTTCTTATAAGAAATTGATCGGCCTTCAACTTTCAATTTTGGGTCCTACTAATTATTGGCTTGTACAGTTGTACCACGTTGGTTTACGGAGGTTCTAAGGAATTGTCCTTCCCTAGAAAATCCCCCTCAAATTCAATTTACTAGTATTACATCTAAAGATAAGATAGCAGATAAAAGATTTGTAATAAGACAAAATTAAGTTAATATGTATTAAGTCAAAATATTCGATTATTCACGTTTGGAGATACCGGTAGCCGAAATCTGACCTCAGCGCATATATTTTTAATTCTGTTTTCACGTTATTCAGAATTGAAAGTCATTCAAGGCTATGTGGGCGTATCCGTAATATTGGCTAGAACTTTGTGGTTTAGTGTTATTTAATTTCATTTAATAACGATCGGAGTTTTGTTTTTCTTGATCACAATCTTTTGTAATATGTTTCGTCCGTAAAATAAAAAGAAAAACAATGCATTGTTGAAGATTATTTGATTCCTAATCGTTGAAATGTTAAAAGCCAAGCCAAAATAAGCATTTTTTGATGGCGTGTCATGGTCAACTTTTTTTCTATTCGGCAACGGGACCCTACAAATTTTAAAAATGATTTTGATAATATACCTTAGTCTGAAATAACAATAACAAAATTTAAGTCGCCTAGTCGGATATCCGATTATTGCATGGACTGGTCAGAGGTTGGGGATATCCAGGCAAACATAGCCTGATTACAGCGAGATCGTGGATTAAGAGTGAAGCTAGTTATTAATTGATAAGATACAAATCCTGATAACTTTCACTTCTAAGGCTAAGATCTCACGGAGCGATTTTCACCCGTGCCCGTCGCGGTGGCGGAACCGCTGTTTTATTTCTAAACTCGAGACCGATTGTTTGTGCGGTTACGCAGCCGTCGCGGTTGCGATCATCGCCCGCATACTTGGCGGGTGATGATCGCAAGACAGGCGGTTGACGACCAGTTGAGGTCCAGACCGCCATGGACACGGCCACTGCGGTCGCCCGCCAACCGAACTGAGAGCGCGCGGGCGCAACCCGCCGAGGCGGTGACCGCGGCCCGCACGATTCTACTAGTTGCCCGCCGGTACAGTGGGACCCGCATACAACCGCGCACACATATCCAACGTGTAATGTTAAATGCGCAAAACCTCAGACACCCCAACTGATTTTTAATTCAACTGACCTATTTCAGAGCGAAAATAAGTCATTAAAAAAATTGAAAATGTTTTATGTGCTGTTTTAGTTTTACTGGCCATTCTGATCGTTTCTTGCGTCTGCGACGACGCTTTATCGAGGGTGGAGTCGTCACCGGGCCGCTGCGCCGCGCTCACATTGGCTTGCTTGACCTATTAATAAATAGAAACGGCAACGTTTTTAATGAAGATTTTTTGAAAAATGTAACTATATTAAAAAGTGGTTCAATTAATTCTGCTCGTTATTCTGACCAAACTATTTTCAGGTTTTGCGCATTTAACGTTACACGTTGTATATGACATATGTATTTGTATTCTACAGGAGCTGCGGGCCCGCAACCGCGGCGTGCACGGGTGAAAATCGCACCGTGAGTTCCTAGACTGTTATTTCCTGGGTATTGTTATAAACATAATATTGTTAATATTGCAAGTTAAAACGATTTAAAATATTGGTAGTTCTATTTGTTAAGACTTAACAGTGGCTTTCTTCATCGAAATATGTTTAAATATGTTAATATATTTAAAAATTTTATACGATTTTACGAATTTGCGTAAACTATATCGTAATTTGCTGAAAATCCTACGTTGATAACCTACTCTATCTGGTGTCCGAGATTATTTTACTATCGGGCCGGATACCGAATAGTTGTCTGATATCCGTTTCATCTCTAATTTAAATGTCTCAGAATACCGCAAGGCCGACCGCTTAACTGAGACGTTGCCTGAGGTAGCTGCGCGCTGAGGGGTGATAGTTGTCACAAGTTGACGAGTCAATGAGCTCTTGCATCACGTCACCACACCCTTCCCGCACCGTGCTGCAACCTCAGGAAACGTCTCAGTAAAGCAATCGGCCTATAATGTTTACACATGAAGCATGTAGTTATTTCTTGTTTCACTCAGTTGTCCCTACTAGATATTCATATTGTACTTTACGTGTTTGGACCTTGATAATGATAATTATAAGAATTGGTGATAGTTCATTCGTATTTTAAGATCGGATAGCAACAGCGTAATATGCAGCGATACGAATTATACTTTTGTAGAATATGTATCTACAGAACAATATAGAACGTTACCGTTTTCAAATGTACTTGTTAAAACTATTGTTTGCGCTTATAGTTTTAAACATTTATTTATTATTTATTTATTCAAAACAACAAATTAACATGATTGCTTAAACTTTATTTGTACATGATTGAGACACAGCTTGGTTTATTGTATTATTGCATTATAAGTATAGAAGTAATTGCTTTACAGCCGCTAAAATGGGTGTAGAATATGACCTGAAGTTCGAGGAGATGAAAAAGTATATACCATTTCTGGACGGCATGATCAGCAGACTGGAGTCTAACAGCAACGCGTCTGGGAATCCCCGGCAGGCACAGCTCGATAAGATCAGATCTCTAAGAGAGTTGCTATCAGTCAAGAAGAAAAGGTTATTAGATTATTATAGTATTTTACATGATAATTATACGAACACAAAAGAAACATGCTAGCGGTAACGCCGGTTTCGAAGAGTAAATCATTATTAAGTATACAACGTGTAACGTTAAATGCGCAAAACCTCAGACACCCCAACTGATTTTTTCTTGCGTCTGCGACGACGCTTTATCGAGGGTGGAGTCGTCACCGGGCCGCTGCGCCGCGCTCACATTGGCTTGCTTGACCTATTAATAAATAGAAACGGCAACGTTTTTAATGAAGATTTTTTGAAAATTGTGACCTATATTAAAAAGTGGTTCAATTGATTCTGCTCGTTATTCTGATCAAACTATTTTCAGGTTTTGCGCATTTAACGTTACACGTTGTAGATACACAGTCGGTTCAATAAGAAACCGGACTAATGCTATAGAAAATAAATAAATAGTGCCATCTATCGGAAACCACCAGTACTCTTAAGTGTAATCTTTCTTCTATCGGTCACCATTTACCGCGCTTATAAATGTATCAGTTTGCTGGCAGTTTGCTGGTGAGCTCGTTTGCCTACGTCACGATGGAGCAACGTGCAGCAATTCGATTCTGCTTTCTCACTGGTAAAACAGCCACGGAAACATTAAAACTTATAAGAGATGCATATCGACAGGAAGCTATGAGTCGTACGCAAATCTATGAATGGTTTTGTGTACTTCACGATAACGCGCCGAGTCACACTTCTATTCTTGTTCGGAGTTTTTTGGCAAGTAAATCAATTAAAGTTATTGATCATCCGCCATATTCACCTGATTTGGCTCCAGCTGACTTTTTTCTTTTCCCTAAAGTAAAACTTCAGTTGAAAGGAATGCATTTTGAAGATGTTTCGTCCATTCAAACTGCTGTGACGAAGACTTTAAACAGTATTCCTGCGAATGAATTTCCGAAAGCGTTCCGTCATCTGTACGAGCGTTGTAAAATGTGTGTAGATAGAGGAGGGATGTACGTTGAAAACTAAATAAAGAGATCTGCGGAAACTCCATTTGCATTTATTATACAGCGTTAGTCCGGTTTCTTTTTGAACCGACTGTGTATATAATAATCACTATACCTAATCTAAATAGTTTTATTTTTATTAAGTTGATTACTGAATTGATCTCTCATTTATTTGTTTGTTTCGTTTTTCACATTTCGTATTCTAGCAATGAAAACATAAAATCGAACATTTTAAGTTTTAATTCTGAACAGTTTCATGGCAGTTATTATTGAGATCCTTTTCTGATTGTATAAATTCAAGTAATATATGGTTTACTAATATTAAAGAACGATATAATGTTTGTCTTATCAATATAATTTTGTGACTACATTATTTTGTTTATTTTTAGAATGAAAATGGAGAACTTACATAGATGTGAACAAGTGCTGGTTAATTTGTACTCAAAAGTGGAGTGGCAGGTAAGTTTGTTTCTGTTAATTTTAATAAAAATGTAAAAAATATTATTCTTATCTCACTTTTTTCATTGCAGAAAATGGGAAAAGATCTGGGATTTTCCATAGATCCTCCTACGGCACAAGAGAAGTCGGATTTAGAGGCTGTAAGAAATAAGCTCAAAACCGTGGCCAAACGACAAGAGGATGAGGAGACGTTACCTGAGATATTGAGGGTTGATGAAGTTGAAGAAATGCACACAGCAGGTTCTAAAGAGCCAGCTCTTTTTCAGAGAAGGCCAAATAAAATGTCATTATCGCCGACACATCGCTCTCCAGCTAAAATAAAAGATAAAACTTCACCTCAATCTTCAGCTTCGAAGCGAAATTACACTCGAGTTTTAGTGTCACCCGATTCTAATAGACGACGTTGGTCTACGCCTGATTCAGCGGAAGAAAAACCTCTTTTTAGCCGGCGGTCACCCCGTAGATCTCCGAGAAGGTACTCTCCTTCCTACCATAGAAAAGAAAGAAAAAAGTCTTTAAAAGAATCAACACGTAAATCCAACGGTGTTAATATAACGTTGAATGTGCCTGAAGATAGTATACCCAGTTTGAATACAAAGGATATATTAAACAGAATTATTGACTGCAAAGATGGTGACGTAGACATCGATACATTACGGGAGTTGCGAAAACAGATACTTGGTGAACTAAAGAGGACTGGAAAAAAAGATGACATATCTGACTTAATATTGAAGTCTTATAACAAGAAGAAGGGCAAATTAAGAAGAAAGGGAAAGAAAGAAGTAGAAGAGGGAGAACTGTCCGACAGTGAGAGTGAAGTTATTGAAAGTCTATATGGCAATTTGAGCGGTAACTTGGTACTTAAAGGCCAAAGCGAGGCCAAAACTTCTAACGTCAAAGACAAAAATCGTAAAATTCAAATTTGTCTTGTGATAAATTCTAATGAGAATAACCCTGATCCCAATACTAGTGCAGAATTGATTAATAATTCCGACGCTTCGGAACTAGAAATGTACGATAAAGAGAGCAAAGCGCTAAATAAGACTGATTCTAGTCAGGAGAAAAATGAGCAAGACGTAATAAAAAGTGACGAGAAAGTGAAAGAAGATAGTTCTACTAATAAAGAAACAAGTAAAAATAATGCTTTTGACGAAATACAACTACCTTCAGACGAAAAAAAAAAAGTTATTACACCAAAAGAGCCAGTCAAATATAGAGCTAACTTCTATAAATCTTTGACAGATAGTTCTGAACCTGTAGAAGAAAATATAATACAGGATAGCAAAGAGGCTGTACATGCACAGGTTGAAACTCAAAAAGGAACTGACATTAAAACTTACTGTAACACTGAAACTACTGTTTGTGAAGTTTCTAAAACTAGTAAAGGTGTGTGTTTGATTGAAGCAGAACTAGAGAAAATGGAGAATCGTGTTGAAATACCACTACTCAATGAGCCAACAATACCCGGAACACCAACTAATAGTATGCTTTCAGAAATAGACATTCTACAAGCCCTCAAAAATGAAATATTGAGCGAGACCATAACTATCCCCGGCTCAGAAGCAGGTACGCCACTTTTACACCAACCTAAAGTCAACAAAGTGGCTAGCGCCAAAGAAATATTGCCCAAGAAAAGGATATCTATAGAAAACTATAAACAGAAGACAGACAGAGATAAAATAATGAGTTCTATAAAGTTTTATTTTGAAGAAAATGAATCTAAAGACGATCTAATCAAGAAACCCAGTCTTAAATTGACAGAGAAAGAATGTGAAAGGTTTAATATACAAAAGAAAATGTCTTTCGATGATGACAGTTCAGACAGTGACGATAGGGGTGAAATTCAAGTAAGTGACCTTTATAGCGATCTCGGTCCTAAATCGCCTGACCGCGATGAGTCAATTAATACGGAATTGTCACCTCCAGCCATAATACCTGGTGATTCTGCGAAGGCTCTGTCAGTAAATCGCAATGTAGATGTAGACATGAGAACTTTGCCGATTTTGTCTCCTAATCAGAACAAAGCACCTTCGTTGTTCAGTACCATAGCAGGACTTTCGCTTTCAAATACGAACACGATAAGTGTTACAAAGACTGATCAAATCAAAAGTCAAAACAGACCTGTGCTTTTTGATCCTCGTGTTAGAAGGGATGTAAATTGTAGCCAAAGTCCTAGTCCGCATACTGCTCATCCTGAAAGGACGCCAAGGTCACCGTTTTCGAGTATAAATCAAAGTCCCGTTTCAAATGCAGTTACGACGCCAAATGCCAGGTCGTACGACATGACTCCTAACCACCAGTCGTTTGACGTAGACCAATCTAACAAGACGCACGTATATGTGCCATCGTTTACTATGCATGATTCTAAAGACAGAGAAAATTCAGTGGTTAAAGATTCGAAGCCACCTCGTGAAAGAAAATCACGTTTTGAGGATGTTGGGGACACCAGTAGTTGGAGTTCAAGTGACGTGTCGATTAATACGCGTAATACAGACTCATTAACTGGAGACAAATACAGTAAAGGAAGAAACGATAGGTATAGCCTCGAAAATCGGGATTGCTTTTCTTATAAAAGATCAGAAAGTCCCAGGACACCTCTACTGTCGTTTGGAAGATCTGATGTGCCGGTCACGTCCACTAGTAGATTAGATAAACCAATGACTCCTCTGCACTCGTTTGGGAGAGCTGAGTGCCCTACTACACCAAGTCATCACTTTGGAAGATCAGAATGCCCTCCCACTCCGATTCATTCCTTCGGAAGGTCTGATTGTCCTTCCACCCCAAGTAATCCTTTTGGGAGTCTTTCATTTAACATTAATGAGTGCCCTCTTACTCCAAGTCACCAATTCGGTGTGACCGAGTGCCCGCCAACGCCATACTATGGAAGAAATGAATGCCCGCCTACACCAAATCACGGGTTTGGTAGGTCTGACTGTCCATCGACGCCAAACCATCCGTTTGGAAGATCCGATTTTAATGCACAAAACTATATTAAAGATCCGAGACTTAACAGAAAATATGAGTATGAGTCAAATTCTCAGCTATACGACAGAGACCGCGGGTATTATAAAGATAGTGGCTACCACCGCGGAAGCTCTTACAAATCTCAAAAACCGTTTAGCGGATCAGATACTTACAGAAGTCAGGATAGAGAACAAGGCAGGAATAGTAAGTACAGGTACTATGCGCCAGAACAAACTGGACGTAAATTTAGTAAAGATCCACCCAGACGTGAACAAACCGTTGGTGGTTCAATGCCGAACGATTGTGAAAATGATCGACTGTTTTCGAGAGAACGCGGACAGTACAAGAGCGGGTATGAAGAAGTTGCTTTGAGACGACGCAACCAGCGTGAAAGAAGTATTGGGCGTAGCATGCACCCAGAAGATAATCATGAAAGGAGTGGTGGACGGCATAATCGCGCTGAAGATACCTTTACACGGTCATCGTCTAGAGGACCTAGTGTTAAAAGTTCTATTGAATCAAAAAATAGATCAATATCAGTCAAATCTGACACTGGCAGCTCATTTAAGATTGACACCAGTGTTAACGAAACATTCCAAAAGTTCCTTGAAAGTGGCAAAGGTATTCACGTATTTGAGTACAATTTTGATGCGAGAAGACAAAGAGCTGCGAGTGTAGGAAGACCATTAGTTCAAAAATCCCGTTGTGAACAGGTGTCTGACGGTTCCAAACCTAACTCTGAAACTGTGTTTCGAAGAGCGTCAAGTATGGGTAGAGATTTGACAGATTCTTCTGCTGAGGAAAGAAGTCTCCAAGAAATTAAGGCTGATTTTAAAATGTATAGACATCCTGTAAAAGAACCCAGCAAATTTGACACTGGTAAAATACGAAATATTGATACGAAATCCAAGACTAATACGGAAAACATAGCCCGTAGTAGAAGAGAAAAAGAATCCTATGATAAACGTAAAGAAGAAAAGCGCGTTCAAAGTACTTCAAAGGTGACATACTCTCCTAGGATGAACTATAGAGATCCCAGAATGCGCAAAGAAATGAAAAATAAACATGAAGATTCCCGCTCCAGGAAAAGTGGAATAATATACTCGAATGATAATATTGTTAAGGGTGCTATTTTGGCTTCCGGCTATGGTGTCAAAAACTACAAGATTCCTAAAATTAAACGTGTTGTGGAAGAGAAAGAGGTGGAGACAACTAAAAAGGAACCTGTAAACAAAAAGGACGAGGAGGAAAAAGATAAACGAAAAAACATCGAAAAAACAAAAGAAGCAAACGACAAAAGTAAAGACAAAAAAGTAATACCAAAAGCAAAGACAAAAGATACTCCAAAAGAAAACTTCGACGAAAGTCCTCAACATAATTACAAGGAAACTTCCAAGGGAAGATCTGATTCAGAAACAGAAAAACTTGATGATACGAGTGAGACTGATGACCAGATTGGAAGGAGATCATTAAGATTGAGTAGAAAAATGACAGTTACAAACATTGTCAGAAATGCAAAAACTAGAAAACTTAAGAAGTCAATAATAAGTGACTCTGATTCCGAAACAGATGATAGTGTCACAGAAAAACTTCCTAAAGTCGATGAGACTAATTTGAGTACTACGACACCCGCACTACCGCCACATGTAACTAGTCCTGTTAAGGAGAAAATTGTACCTAAACAACCGAACGCTATCGATATTCACACTAATTTTGGGTTAGAACTAGAAATGTTTACCGATAATGTTGTGTCGGACCCCGTACTCGATAATATCAATGCGCTGATTGCAGACCTTGATAACGACCTTGATGATTCTAAAAACGAATCGAGTAATAATTTTACGAATGAAATTACACTTGAGAATATGATGCAAAATATCACTTCTCCACATGACAACTCAAGTGAAAGTAGAGATGACTTTACAAATGTACTAAAAGCTGTTGATGAGTTATCTAAAACAACTGATAACAAAATGCACGAAAATTCTTTATCAGATGTAAATAAAGCTACTAGCGATATTGCTGCTGTGAATACAGTAATTTCACAAAAACTTACAAATACCGAGGATTCCAGCTCAAATAAGAGTACTGCTACACAGAGTTTCGACAACCTGCTTGCCTCCGTACAAAATGAAGAAGTGAAAAATAAAGAAGAAGAAGAAGAAGCAGCTTTAAATTCAAACCTACATTTAAGCAAATCTACCAACGAGGATATTGTTTCTACTACCGAAACCGAAAAAGATACGATACCAGTTGACAATAAATCACAAATAGATGAACGAAGTATGGATGGCTGCTCTACTCCGGACAGTACTATCAATACTGATGTCTTAGACAAAAATAAAAGCGATGACTGTATTGCTGACAGCACAAATGAAATGCACAGCGAAATGAATGTTACTTCTACAGATTCTGTCGAACCTAAACCCAAAGCAGAATCTGATTTGGAATTAGGTAATTTGCTAACAGTGCTACAAGATAAATCTAAAATAAAAAAATTGCTTATTATGTTAGGAGATCAATCTGGAGATAATGATAAAATTAAGAAAAAGCTTGAGAAATTAAGCGAAATAGTGTCCGATGACGAAATAGAAGAAACAACGCAGCAACCAGAGAATAGTAAAACTGAATTCACTGATGATAAAAGACTCGATGCGATTCCGATAGTCGATGAAGAGGCAATAATAGAAACGGAGTCTCAATTACATGACGATGAAAAAACGAAAATGAAAAAAAACGACGAGGAGACGCAATTGAATAAAAAAGATGAGGAGACGCAATTGAATAAAAACTTTGAGGAGACGCAATTGAATAAATACGGTGAGGGAACGCCACTGAATAAAAACGATGAGATGCGAGTGAATAAAAACGATACGGGGCCGCAACTGAATAAAAAGGATAAGAAGTCGCAATTGAATAAAAACGATGAGGAAACGAAATTGAATAAAAAGGACGAGGAGACGCAATCTAATAAAAAAGATAATGAGACGCCATCCAATAAAAACGATAAAGAGTCGCGATTGAATAAAAGCAGTGAAGAGACGCAATTGAATAATGACGAAGATCAGGAAAATTATGACGATCAAGATAACGATGGAAGCTTTGAAGATTTAATAGACGAAGACGCCGCCGAAGCAGAAGAGACAGATCTTCAGGTAACAAAGACTAAATGTAAAAGGAAAATGACTGGAAAAAAATCAAAAAGTTCTAAGAAAGGAAAAGGCCGGAGGCCTAAAAAAGTTATGTCAGTCGCAGAGAAACGCGTCACTCGAGCAACAGCTGCGGTCGAGACCAAAAAAAAATCTAAAAAACTGCCACGCGAGCTACAAAAACTACATGAAGACATTAGAGAAATGTTTATCAGAGATGATATTTTAAGTGCTACTGGCATAAGAATGTGTCGTTTAGCAAAAATGGTCGATGAAAAAACGAAGGACGACGTAGTGTTACCAGAACCAGAACCCGTAGTTCTTTTAGAAAAGTTCAAGAGCTCAGCTGACAAGAGTCGTGACAGTCCTATTCCTGAAAAAGTCAGAAAAAAGCCTGGACCTAAACCTAAACCTAAAATATCCACTGATAGTCTTCCTGAAATAGCAAAGCCAAAATATAAACCTGGACCTAAGTCAAAGACTAAAAATAAAAAAGAAATAGACCCTTATGCATTTGAAACAGAATCAGTAGGAGACACCAAGATTGAAAAGGCGAGTGAAGATGAATCTGACAGTTCTGATTCCGAAATTGGATCGCTGGCATCTTCGAAAAGCTATGGTAGCACCGAAATTCTATCTGAAATAAAGAAAAAGAAACGTAAACGAGGACGTTGGCAAGATGGAGTAATAAAGCCTAAAATTAAAAAGAAAAAACTTGAAAGCAAAGCAGAATCTACTCTTGAACCTCCGGATTGCATCATGCCAACAGAAAAACAAATTATCGCTCAAGATCCGAATGCTCATTTTACTGATAAAGATTACTGTTTCCTTAAAAATGAGTTACATTATCCGTGTCGTTTATGTGAGTACACAGGGTCAGACATCGTACATCATTATGTAAGTGAGCACCCGCACGTTGAAATCCCGCTGTCACGAATGGCTCCGGCGCTAGCTAAAGAAGCCATAGATCAGTGTAAAGAGATTAATTTTAACGACTTGAGCAAGATCTCTTCCGATAAATACGTTTGCATATTCTGTTATAAAGAATTTGCTTATAACTCCTCGGTTTTGGAAACTTTCTTTTGGCATATAGTGAGCATGCACACTGGTGAATACAAGCACACTTGCAGTGAGTGCTCAAATGAGAATCAATGCACGTTCCGTTTGGATATTCCACCACCTCCAAAAGAAACTAAGGGCCAACTCATTGGCTACATTTGCAAAAGATGCAATTTCACTCAATTATCTCTTGAAAATCTTAAAAATCACGTCATCCGTCGCCATAATGATGAACAAACTGCTGTTTATACCATTAATTTATCAGTTATGTCTAAAAAGATATTGAAGGACTTTTTACGTTTTACATTATCTAAGCCACCAGCAATACCGGCCATTCCTCGAGTGTTAACAGACAGATTAACCGAAAAACCAAGCAATGTCGCAGCAAGTAGTGAACGGCCATCTTCGATTAAGGTTCTGCTAGCAAGTATTAAATCTAAGATTACCTTTGAAGCTGATGACAATGTAAGTGAATTATTAGATTTGACTGGCAATGACCCCATTGACTCTAAAATAAAAATTGAACAGGTTGAATCGGAGAACACTGATGAAGTTTTGCAGGATGAACCGCAGTCTAGGGACACAAGTGAAATAAGCCAACCTGCTAATGTAGACCAACCTGTCCAGACTAGGCATCAAAAAGTCCAACAACCTAAAGTGGACGCGGGACTAGAAGGTCTAGCCAGTCAGCCTTCTAATGACATTATTGACTATCCACATTTCAAAATTAACATCACCGAATCAGGCGCTAAAGAATACATTTGTTGTATCAATGGGAAAGACAATCACTTTAAGACGACTCTTTTGATTTCAATGAAGAAACATGTGCAACTGAAGCACTCTGAGATTTGGGACGGATATTGTTTCATTTGCAAAGTGATCGTTACGCCACAAGGAGCACATAAATTCAAAGACTGCTTCCAACATTATCTTGATAAACACTTGGATAACTTTCCTATTTACCAAAAGGAAGTAGCGTCTGAATCTGCGCCTGAAAAAGTTTCAGATGAACAAGTCGAGCAGACTGAAAGCTCTGTTTCTTCTAAGCCATATCTCAATGTTAGACGTGTTAGTGAATTGATATCTACATCGACAGATGATACTCCAAAGGAAACTTCAAGTTTCCCGATAATCCAGAGTGTAGTGAGCCTCGGAGCGGAGTCTCCGCGGTTGAACCCTATCTACCCGACAGTGAGACAAGAGATAAAGCAAACTGAAGTTAGCTTTAAATACGAGGAAGTGCAGGCGAAAGTGATGTCAAATAAACACCGAGTTGTTCTAGAAACTATGATGGCTCGAGACAAACTGGTTAAGGTGTTTAAATGTGCGGGCAGATTCTGTTCATTTACATCCGACTCTGCTGAGGATACGCTACTACACACCTCCACGCACCAGCGCATCGGAGGTGCCGACGCCTTGAATTGTTCCTATTGTGATTTCGATGCTCTGGGGAACGCTATCGACCTGGTGATGCACGTGTTCAAAGCGCACGGCAACTGCCAGTATTCTTGCGGGCAGTGTTTCTACCGAGCTGCGGCGAGCCAGTCGGTGGGGGCCCACGCGACCAGGGTGCATGGGGTAGCACAATCTGGGGCCACCGTGCTGCGAACTACTGTTGCAACTAACGCTAGTGATGGGGGCCGCATGCTGACTCGAGAAGAGGCCGTGCCGTATTATATTTGTCACCACGGTAAGTTATTTTAAAACGATTTTCTAATCTGTTAAGTAATAGTGCAGACAATAGCAGTGCTCCGTTTTGTTTATGTAACTCAAACATACGTACTTCTACTGTCTTAACACTCCAGTAGGCGCGCGTTCTACCATGATTGTAGAACGCACGTGTATTTCCTAGAATTTGAGTGCAAATTGAAGGTCACTCACGGACGCACTCATAGTATTCCTCTAGATTACATATTCCTTGTGCCTCATTTAGTTTCATAATAAAGCCTTCTTGAACATGAAAGCATATTTTTAACTATTCATAAAACTTTCCTTCAAAAATCTTTAAATTAAAAGTGCTCTACATAAGTAGAGCACACGAGCATTAACGTCCCAAGTTGAGGCGTGCCTACTGGAGTGTTAAGCGTCGCGCTTGCATTCTTTGGAGGATGCAGTACGCTAATTGCCGGGCTACACTGCGTTGCGGGGACTGGCCGCATCGGCATTGCTTTAATGATAAAACATCACCCCATCTCCGTCATGGCTTGGTTTTCCCGAGTGCATGCGCACACACTGTGTCTTATAAAAACGGTAATTTCTTCTTATTTTTTTAAGATTTGTTTGCTTTTTTGTTTTCAGCGGACAGCGGTAGCAAATGTAAGTTCCGTACTTACACTCAGGATAAGTTCTGCGAGCATTTACAACAGAAGCACGTTGGTGCCACCACACACCCTTGTTATGTAAGTATTTAAAAGTATAAACACGATATTATAATGTGTAAAATCTGAAATGGATAAAGAAAGTCATAGATAAACAAATGTTGATAAGAAAGTTATAAGTTGCCTAGATGAAGGACCGCTACGGAGGGAGTATTTTCTTGCAATACTTGGCATAACTTCTCGCGAGTTACTTCAAGCAAGCAACTTGTAATTTTTATGTTCAGATACATGTTATGTTACCATGGATTCAGTACATGATTCTGAACTATACAAAATTTGCTGTTCCAACATTTTGACCGATGATATGGCACTTTTCTATGAAACAGCTGATTATTTTTTTGTAGGTAACCCAAAAAAAAAAATTCTATGCTACGAGGTCTAGAATAGGATCGCCAACTTTTTTTGACAAAAATAATGTATCAAATTCTTTGAATAGGAAAAAAGTATTTGGAAGAAAAAAAAAATTAGTTTTCAAATTTAAGTACGTCACTATCCCCTTAAAAACATATTTTTGGGTGCTTTTAGCAAGCGCTAACAATTTTTTGTTGTCTTTGAAAGTTTCAAAGCTTGTTTTACAATCGAAATTATGATTTAAATAAATGAATAACTCGTTTTTTATTAAATTTATGGACGATATTTTTCTCTCGTCTCGCCACTGCAGATTCATTATGGAAAAAACTCAGTGAAACCTGAAGTGGTGGAACAGAGAGTAAATGAGAAATATTTTGTTTATACATTTGGTACTTAAGCTATCAGATGCATTTTTAAGTATATAATTATTGCCATTTGTCTTCACAACTGGTTGGTCTTATGCATAAAATTCTTTATCTTTATCAATATTCTTTTTTGACTTATAAGTACCTATCGATAAATAGTTCAGTAATTACCATTGATCGGAACTTGGGTGCTGCTTGAGACGATATCACTAATATGTATATGACGATAATCCCGGGAATCCGGGATTGATTGAAAAAATATTTAATATTATTAAGAATGTGTTGAAATCGTGTTTGTCTGAGAAATTTGGGTGATGTTTGAGACGATATCACTAATATGGATATTACGGATATGGCGATAATCTCAGGATTCCGGTATTAATTTTTACTGATATTTAAAATGTGTGAGAAATAGTAAAGACTTAGCAATGGAAAGAAAGGGTCGTTTTTAAAAGTGCAACAGAAAATAATTAACATTACCAACATGAAACCGATTTTATTTTCGGACCAAATATAGCTCAATTAGATAGAATATCTTCCTACCAACAATAGATAAATATTTATAGCGAAATTTTGTTGTTCGATTTACATACGAAAAGTCTAATTGAAGTTATTTGTACGGGTTAGTAAACTCTCGAAGTATAAAACAAAGTCGCTTCCCGCTGTCTGTCTGTCTCTATGTATGCTTAGATCTTGAAAACTACGCTACGGATTTTGATGCGCTTTTTTTTTATAGATATGATTGATTCAAGAGGAAGGTTTATATGTATAATACATGCATAATATAGTAGAGAAACACTGATAATTTTAGAGCCATTATTTCTCGTAAAAAGTATAGGATAAAAAATCGTTATTGTGGGTTATCCCTAAGAGATATATACCATTGTGGATTTTTTTGTAGACCTTTTTAAGGTGTACAATACTGTAGTACAGACGCCAGCACATCAATCTACCCGAAACTGTCAAAATTTCCCAATCAACTTAGAACCTTATGCTTTAGTGATAAAGTTGAAAATCCGTTGGGTAGTTTCAAGCGCCACCGGCCGACTGCCCGGCCGGTAACGCCCGCATTTTAAAACTGTAATATCTTCGAAAATATTCATTTAAATTACATGCTGTAAAGGGCCATAATGATCTATATGAAATGCACAATGTTTTTAAGGTACTTAATTGGATAAGGATTAATGCTGTATTGCCTAAAATTGCTTTTTAAATAAGCCATTATTTCTCGTAAAAAGTTAAGGATAAAAAATGGTTATTGTGGATTATCCCTAAGAGATAGACATATACCATCGCGGATTTTTTTGTAGAACTTTTTAAGGTGTACAATACTGTAGTACATTATTTTGATCTATCTCGAATGGTTCAGCCAGCGTTTACAATGTAAGTTCAAAAAAATGTGTTTATTTACGACATCACATTAGAAACCTCTAAAATTATCAGTGTTTCTATACTATATTATGCATGTATTATACATATAAACCTTCCTCTTGAATCACTCTATCTATTAAAAAAAACCGCATCAAAATCCGTTGCGGAATTTTAAAGATCTATGCATATATAGGGACAGACAGACAGGGAAGCGACTTTGTTTTATACTATGTAGTGATGAAATGCAATACATAATTATCCAATATTAAATTCAGTTTAGGATGTAAAAAAAGCATTTGGAGACTTTAAAAATACAAAAAGTTTTATTGGCAAAAATAAAAGGTGATGGCCGACAGTATAGAAACAGATTGTACAGACGCCAGCACATCAAGCTACTACAATCTGTCAGATTTCTTTAATAGATTTTCAACTTTATCGCTAAAGCATAGGGTTCAAAGTTGATTGGGAAAATCTGACAGTTTCGGGTAGCTTGATGTGCTGGCGTCTGTACATCACAATTTTTGGTTTGACCGTTGACTCAAACTAAACAGGGCTTATATCTTGGGGGATGGGGTGCGAATGAGCAGAGAGAAGTATGTCGGTTCACATGGCTGGTTTAGTAAAGCGAGTAATATGTTGTGTGCGTGTGTGTGTGTGTTACCTCAAACTGAAAAATGCCCTTTTTACACCACAAACTGTAATAATTTTGAGTTGTGTAATTCATATTTGAGTGCACTGTAGAGCGATATTATTTCGAAGGGGGCTCGTAGCTAAGTAATAGCAGCCGCACTGGTCGATCGATCAGGTTAAGCTACGCTTGCCGCGGTTATCCGTGGATGGGTGACCATATTTACATACCAAGACTCCTCCATGCCTCGGAAAGCACGTTAAGCCGTTGGTCCCGGCTGACATTCGTTGACATGTCTTTGACAGTCTTTACAGGTCGTCTGAAGCCCGAAAGTCTGACAACCAGTCTTACCAAGGGGTTATCATATTACCCAGTAACTGGGTTGTGGAGGTCAGATAGACAGTCGCTCCATGTAAAATACTGGTATTCACCTGCATCCAGTTATAGGTACTGGAAGCCGACCCCAATTTAGTTGGGAAAAGGCTAGGCAGATTGGTTTTATAGAGCGATATTTCATATTTCGGTATAGCAATACGTATAATATTAACAAATTAATAAAAACCGGTAGGTAATATGTTGACAGCTATTTGCGACGTTGTCAACTTTAAGAATTCACGCTGTTAATTCCACGTTAGAGTAAAAAAAAAATGGGAGAAGCAAAACATTGTTCTAATTAGAAAACATAATCTAGACTAGACACTATCCTCTACAGTTCTATCATTAATTCCATTACAGAAATGCCAACTGGAAGTGTCATCGCCATCAGAATTGGTCCAGCACATGAAGTCCCACGGATTGAAGTTATACCAGTGCACTTGGTGCGTCTTAGGGGCTGACAACGAGGGGGAACTACTGGCCCATGTCTCCACCGTGCACCCGACGAAGCAACCCCAAGCTTATTTGAGAATTATCACTAACAAAGTATGTGGGTTTTTTACTATATTCATTTTTTTTTTAAATCAAGCTTACCATTGCCTTTAATTTCTTCTATGACATGACTTGTAACTAGTCAGGATTGTCGCTGTTTTTTTGCTTTTTCCCATGCTTAGCTTTTTAATAAAACTATCGAGATAACACCCAGTTAGCTTTTTGCTAGGATTGGCTTTTAACTGCTGTCTGAAATAACAACAGCCACTGCACTTGCCACACTTGACATAAGTTTATAGATTTTGGCAATTTTTTTGTGTCAATAAGCCTTTTAGAAATTGTAAGCCTGGCTATAATGCCTTACAAATGATGGCCTGTATTCTCATGTACAATTTCTATTGCAGGAGGGTTCTAACGAGCTGAGGGTCCTTCCACTAGCCTTTCTGAACAAAATGAAAGTGCCAACCGAAGATGTGACTCCGAGCGCAACCAAGGAGAACCCAGTGCGTGAAGCAGAGCGGTCCATAGACCTGGAGAGACTTATCGGTATAACTATGATGATGGAACCAGAGATTGATCTGAGCACACCCACTCCGGAAGAACATGCTCAAGATATAATTCCTGAAGCTGTTGAACAACCAGTTGCACCTATTGTGCCTGTTGCACCAACTGTCTCCGTCGCTGAACAAGAAGCTGGAATCCTTTCTCTGGTTTCAAAAGCAGCTGCTTCAATCACCGGTCCTAGCCTGACAGATGTTACAAACCAACTTTCCGTACATACGCCAGTCGCTTCTGTTACTGCTGAACCGCCGCTAACTATCACTAGAGTACCTATTAAAACTGAGATCGAAACACCTAAGAGCCTACCCCA
>OX451404.1:10845149-11064426 GCA_949629135.1 Eremobia ochroleuca | reverse complement strand
AATCACATTTTTCTCAGTATATTTTATACTTCAACAGTCAATGTTGAGTTCTGTGATCCGAATTTGCTGACCGGTGCCACGACACGAATTGACACTCTGATGCACATCACGGCGACGTTGTTGTCATCCATGATCCTGAACTCGATGGGCAGCTGAGTTCCCTGTAATTAATCAAACAAACTTGTAAATACCTTGTATGGGGGAAACAATCAAAATACCTAACCTAACTAGAGAATAGGCTGCCAGTATCAACTCGTTAATGGTAATAATTTGAATTCATTTCACAAATAAAATATTTTATTTTCTTTCCTTTTTCTTTATTTTTTCTTTATTTTCTGTACTTTAATTCTTTTATAAATTTGAATTGGTCCAATGATATTATAAGTAAAATATCATTGAACTGGTCATTTAAAATTTATAAAAAAATAAAGAAAGAAATAAAAAAAATACAAATAGTAAAAGAAGGAGAATTTAAAGTGTGCGTTACTCCAGCGGAATGTTGTCGCTTTTCAGGATTTCGGCTTGACAGAAAATTAGTACCTCATCTCGTGTAATTGTGCCCGAAATTAATAATTTGTGCGTCCAGCCGATCCAAAGATATTCACGAAAAACAGATTCCGCTGGAGTAACGTTACTGCAGCGACATGTTTTTTTTACCCGTGGTCGTAGCTGAATACAAACTAGCTACTTAGATAGACATGATTTGTGCCTAATTGTGCCCAAAAAATATAATTTGTGCGTCTTGAGGTTTCAGAGTTATTCAAGATTCCGCTGGGGTAACGTTTAGCAAATTGCTGTATCTCTTAAACGGCATGACATACAACTACGATTTTTTTTACTACGGTGGGTCTTAATTTGTGCAATTTTATTTTTTCTATAATTGACACCTTTGGATAATTAGATTTTTTTTTTCAAAAACCCTAAAATCGATCCTCGCGCTTCAATGAGAAACCCTAGAAACTTACCAATTATGGTGATTTGTACCTTTCATGAACTCAAAGCATCGTGTGAAATTCGATGTTTATATTCCAACTCCTTAGAGAGTTATTCCATTTTAATTAAAATCTGGCCACGATATAATGTAACGCTCCAATACATGAGTTATTATTAAGTGACTGATATTATGATTATACTAATAATTAGTACCCTTATTAAATTGTTTATCCTTAAAGTTTCAGCTGAAAAAACCTTCTAACTACTTAGATATAAGAAAAAAACGATAGGAAAAGAAATCACACGATTAACCGAACAAATTCGAATTACTACATAAAAGCGGGCTCGCAGTACATTATGCCCACCTTCTTAAATTGGTAGTATTATAATTGAATTTTGATGGGTACAGGTGCGTACAAATGGTTTAATTAGGTAACTATTTATGTACTTTTACATAAATATATGACATAGAGAGTTATCAGAGAGTAGGAAGTGACCTAAGGGCGAGCGCGCACTGCGGTGCGTTTTTCTAACGCATAATCTGTGTAGTATGAAATGTCTTTGAAGTGCGCGCACTGCGGTCATGCGTTTTGTTACTGTAGGCCCCGCCCAGTGCGGCAGAACTAACGTAAACGCACCGCAGTGCGCGCTCGCCCGCTTATTTTCGAGTTAAATAACTCCATACCGATATTGGTTCGTATGGCCTGATGACGTCACTTGCCTTAAATTATTATGTACGAATATGCACTTTTACAACCATAGACTTATAAAAAGAGGAGGACTCCGCGCCATGCATATCGAAAGTGAAGCACAGTAAGTATGCTGGACCATTTGTACAAACTCGCCTCACGCACACATTTACATCATAGTGTGCCGACCAGTCGCCATTACGTGACCATAAGCACAATGTACCACAAAACCAATGCGTATTGTCCAGCCGAAATTACACGCGTTGTAATTATACACACAATTCCTTGAATTACTGGGAAAAAGATAATGCGCACACGCTCTCCACACACGAGATTGGCGGCCAATTACTCGTGTCAAGCAAAGTTAACACCGAACCGAACTAAAAGTGCGTTTTACGAATGTTGGTACCATTGTTTTTCATTGAAGAATGTTTACAAAAAACCATTCCATACGGCAACTTCCAATGAAGCAACGACAAACTCTGGGGATTCCCCCCAAGTAATATTTTATTATCCCGCTCGTTCTGACGGCATAGCATAGGGTAGATGTATTTTAGAATTGGCTGAGATAGACAATATAGACATCCACTTTCCTCAATTTGATCAATTTATGAATATTTCTATTAAGTAGGTACCTAAATAATAAAACAAAATTTTACAGAGGTATCAATCATGCTATTTTATTTCAATTAAAAACTAAGTCTATAAACGGTATTTTTTCTTTTATTTTTTTGGCAATAAAAATACACTTTCTCGTCAAATAAACTTTTGGTCTTTATTAGATTGCTTTTTTCTTATATCTAAGTAGTTAGAAGGTTTTTTCAGCTGAAACTTTAAGGATAAACAATTTAATAAGGGTACTAATTATTAGTATAATCATAATATCAGTCACTTAATAATAACTCATGTATTGGAGCGTTACATTATATAGTGGCCAGATTTTAATTAAAATGGAATAACTCTCTAAGGAGTTGGAATATAAACATCGAATTTCACATGATGCTTTGAGTTCATGCAAGGTACAAATCACCATAATTGGTAAGTTTCTAGGGTTTCTCATTGAAGTGCGAGGGTTGAGTTTAGGGTTAATGCAAAAAAAAAATCTAATTATCCAATAGTGTCGATTATAGAAAAAATAAAACTGCACAAATTAAGCACAAATTAAGACCCACCGTAGTAAAAAAAATCGTAGTTGTATGTCATGCCGTTTAAGAGATACAGCAATTTGCTAAACGTTACCCCAGCGGAATCTTGAATAACTCTGAAACCTCAAGACGCACAAATTATATTTTTTGGGCACAATTAGGCACAAATTATATCTATCTAAGTAGCTAGTTTGTATTTAGCTACGACCACGGGTAAAAAAACATGTCGCTGCAGTAACGTTACTCCAGCGGAACCTGTTTTTCGTGAATATCTTTGGATCGGCTGGACGCACAAAGGATTAATTTCGGGCACAATTACACGAGATGAGGTACGTAGGTAATTTTCACAACATTCCGCTGGAGTAACGCACACACGTTTCCAGCAGTATATCTTTGTATGCTTTGTATGCTTAGAGGTATTTTTGGACTTCTTTCTCAAGTAACTTCTCATTTACTTACCTCAGGTATGTCATCGTCGATGGGAATTTTGAGCGTGTACAGAATGACCTCGTCACGAAACACGGGACAGGATGTGTTATTCAGGAAGTTACAGGTCTCTGCCTTCTCGCCGAGGCCGTACGGGATAGCCGTTATGGATATGTATGCCATTGCCACAGTCCTCATCCGGTGTATGACGTAGGCTGAAAAATATATAAGTGATGAAATTAGGCGACTCTTTAAATGTTAAAATTTGGTATGGCTTTCTTATATTAAATTTTGGTTTAGCTAAGATTAGAGGTATCTATATGTGTGTATTACGTGAAGATTAATTATTGTTATAAAGACACCTATACAAAATCAGTCACTGAAAAGTTATAGCTAAACGAAAATTATTATTCATTCAATTATTCTAGCTTAAATAGACTAATTATTAATGAAAAAAAAAATGAGGTGTGGCGGCATCTACATCGCCACATGCGAATTACGCATTAATCTGACGTCACGCAAAATTCTGCATTGCGCAAGCAAATTTTACCGCGCAAGTAGCATATACAGGGTTATTTGTAAAACACCAACAACCTCTTAAGAGGTCATTGTACTCATTATTATGTACAACTTTTACTATGGGATCAAACCTGAAATCGCGAAAAAAGAATCAGCTGTTCCCTACATTTATGTTCGTACGAGTCGTCAAAATGTAGGGAACAGCTGATTTTTTTTTCGCGATTTCAGGTTTGGTCCCATAGTAAAAGTTGTTCATAATGATGAGTACAATGACCTCTTAAGAGGTTGTTGGTGTTTTACAAATAACCCTGTATAATACAACGTCCCGATCCCGACATCAATCTTCGGGTAGTTAACCACCAGATACACCCATCTGGTCGGAGGATCCTCCTTGTTCTAAAATAGGAGGAAGAGTGAACTTTACGCTCTGTTCCTTATTACTCTATGAAGGTATCATTAGTTTTGTCTTGACACTATGAGTCTCACTCTATTACTGACACATATCTTGTTACAAATAAAGTACTTACGTGCTCTGAAGACTATTTGGATGACAGCATCTTGTCCCTGTGGCAATAGGCACGGTGGTCTATCGCAGCCGGATATGTACGCGTTGATCGGCAGGGGACCGGCAGAGCCACCAGGGCCTGAATGAAAAAGAAAAGTTCAAAGCACACGGTGTAGACCACGTTCGCAAACATATCGCTACAGGATTTTTTCGTACACTGTATTTTTAACTCTCAGTGTTGAGTCGAGCGTTGAGAATCCAATTGAGCGCATCCCAGCGCATCAAAAAACACTTGTATTTTCAACTCTCGGCGCTAAGCAGTGCGTTGAAAATCCAGGGTGCGAAAAAAAAAACGCCGCGGGATAAACGCGCCCGTGTGTACCTGCACCCTAATTGCGTAACACTATTACTCTCAATTTGAATCTTCTTGAAGCATATTGCTAATCCATTGGTCCATATGTTCGAAAAATGTGTCTGCTCAACAAAATCAAAATGAAACCCATTGCTACTGATAGTGTGTTAGTTACGCAATTAGCCTTCTGGGCTTACGGATTTGCTCCACGTTGTGCATCGCATTGCATTGTCTTGATCACTGATCGCGTAGTCCTCAAATCAAACCACGTGTACACAGGTTATAGGGTGATTCAAATTATAAGGGTATCTCTGTCCTACTACAGTTTACGTGGTATACAAAAATATTAAAGAAAGACTAACAATTAAAAGCATGATCGATGATTGCATTTATTAAACTTGTGTTCGTCTATTCATCAATCAACGAACCACCTACCACCGCGGTTCCTGAGACCGCAATGTATTTTTGCATTCAAATATTTCGATGTGTAAGTGTCGTAGGACGGTGCGCGTCTATATAACTTTTCTATACATCCTTTATTTAGGAAAAAAAAAACAATAGTCAATAGTGTGTGTAATGAAAATAAACTGATCCCTATTTGCTAGTTGCCATTGTGGTCTCAGACCCCTGAGACCGCAACGTATTTTTGCATTCAAATATTTCGATGTGTAAGTGTCGTAGGACGGTGCGCGTCTATATACCTTTTCTATACATCCTTTATTTAGGAAAAAAAAGCAATAATCAATAGTGTGTGTAATGAAAATAAACTGATCCTTATTTGCTAGTTGCCATTGTGGTCTCAGGGACCGGTGGTAGGTGGTTAAGGGTTAAAATCAAAACTCATTTATTCAAACTAGGCTGTGAATCAGCACGTTTTGAACGTCAAAATTACATAAGATAATCTCCCAAATGCCCGCCCTCCACAACTTCCTAGTGCTTTAGCTGGGAAGTGGTGCAACAAACTCTCCAGATTGCTTAATTATTTATTATTAGGTATAGTTAGTTACTCACACTGGCTAACTTCGGTGGTCTCCCTTTGGTCAGAGCCAGCACGGCACAAAACAATACCACAGCACGAAACATTTTGACTCCCTCAGTTGTGACTGACTGATTAATTAGTGCGATAAATATATATTTAAACACACAATCCGTTATCAGTTCGAATGATAATCAACACGTGTCCTCAAATACGTTGAAATCGATGATAAATATCGGTTACTTTTCACGGCTGCTGTTTTGTTGTGATTCACAGCGTAATCGAGGCATTAAGTTTGAACACTTGAATTTGGCTGATGTCGTTCATATTATCAACAAGGATTTGGTTTCAATCTGTGAGTGGAGTGAGGCGCATGGGTTGCAGGTTGCAGGTTAACTCATCGAAGAGTTAGCTGATTGTTGTTGGCAGCTCAAGGATGATCAATTTAACGGAACTGCTATTCCATTCAGCGAAAAGGTTAAGAGCCTTGGGGTTTGGATCGATAAACATCTTTCTTGGGGTCCTCAGCTACAAGATGTAAGTCGCAAAATTTTTGCATCTGGTAAATCAATGACACGATTGCGGAACTTTCTTCCAATTGCCACTAAAACTGTGCTTGCACAATCCCTGTTACTTCCCACTTCCCATTGTTGACTACGCTAATGTCTATCAGTTATCCAGATCTTACTGAGGCACAACTGGATAAACTTGAGCGACTTCAAAACTTTTGCATAAGATTTATATTTGGCCTGCGCAAATATGCTTCAAGTAAGATAAGAGGCTTAGGGCTACTAGCAAACTCGAGGGGCTTACTATTAGCCCCTAAAGAGTTCCACTATCCACCTCCTGGCTCCATAATCAGACCCTCGACATCCAGTGCAATATAGGTATTCGACTCGTCAAAACGAATCATATGACCCCAAACTCGAGGGGTTCACTAGTAGTAGTTCCAGGAAAAGATCAATAATACACAAAATGGTAGTTTTTCATCCAAATTTATTTTATCACCTTCAAAGTATGCACCATTAGAAACGATACACTTACGCCAACGAACAATCTAATCATCAAAACATTTTCTAAACGCTTTTTCCGGAATTGAGTTCAGTTCTCACCGCGAATTGGTGTTGTCTTCTACCGAATGGAAACGGGTGCCACGAAGTGGTAATTTGAGTTTAGGAAAAAGGAAGAAGTCGTCTGGAGCCATATCAGGTGAATAAGGTGGTTGCTCGATGGTAATTGTTGAGTTATTTTTCAAAAATTCGTTCACAATGATGGCCTTGTGCGAAGACACATTATCGTGGTGCAAAATCCAAGAATTTTCTTTGCAAAAATCTGGCTTTTTTCGTCTAAAGAGCTCTCTTAAACGCCGCATAACGCGCAAATATTATACAGCGTGTAACGGAAGGGGGGTGGTATCAACCCTGAAGGAGGTGAATGTGCTCATGAAACTCAACAACTTTCCCCAAAGAACATAGGTCGAAATATGAAAAAAAAATTTGGCCCTCCCTTACAAAACTGACTACCAGCTGAGAAGTGAAACGTCGGGTGTATGTAGAGGAGGCCCAAAACCTAGATGACCTAAGGTTTAGGATAATTAACGCTTTTGATGAAGTGAAAAGTGACATTAGTATTCTCAACAAACTAAATGACAATTTATTTAAACGTGCACGTCTATGCCTAGAAAGAGGAGGATTTCATTTTGAACAATTATTAAAATACAGTGATTAGTGACATGTAGGGTAAGCAATTATTTTTATTAACAATTTTAACGAATATATTAATTTTGATTGAACATTATTGTAAATACTGAGTTGATTCCATTTATTTAAATACGCCCTAATGCAGAAGTATGCACGTAATGCCAATAATTTTAATTTTATTAAGTTTTTAAAAGTGTCATAATTTAATTGCTTTATTTTCTGCATTTTGATGGTCCTAAGCCCATGAAAGTATGAAGGAAAAATTGGAATTATTCTTCAAAACTTCACATCACGGCCTAATCTTAAAAAAGTATAGTTTGAACCTGATAAATTCTGCGATCTGCCGATCGATTCTGGGAAAATCTCACCGTGATAACTAAGGTGAAGTGAGCTTAGAGTGAGTTGTGAATCATGCTGATGCTAGGGATTGACACTGTTGACGACTCACTCCACGCTCACTTCACCCAAGCTTTCACGGTGAGATGGTTACAGAATCGCAAGGCTGCACAATGCGTTTCAAATAAGAATAGGATCGACTTAGCGCCATGTTGTGACGTCATAGGGTGAGCAAAACAAGATATTTTTAAAACAACATTTATTTACGAATCATGAACGAAGATTTTTTAATCACAATTTAGGTATTCAATTCCGATCATGTCTGCATCACTGTTTGAGTGGTCATCGTCGTTGTCATCACTATTATCATCACTGCTGCTTTCCCCTATAAAATAAAACATGGATTAATGTAGGTATTCAATATTTCATTTCACCAACTGCTATTTAAAATAAAAATAGACATCCTGTTACCTGTATTTATAATAAATCTAAAGTTATCATCGTCTTCAAATTTTAATATCTCTCGTTGCCAGTATTCATTTTCTATTCTTTTGACGTGGCTAATTTTTGTTCCAATCGTCGCTCGTAATTGAAGCAATTAATTCTATGTCAGACTCTCAATTTCACTTTCGAGTTGCCTAACGTAGTTATGACTAACTTTTTGATGTTTTTTCACTTTTGGTTAAACAAAAAAAAAAACAAAAGGTTTTTGATACGCAAGTAAGTTTTCTTTGCAAACCGTACTTTTTAATCAACATTTGACAGATAGAGGTCATTGACATTCCTATTCTTATTTGAATCGCATTGTACCTACATTGTAACCCACGGAAATACCTACTATGCCTGTGAACGAAAAACGAACGAGCGCACAGCTCATAAGTAGGGACTTATGCGCGTTTCACTGCGTCACGCGCCGGTGAGTAGCCATAAAGTCAATTTGAAAATAGACATCTTTCGTTATCGATAACTTAATTTTTTTGTACTAAGACATATCAAAATAAAAAATAGGTGTTTAATAAAACTCATCTAAGTTTATTTTGTCAAAGTTTGCGCACTGCATAAAATATATTCCTGTATTAATCCTTAACCTTGACTTGACCTATATTTCAGAAAAAAAAATTGAGAACTGGCTTCTACCTAGTTTTTTGTTAATTATTGAAATTGTATTGCGTTTCCTACGATGTTGTAGTACAATTTGGCATATATTTCATTTTTATTTATTTATTTATTTATTTTTGTTCATTTTAGGCATTTTTTGCATGGCTGATGGCCATTTCCCTTTGGGGGCGCTTTTCTGTACATGGTGTTGGACCCGTTAAGTTGACATAAGGAAACTTGGATCAATTCCAATACAAAAATACTGGAAGAAACAATGTTACCTTATGTTGAAGATGTGCTTCCGCTTATTTGGACGTTCCAGCACGACAATGATCCAAAGCATACTGCACGCACTGTTAAGGAATTTCTCACATCGCAATCAGTTTCTGTCTTAGATTGGCCAGATAACAGCCCAGATTTAACCCAATAGAGCATCTTTGGTGCGAAGTCAAGAAGAAGGTTTCAAATCAATAGTGTGGCAATTAAAAAAGAGCTGTATGACGTTTTCTTAGAAGAATAGAACTCATATCTCTGCCTCGCAGGTGTAAAGCAGTAATTAAAAGCTGTGGACATGCTACTAACTATTAATTTTAGTTTAAAATGTTTTATTATATTATATTAAGTAAATTGCTTATTTTCTTTACGCAATTTACATTAATGTGATTTATTTAACCTTCAAGCGGGCGCGCGGCGTCGAATCGACCGCGATGCGATCGATTCTCGATACATTTATGATGCCAAATTGCTTACAAATCCAAAGAAAATTAGAATATTATTTTGATTTTATAATTTTGTTTATGTCCTAACATAATGATAATGTGATAAATACAAAAAATATTAAATAATTAGTGTTTTAAATCCCTGAAATATCCTATAGGTCTTTTAGGTTACGCGCGACCGCTGGCGTTACAAATGTCCGCGCGCCCGCTTGAAGGTTAATCTAAATCACTACACAGTATAAAACAAAGTCGCTTCCCTGTCTGTCTGTCCCTATATATGCTTAGATCTATAAAACTACGCAACGGATTTTGATGAGGTTTTTCTTAATAGATAGAGTGATTCAAGAGGAAGGTTTATATCTATAATACATGCATAATATAGTAGAGAAACACTGATAATTTTTGAGGTTTCTAATGTGATGTCGTAAATAAACACATTTTTTTGCGCTTACATTGTAAACGCTGGCTGAACCCGTCGAGATAGATCAAAATAATGTACTACAGTATTGTACACCTTAAAAAGGTCTACAAAAAAATCCGCGATGGTATATGTCTATCTCTTAGGGATAACCCACAATAACCATTTTTTATCCTATACTTTTTACGAGAAATAGTGGCTCTATAAATTATCAGTTTCTCCATTGCACCCGTGCGAAGCCGGGGCGGGTCGCTAGTTTCATATAAAACATTTGTTGTTTTTTGTTTATTGTTGATCGAAGGGAATTGTAGTGACCCAACAAGATGGAGGCGTTAGTTCCGATTTTGACCACGCGCCAAAAGAACTTTCTAGTGCTATACTATGATTTTCTATGTCTATGTGCTATACTGCCTGTTTGTGGCAGTGCAGCTGCAGAGCCATGAATGGTAACATTGAGAATTAATAAATGAAACCTAGCGACGGGTCAACATAGAAGCAATTCTCGTAATTTTAGAATTCAGAAATGATTCCGGCGATTCATAACCGGCGATAAATTTCTACGCAGGGGGCGTAGAAATTTATCGCCGGTTATTTAAAAAATATATACCTAGCTCTAAGATCATGTGCTGAATTCAAGGTTACAGTTTGCGCGCCGATGAAAATCGTTGGCCGCAGCCTGTTGTTGCGTCTAGACGCTGAGCTTGCACAGTAGTATGCCGCATAGTGTGCGTCATGTGACTAATAAAATAAACACCAAACGTGGCTTACGCAGAGCATTTAATAATCACATTTTTCTCAGTATATTTTATACTTCAACAGTCAATGTTGAGTTCTGTGATCCGAATTTGCTGACCGGTGCCACGACACGAATTGTCACTCTGATGCACATCACGGCGACGTTGTTGTCATCCATGATCCTGAACTCGATGGGCAGCTGAGTTCCCTGTAATTAATCAAACAAAGTTGTAAATACCTTGTATGGGGGAAACAATAATTTTTTTTTATTTTCTAAACTTTAATTCTTTTATAAATTTTAATTGGTCCAATGATATTATAAGTAAAATATCATTGAACTGGTCATTTAAAATTTATAAAAAAATAAAGAAAAATATTTTATACTGGTTGTCCGAAAAGTCATGGATGGAGTCATGGCCACATTGGGATCTACCAATAAAAAAAAATGATCATCATAAAAGTCTTATGGTTTCCGAGTTTTTTGATATTTAAAAAAAATTTGGAAAATCTCTACCTTTGATCAGTTTTTTCCATGCCATTTCTACGAATGAAAACTTTTTCTAGTAGAGGTTTTTTTTTATTTTCATCTTGAATCATCCTCCTATCGATTGAATACAAGAAAGTTACAGATCTTTTAAATATCTAAAACTAGCGACCCGCCCCGGCTTCGCACGGGTGCAATGGAGAAACACTGATAATTTTTTTCGTAAAAAGTATAGGATAAAAATGGTTATTGTGGGTTATCCCTAAGAGATAGACATATACCATCGCGGACTTTTTTGTAGACCTTTTTAAGGTGTACAATACTGTAGTACATTATTTTGATCCATCTCGAATAGTTCAGCCAGCGTTTACAATGTAAGCGCAAAAAAATGTGTTTATTTACGACATCACATTAGAAACCTCTAAAATCATCAGTGTTTCTCTACTATATTATGCATGTATTATACACACCTTCCTCTTGAATCACTCTATCTATTAAAAAAAAACGCATCAAAATCCGTTGCGGAGTTTTAAAGATCTAAGCATATAATTATAGGGACACAGAAGGGAAGCGACTTTATTTTATACTATGTAGTGATTTAGGTTGAAACTTAAAATTTTCACCAAAAAAAATTTACATTATTTTTGATCGGCCCTGGTGAAAAAAAAAAAATGATTGTTAGGTCATTTTTTTTTTAAATTGGCAGATACCAATGTGGCCCATCAGCAGGTAAAAGGTAATCCATGACTTTTCGGACACCCAGTATGTGACACACACAGGAAATATAAAAAAAATACAAATAGGTAGTAAAAGAAGGAGCATTTGAAACTAACAATGTAACAATGTAATGAGTCAAAGAAAAAGTTCTTATGCAGTTTTGAAGTTGACTGGCCACCATTTTGTTGTCATCATTATTCTAAATTCACGACTATTTATTTATAATGTAGATCTTTACGCAAAGGATGACTTGAATCGCAGAGGTTTCTGGCAGTGTATCTTGTTTGCTTAGAGGTATTTTTGGACTTCTTTCTCGAGTAGCTTCTTCTCATTTGCTTACCTCAGGCATGAAATCCTCGATGGGCATATTGAGCGTGTACAGAATGACCTCGTCACGAACCACGGGACAGTAGGTGTTATTCAGGAAGTTACAGGTCTCTGCCTTCTCGCCGAGGCCGTACGGGACAGGGATTATGGATAAGTATGCCATTGCCACAGTCCTCATCCGGTGTATGACGTAGGCTGAAAAATATATAAGTGATGAAATTAGGCGACTCTCTTTAAATGTTAAAATTTGGTATGGCTTTCTTATATTAAATTTTGGTTTGGCTAAGATTAGAGGTCTCTTTATGTGTGTATTACGTGAAGATTAATTATTGGTATAAAGACACCTATACAAAATCATTCACTGAAAAGTTATAGCTAAACGAAAATTATTATTCATTCATTTATTCTAGCTTAAATAGACTAATTATAAAGAAAAAAAATAAATAAGGTGTGGCGGCATCTACATCGCCACATGCGAACTACGCATTAATTTGACGTCACGCAAATTTCTGCATTGCGCAAGCAAATTTTACCGCGTAACGAGCATACACACATACAACGTGTAACGTTAAATGCGTAAAACCTCAGATACCCCAACTGATTTTTAATTCAATTGACTATGACTATATTATGTGCTGTTTTAGTTTTACTGGCCATTCTGATCGTTTCTTGCGTCTGCGACGACGCTTTATCGAGGGAGGAGTAGTCACCGGGCCGCTGCGCTGCGCTGAAATTGACTTGCATGACCTATTAATAAATAGACACGGCAACGTTTTTAATGAAGATTTTTTGAAAAATGTGACCTATATTAAAAAGTGGTTCAATTGACGCTGCTCGTTAATCTGATCAAACTATTTTCAGGTTTTGCGCATTTAACGTTACACGTTGTATAATACAACATCCCGACATCAATCGTCGGGTAGTTAACCACCAGACACACCCATCTGGTCGGAGGATCCTCCTTGTTCTAAAATAGGAGGATGAGTGAACTTTACGCTCTGTTCCTCATTACTCTATAGAGGTATCATTAGTTTTGTCTTGACACCATGAGCCTCAATCTATTACTGACACATATCTTGTTACAAATAAAGTACTTACGTGCTCTGAAGACTATTTGGATGACGGCATCTTGTCCCTGTGGCAATAGGCACGGTGGTTTATCGCAGCCGGATATGTACGCATTGATCGGCAGGGGACCGGCAGAGCTACCAAGGCCTGAATGAAAAAGAAAAGTGAAAAGCACACGGTGTAGACCACGTTCGCAAACATATCGCTACAGGATTTTTTCGTGCACTGTATTTTTAACTCTCAGTGTTGAGTCGAGCGTTGAGAATCCAACTGAGCGCATCCCAGCGCATCAAAAAACACTTGCATTTTCAACTCTCGGCTCTCGCTAAGCAGTGCGTTGAAAATCGCGGGTGCGAAAAAAAAAACGCCGCGGGATAAACGCGCCCGTGTGTACCTGCACCCTAATTGCGTAACACTATTAAGTACTCTCAATTTGAATCTTCTTGAAACATATTGCTAATCCATTGGTCCGTATGTTCGAAAAATGTGTCTGCTCAACAACGTAAATAACGCAATGATGTTGAACTGTCAAAACCCATTGCTACTGATAGTGTGTTAGTTACGCAATTAGCCTTCTGGGCTTACGGTTTTGCTACACGTTGTGCATCGCATTGCACTGTCTTGATCACTGATCGCGTAGTCCTCAAATCAAACCACGTGTATACAGATTATAGGGTGATTCAAATTATAAGGGTATCTCTGTGTCCTACCACAGTTTGTGTGGTATACAAAAATATTAAAAATATTAAAGAAAGACTAACAATTGAAAGCATGGTCGATGATTGCATTTATTAAACTTATACTACGAACCACCTACCACCGCGGTTCCTGAGACCGCAACGTATTTTTGCATTCAAATATAATATTTCGATGTGTAAGTGTCGTAGGACGGTGCGCGTCTATATACCTTTTCTATACATCCTTTATTTAGGAAAAAAAACAATAGTCAATAGTGTGTGTAATGAAAATAAATGGATCCCTATTTGCTAGTTGCCATTGTGGTCTCAGGGACCGGTGGTAGGTGGTTAAGGGTTAAAATCAAAACTCATTTATTCAAACTAGGCTGTGAATCAGCACGTTTTGAACGTCAAAATTACATAAGATAATCTCCCAAATGCCCGCCCTCCACAACTTCCTAGTGCTTTAGCTGGGAAGTGGTGCAACAAACTCTCCAGATTACTTAGTTATTTATTATTATAGTTAGTTACTCACACTGGCTAACTTCGGTGGTCTCCCCTTTGGTCAGAGCCAGCACGGCACAAAACAATACCACAGCACGAAACATTTTGACTCCCTCAGTTGTGACTGACTGATTAATTAGTGCGATAAATATATATTTAAACACACAATCCGTTATCAGTTCGAATGATAATCAACACGTGTCCTCAAATACGTTGAAATCGATGATAAATATCGATTACTTTTTACTTTTCACGGCTGCTGTTTTGTTGTGATTCACAGCGTAATCGAGGGATTAAGTTTGACCACTCGAATTTGGCTGATGTCGTTCATATTATCAACAAGGATTTGGTTTCAATCTGTGAGTGGAGTGAGGCGCATGGGTTGCAGGTTGCAGGTTAACTCATCGAAGAGTTAGCTCATTGTTGTTGGCAGCTCAAGGATGATCCCCAAGATAAACTGGCTGCAGCTTCCCCAGGTTCAATTTAATGGAACTGCTATTCCAGTCAGCGAAAAGGTTAAGAGCCTTGCGGTTTGGATCGATAAACATCTTTCTTGGGGTCCTCAGCTACAAGATGTAAGTCGCAAAATTTTTGCATCTGGTAAATCAATGACACGATTGCGGAACTTTCTTCCAATTGCCACTAAAACTGTGCTTGCACAATCCCTTTTACTTCCCATCGTTGACTACGCTGATGTCAGTTATCCAGATCTTACTGATGCACAACTGGATAAACTTGAGCGACTTCAAAACTTTTGCATAAGATTTATATTTGGCCTGCGCAAATATGCTTCAAGTAAGATAAGAGGCTTAGGGCTACTAGCAAACTCGAGGGGTTTACTATTAGCCCCTAAAAAGTTCCACTATCCACCTCTTGGCTCCATAATCAGACCCTCGACACCAAGTGCAATATAGGTATTCGACTCGTCAAAACGAATCATATGACCCCAAACTCGAGGGGATCACTAGTAGCCCCTATAGCGTTCCAGGAAAAGATCAATAATACACAAAATGGTAGTTTTTCATCCAAATTTATTTTATCACCTTCAAAGTATGCACCATTAGAAACGATACACTTACGCCAACGAACAATCTAATCATCAAAATATTTTTTAAACGCTTTTTCCGGAATTGAGTTCAGTTCTCGCCGCGAATTGGGGTTGTCTTCTACCGAATGGAAACGGGTGCCACGAAGTGGTAATTTGAGTTTAGGAAAAAAGAAGAAGTCGGCTGGAGCCATATCCCTACCTACCTACCCTGCTGTCTTCCCTACTGTCGATGCATTGCATAACTCGAGCTGCGCATCTTCCTCGACAAGCTACCTCGTGGTGGCGCATTTTCATAGCACATATTACTCGCTCCGCTACACAGCTTAGCATTAGTGGAGAAGGTCACATAGTTTCATAGCTTGGCTTTCAGATCCTCGCAGCATAGCTGTATATGATATATACAACATGTAACGTTAAATGCGCAAAACCTCAGACATCCCAACTGAATTTTAATTAAATTGACCTATTTCAGAGAGAAAATAAGTCATTAAAAAAATTGTAAAGGTTTTATGTGCTGTTTTAGTTTTACTGGCCATTCTGATCGTTTCTTGCGTCTGCGATGAAGCTTTACCGAGGGGAGGAGTCGTCACCGGGCCGCTGCGCCGCGCTGACACTGGCCTGCTTGACCTATTAATAAACAGACACGGCAACGTTTTTAATGAAGATTTTTTGAAAAATGTGACCTATATTAAAAGTGGGTCAATTAATTCTGCTCGTTATTCTGATCAAACTATTTTCAGGTTTTGCGCATTTAACGTTACACGTTGTATATTCACACAAGCATCCTGTTTACAGTATCCGGAAAACAGAATGCCTGTGTGAATATATACATTTTGTATAAATGTATACAACGTGTAACGTTAAATGCGCAAAACCTGAAAATAGTTTGATCAGAATAACGAGCAGAATTAATTGAACCACTTTTTAATATAGGTCACATTTTTCAAAAAATCTTCATTAAAAACGTTGCCGTGTCTATTTATTAATAGGTCAAGCAACCCAATGTCAGCGCGGCGTAGGGGCCCGGTGACGACTCCTCCCTCGATAAAGCGTCGTCGCAGACGCAAGAAACGATCAGAATGTCCAGTAAAACTAAAACAGCACAAAAACCTTCACATTTTTTTTTATGACTTATTTTGTCTCTGAAATAGGTCAATTGAATTAAAAATTAGTTGGGGTGTCTGAGGTTTTGCGCATTTAACGTTACACGTTGTATATTCACACAGGAATTCGTACACTACTACGGGATCCTGCAAAGAACCGTACCTGAAAAAAACGGGATCTTGTCGTGGGAAAGGGTCCTAAAGGTGCATTGCCTTTTCATTTTACTGCAAATTCGGACTCTTCAACACACACAATTCCAGAGCTTCTAGGGTTGTTATAGTTTATTCTTCTGACTGACTCTGATATTCGTATTACTGAGTCGCGACGCTTGAGAGAGGCATAAGTAGACATAGGCCATCAAAAGGACATCTTTCAGCTGAAATGATGATGATGACGATGATCAACTTACCACAGGGTAGAACTGCTCAATAGGCATCCTCAGAGTGTAGTTCAACAGCTGACCTTCTTGCACAGGAAGCTTTGGTCAGGAAGTTGCAGGTTACAGAGATCTCCGCCAAATTGTACGGGGTTAGTATGGATATCAATCCAATGCGCCTGTATGTTGTGGCGAGGGTCTTCATGCTCTGAACCGGGCCAGCTAAAAAGAAACATGAATATATGTACAGATGCCAGCACATCAAGCTACTACAATCTGTCAGATTTCTTTAATAGATTTTCAACTTTAGTGCTAAAACATAAGGTTCAAAGTTGATTGGGAAAATCTGACAGTTTCGGGTAGCTTGATGTGCTGGCTTCTGTGTCTGTACTCTGTGTCTGTACTTTAATTGCTGGTATTTTTTGGCAAATAAGTCAAGGCCTGATGAAAGTTCATCATCAGCCTAGCCTTTACCAACTATGTTGGAGTCGGCTTCCAGTCTAACCAGATGCAGATAAATAGTTATTATACAGTGTTCCTGGAAGTATGGATCAAATCGAATAGAGGCGTGGGCAAGGTCATTTCCAAACTTTTTAACCCTGAGAATGCCGGTTTACGGTTCAAATATTAATATTATTATAAAGTTTTGTTTTTTTTCGATCACTTCGCATAGTGCTCAAAGAAAGAAATCATAAAAAAATAAAACTATCAGGGCTATCAATTTTTTTTTTTTTCAGGACATTGTAGAAGAGTGAACCTTTGCTGTGGTGAAGAGTGAATACTTTTACGCAGCTAGAAAACGTGTTCAATAAGAAAAAAAAAAAAACATTTAGTGCAAAGTTTGATTCAATTGCACCGACTTTCTCAGGGTTAAAACGGTTGAAAATTACCTTGCCCACGCCCCTATTCGATTTGATCGATACTTCCAGAGACAGCCTGTATATATACGATAAGCAATACTAATTACGATATATTTTAATACATTATCATTTTACAGGGAGCGACTGACCCCCAGCACCCTGTTACACTTAAATTTCATCAGGCTATCCATAGCCAGGTTTATCGTTACCAGAATTACAAGGAACCCGTCAAGGGGGTTTGAGGAAGCGTTGCTAAGTGAAGAGATAATCGTTAAGGATTAGATTTTTCTCTAATACGCGTGTAATACCAACGGCGCCGATACTTTTGACACCGGAACACAAAAAAGCTGACCTACACCCTAATTGCCTAACACACTATTACTTTCAATTTGAATCATTTTGAAGCATATTTCTAATCCATTGCTCCATATGTTCGAAAAATATGCTCCATGTGTCTGCTTAACAACACAAATAACGCAATGAATGTTGTTGAACTGTCAAAATGAAACCCATTGGTACTGATAGTGTGTTACGCAATTACCCTGCAGCATAAGCATAATCATATAATGCTCCCACTGCTGGGACGCTGGCCTCTTCTCTTTGAGAGGGAGCTGGCTGTTATCCAATATATGTATATTCCACATATATATCCATATATTCCACTCAGACCCAGTGCGTGTTAGTACTACATACTAACAAAAACGAAGGAAAACAAGCAAAAAAAGGAAAACGGCATATCTTAGATCGTGATATCTACTATCACGATCTCAGATATGCCATTTGCCTCATTACGTTTTACTTTACCGATTTGAGAGCGGTGGTGATGAAATTATTTACACAAAGTAAAGCGTCCGATGGGTTCGAACCCACGACCTACAACTCGTAAGTTGGAGCCTATACCACGCGTCACCACCGCTCGTAACTCTAGCTACCCACTGGCAGAACTTTATTTGGTTCGTAGTCTTCTAATGGTGCTATGCTATTATGAGTAATTATTTACAGCTAGGATAATATGAAATTAACTGCTCAAGCCAACACGATACTGTCAGGATTTTTTTACTCGAAGCTTGAAAAATAGGTTTCTAAATCCTGAATGTGCTAAACTACCCTGCTTCAAGGACCTTTTGGCACTGGAATGACGTTGAAAGGGGGGCGCCGTTGGCAAACATTTGTGCAATTTGTTTTGTGAAATGTATTGAAAAAACAAGATGGCGTCGTTAATTCCGATTTTGGTCACGCGCTAAAAGGTTCCTGTACGGCTATTTATGATACTAACGTGTGACAAACTCAACGTTGATGACAGCATCCTGTACCTGCGGCAGTGCACATGGTGGAGTGGAGCACCCCTCGATGTACGTGTTGATGGGTAGGGCTCCGGGGTTGTTCGTACCTGTCACGTAGAACATAAGAATATTAGCAACAATATCAACGATCGCTGAATATACGTGCTCTACAGGAACTTTGACAAACACAACAATATTTCATATCGTTTACTGGATTATTTACTAATGCATGGTGGTTTCAAAATAAATGCCTGACCATTTTAACTGAAAAGAAAATTGGTTAGTCTACGGCACACTTGCACCGCATATCACTCAATGCATTTAGCACTATATGTAGCTATTGCAAACATCATTCTGCCTCCATTTTCCTTTTCCTGCCATTTTGAAAGGATCGACGAAACAATAAAATCCGTTAGTGCTAAACGCAGTTAGTTAATTGTGGGATACATATTGCTAATCCATTGCTCCATATGTTCGAAAAATGTGTCAGCTCAACAACTTAAATAACGCAATGAATGTAGTTGAAGTATCAAAATGAAACCCATTACTCGTACTACTGATAGTGTGTTACGCAATTACCCTGCTGCTCGTTAATGTCAAATCTAACCTATAGAAAGTTATTTAAGCCTTAGGCTCTAGCCGGGCATTAATGTTGTACTGAATTTAAATTTGGAACCTCAACTGAGAAAATTGCGTAACTACAAGCTTTTATCCAAAACTTTTTTCCTATTAATGTAGGTACAGCTCGACCACAGACCATAGAGTTTTCACTTCGTAGGTTTTAGTTGCTGTTGACATAAAAAAAAAAATAATATCGCAACTTAGTAGAGGTATTCTAGTAACAATATGTAATATATACCTACTAATTAAATAAAATACAAATTACAATAATAAAAACAATTGTTTTCTGTATATGGTCAATACCAAAATGATTGTATAATGTGCATAATAGACTCGCCCAACCGCTGTTTCTCCTTTATGTGTGGCAGTAATGGCGGCATGTCAACGCCTAGTAACTGGATTGGTTGCTGTGGCGCGTAGCCCCGCGTTAGAATGTTTGATTTGGGCATCATATTTACGATATTATTCACATTATTGTGTGTTTCATGAAATTGCATGAGTTTAGATAAAATATTGTAGGAAACTGCACATAAATATTATTATTAATATAATATTATTAATATATTTCCCGGTTATTTAACAGTTTCATAAGTTACTAATGAAAATCCAGTTGGGTTTTATTAGCTCGCAGTAGGTGTGAAAAGTATAGTATTCTCTTCGGGGATAAAGGTGTCTTCGTCATGGGCGAGTGTGAGTCCCTCGCTGCACTCAGGATTCATAACCTCGCTGGGCTCGGGAGCCCTAGATTCCTTCCAGATTATGTCTGGTTAAAAGAGACTGTGACCTCTGAGTTTGTTTCGGCCTTTCTTCTCAGAGTAGTCAGATAGGAAACGCCGCCCTCATCTAGTTTTTAAAATATAATTGACGTGTAAAAATGTTTGTACTTACTTACAGAAATAAAATCAATTAACATTATGGGAATACCCTGTCCACCACACGTGTGCTGTGTGACTATGATCAGTTCATTTACTGAACACCTGCAGTCTTATCACCATTGAGAACACCTGCGTTGATAACAGAGTCAGCCCCTCACACCTGCCGAGTTTAGATTTAGTGATAAAACTCGAATCCCGAAACAAACAAGTACCTAACGAGTTACTTATCAGGTGACTGTGATATGGAAAAGTTTCGCTGATCGGAAAAACCTATCTACAAAAAAAGAAAAATCGACTTCTTGAAAAAAAACAGTATACAAAGTAAAAATTTCTTTAATTTCGGTTTACTAAAAATCGGTTTCTTTGGTTTGTTGTTTCTTTTTTGCAGTGTTTTTTTAGTTTAGTAGTGTTTTTTTGTGGAAGTCGGTGGTTGTTTTTTGTAAAAAAAAAGTTTATTTTTTACTTCAACTTCTTGTAAATAACAGTAGGTATTATTGAAGCTTACTCAAAAGCTTCTCAAGCGAAGCTTAATAAAATTGATTTGGGACCACCGCGCGGTCTTCTTGTCCATTGGCGTAGCTAGGGATTTTGTCTAGGGGGCCCTCTTTCCAGCTGAACTAACTAGGCATATAATGAGATATATGACGACTTATATGACGCCTAGATATAAATAACCCCATGATCATCACATTTTTTTAAGAGTCCTCACGTATTCCATATTTATTTCAATTTTATACCTCCACGCGTTCTTGAGAAAAAGGGTCTTGACTAGCAGACAAGACTGACGATTTGTCGATTAACGTGATTAATAACCACAGAGTAGTTTTTGTTGTACATAGGTACATGAAAAAAAAAAAAAACGCCGAATGCATAACCTCCTCCTGTTTTTGAAGTTGGTTCAGAATAGGTTTTGCACAGAAAGAAGCGCGGAAAGGTATTTGGAATTTTGGAACTATGGTCTTGTTCGTCGCTGGTCTTCAAACATCATCATCATCAGCCTATAGATATTGAATAAGGCTGACAAGAAGGCGGCCGTTACACAAAGAAATGATTAATGGTATTCAACCGAATCGAGAAGAAAAGCTAGATAAATGTCGCCCTACACAAGTACCTAAGTAAATAACTTCCACATAACACTGACATAATATTTTTCACAAAGCTCTATAAAAACGGTGTCGCACCTCTAGTAGTAGCGACGGAGGGTTAAGCCTAATCTTTATGATCAACCGCGACACAAGTGGGTTAGCACCACTCTGTAGTGTGCCGTAACGTTCGTGTCATAACGGACGTACAGGGTTGGACAATTTTCTCGGCGAAAATTATTTAAAATAACTACAATTTTATCTAGGTTGGCATTACCGCGGTTAGACTATTGATGGGTGACCAACTTTAGGTACATACCGAGACCCCTCTGTATCTCGGATAGCACGTCAAACCCTTGGTCCCAGCTGTCAGTTGACAGTCGGGTAGTCAGAATCCCGAAAGTCTGACAACCAGTCTTACCAAAGGGTATCGTATTACCCAGTAACTGGGTTGTGGAGGTCAGATAGGCAGTCGCTCCATGTAAACTACTGATATTCAGCTGCACCGGGTTACACTGGAAGCCGACCCCAACATAGTTGGGAAAAGGCTAGGCTGATGATGATGATGACTGGCACTAAGATTGTATGCACTTCCTATGTCCATTTTTATTGGAAACTAGCGACCCGCCCCGGCTTCGCACGGGTGCAATGGAAAAACACTGATAATTTTAGAGCCATTATTTCTCGTAAAAAGTATAGGATAAAAAATGGTTATTGTGGGTTATCCCTAAGAGATAGATATATACCATCGCGGATTTTTTGTAGACCTTTTTAAGGTGTACAATACTGTAGTACATTATTTTGATCTATCTCGAATGGCTCAGCCAGCGTTTACAATGTAAGCGCAAAAAAATGTGTTTATTTACGACATCACATTAGAAACCTCTAAAATTATCAGTGTTTCACTACTATATTATGCATGTATTATACACATAAACCTTCCTGTTAAATCACTCTATCTATTAAAAAAAACCGCATCAAAATCCGTTGCGCAGTTTTAAAGATCTAAGCATATATAGGGACAGACAGACAGGGAAGCGACTTTGTTTTATACTATGTAGTGATTATGGTGAGAGCAGTGCAGTGGTGGCTCAGTGGAAACTGGCGCAACTTACAAGTTCGAGTTGTAGTTTCGAACCTAGACAGGCGCTTTGCTTTATGTAAATTAATTCTGCCGTGCGATTCTGTCACCATCTCACCGTGAAAACTTGGGTGAAGTGAGCGTGAAGTGAGCTGTCATTAGGGATTAACACTATTGACACTGCTCACTTCAAGCTCACTTCACTTATGATTTCACGGTGAGATTTTTACAGAATCGACCGGCTGTTCGCAAAACGGTGAAGGAAAACATCGTGAGGAAACCGGCATGTCCTAGAACCAAAAATTCGAAGACATGTGACATCTACCGACCCGCACTGAATCCGCGTGGTAGATTACGGCCCACACCCTCTCATCGAGAGGAGGCCTGTGTCCCAGAAAATTACAGATAATAGGTAACAGGTAATAGGTAACACGGGCTGGTGTCCGCAACTCCACGTCAATGCGCGTATTTTGCGTACGGACAGACAATAACACAGACAGACAAAATAATAATAATAACAATGATAATAATAATGATATAAATTACGGTCATGAAAAACATCGCATCGTGTCTGAAATCGCCAGTATGTAGTTAGCAACGTGGTTATCTCCACCTTTCTTCGCAATCTCTAACCAATGGCTTTATTTTAACGTAATGAAGTATTTAAAAAAAATAAAAAATAATAATCGATTACTTACAAGTTTTAATATTTATATCTCACATTCATTCTATAAAACAAAGTTCATTCAGCGTATTTTTCTTTATGTCACCTAAACAATTGAAATGACAAATTAATGAAGAAATTGAAAGAAGACTTTGACAGTATAATTGATCGTTTAGGGCCTATATTGTATAGACGCCAGCAGAAGATCAAGCTACTACAATCTGTCGAATTTATTTAATAGATTTTGAACTTTATGACTAAAGCATAAGGTTCAAAGTTGATTGCGAAAATTTGACAGTTTCGGGTAGCTTGATGTGCTGGCGTCTGTACAATATCACGAATTCAGCAATGTTTTTATTAACATCCCTAGAACTCCAAGAACTTGAAAAACAATACATTGACCTTTTAAAAACCCGATGCAGCTATATACATACCAGTATTTTACGTGGAGTGGCTGCCTATCTGACATCCACAACCTAGTTACTGGGTAACACGATACCCCCTATTAAGCCTGGTTGTCAGACCCTCGGGGTTCTGACGACCCGTAACAACTGTCAAAGTTCTACGAATGACCAACGGCGAGGAACGGAGTGGTCTCGGTATGTAAAGGTCACCCATCCACGGACCAACCTAGGCAAGTGTAGCTTAACCTGATCAATCGATCCCATGTTTTTACATAGCTACGAGCCCGATATTTTAAAACTATTGCTCCAAAATACGGAAGAAAAATATAGTGGAACTGTTCAGTGATACCCCTGAATGACATAGGCGTGGTAATCTGTCCCATCAATCATAATTTACACTTTCGATACGCCAGAACGACCGCAACGTACATTGATAACGGGGTGTCTATGTGACGTGGGGCTCCCTCGACAAGAGGGTGTCGCTGGAGTTCGGCTCTTCGGAGGAAAGGGAGGAAGTATGTTGAGAGACCAGTGGGTTTTGGATATCTTATCTGTTTTCTTTGGTGTTAATATTATAATAGCAGCTTAATTTCTCTACGAGTACTTCCTACTCGTAGAGAAACTAAGCTGTATAACACGACGCCTTACGCCATCTGCCACCCGAATAGATCGCAACACAAAGAATATCAATCATCGATAAAGACGATCACAGCAACAGTACTTACTAGCGACATCTAACATTTGACGTGTGAAGTGTCCGTGACGACAACAAAGGTTACCACTACATACAAGCATGAGATTGAAGACACACACATTAGTCGGTCAAACCGACTATACAATATGTAACGTTAAATGCGCAAAATGCGCAGACACCCCAACTGATTTTTAATTCAATTGACCTATTTCAGAGAGAAAAAAGTCATTAAAAAAAAATGTAAAGGTTTTATGTGCAGTTTTAGTTTTACTGGCCATTCTGATCGTTTCTTGCGTCTGCGACGACGCTTTACCGAGGGAGGAGTCGTCACCGGGCCGCTGCGCCGCACTGACATTGGCTTGCTTGACCTATTAATAAATAGACACGGCAACATTTTTAATGAAGATTTTTTGAAAAATGTGACCTATATTAAAAAGTGGTTCAATTAATTCTGCTCGTTATTCTGATCAAACTATTTTCAGGTTTTGCGCATTTAACGTTACACGTTGTATAAACGGTCAACCACGGAGGAACAATCAGTGGTTAAGCAGTCGACAACCTCATTTGGTTGAACTGCGAGATGCCATTCTAAAAAAAAAAAAGGAACAATCAGTCGCTACCTAGACGGCTCAGAAGTCGATAGCCCCGCAGTCACCTCTGTTGCCTGAAGCTTGAACTGAGCGGAGGCCCCGTCGCCCTCAGGAATAGCATAGCTAGGAGGTTAAGGGATAGGATAGCCCCGCAGTCCATCCCTAGGACCACACATAGGTTTTGTCTAGACCACTTTTGTACCCTAGAACTTAAGTATTGTCTACAGTAAATAAATTCCTAACAGTCATCGTTGGTTTCATTCAACCGCCACCATTATAGCTGTTATTAACTAGTGACCTTATTCACCACATGTGTCCAAAAACTTGCAGTCAAAGTGACCTCTGTGCTGCCACCGATGATGCCGTGGAAGTGGAAGTTTTGGGCCAACAAGATCTGAGAAAAGTCGTGCCAACAAGATCTGAGAAAAGTCGCCCCTGCTTCGCACGGGTGCGATCTACTGTTGTGGGCATGTCAAACCATCGTGGTTTCTGTGCTGAGTTAAATATTGTCAAGTGACACAAAAGCCTTCCTCAGTAAATTCTATAAATGATGGTGTATTTATGGTATTTATATAGGGTGACTGGTAATTAGTGAGCGATACTTGAACAACTTTTCGGACCAAATCCGAAATCGCGAAAAAAAAATCAGCTGATCCCTAGATTTATGATCGTACGAGTCGTCAAAATGTAGGGAACAGCTGATATTTTTTCGCGATTTCGGATTTGGTCCGTTAGTAAAAGTTGTTTGTAATGATGAGTAGAATCATGTGTTTAAGTATCAATTACCAGTCACCCTATAGTTTTAATAGGTTTGTGCGTATCTTCATATTTAAAATATATATTCCTTAATTTTCATGATTGCACCTACTACTGTTTGTCTCAGTATCACCCAAAGGTTGACTGGTAGAAAATGCCTATGGCATTAAGTCCGCCTCTGTACATTTATGTGCTTGAAGTATTAAATAAAGAAATCGTGAAAGCCGAATCAGAATCCAGTGTTTAGTATAGAAGTATACTAATCAAAGAAACATACAGACACGAAAACCGACTTTGTTTTATACTATGTATTCATAGATCTATGTAACTACATAACCGAGTTAGCTACAAAGCGTTCTATGATTAATTCCAACAAACAAAGAACAAGAAAATCATATTGTATTAAAATTTTCTTTACTTTTCCCAGTTTTCCTCGTCTTTTATGAGAATAATTGCATTTAAACGGTAGCGTCTTGATAATAACTCTACTTTGAAAATCTTTTAAGAATGATGAAGGAAATCGTTGCACAATTTTAATAAAGGAAAAAAAAAGAAAAAGTCTGCCACATACCTTTTGCACCAACGACGTTAGATTTTCTTGCCCTCTTTTTGAAAGGTGCAAAATAAAATTTATAAATCAAAAACAACATTAAATTAACCAAGCCATAATACATAGGTAGGTACTTAAATTTTGCTATATTTACAATCAACGTGCAGAGAGTTCTCTCATAAACCCATTCTTAGCTGCAACTTATGCCAGGACTGATGTTGCGTTATGTAAAAATATAAAAGAATTATTTCTTCACTAGCGACCCGCCCCGGCTTCGCACGGGTGCAATGGAGAAACACTGATAATTTTAGAGCCATTATTTCTCGTAAAAAGTATACGATAAAAAATGGTTATTGTGGGTTATCCCTAAGAGATAGACATTTATTTATTTTATTTATTTATTTATTAAGGTTAGCCAACAATTGTTTACACAATACATTTACAATAATATCTTAGTAGTTTTGCATTTATAAGTGCAACAATTACTTACAGGCTAACACAACATGCGCCTTTTATTGTTTTACATAGTGTTTATCGTAATTGTACTATAATAATTTATTAGTATTAATTAATAATGGTTGGTTAATACTTATACATAGACAATAATAATTCCAGCGTAACTGAACGCAGCGATAATAACAATAATTTCATTTCAGTAATTTAAATAAACAAATTTGAAAAATTAACATTTATAAATGTATATAGGTATAATAACAAAAAAAATAATAAACTAATAACCATAAAACCTTTAAATTTGACAAAAATAAACTTTAAACTTTAAATTGTGAGATCATACGTTGTGCGAAAAGTGCTCGAGAATTATTTAAAGAATAACGAGAAAAATTTAGACATATACCATCGCGGACTTTTTTGTAGACCTTTTTAAGGTGTACAATACTGTAGTACATTATTTTGATCTATCTCGACGGGTTCAGCCAGCGTTTACAATGTAAGCGCAAAAAATGTGTTTATTTACGACATTACATTAGAAACCTCTAAAATTATCAGTGTTTCTCTACTATATTATGCATGTATTATACATATAAACCTTCCTCTTGAATCTTTCTATCTATTAAAAAAAACCGCATCAAAATCCGTTGCGTACTTTTAAAGATCTAAGCATATATAGGGACAGACAGACAGGGAAGCGACTTTGTTTTATACTATGTAGTGATGAATAGAAGAGGTGAACAAGAGGTGTCCTAAAATAAACAGAATGTTCACTTAATAAGGGATTCATTTCCGTGTAATTTCGTGACGTATTCGTTCACGGAAGGCACACGTTTATCTATGGTATGTTATTACTTTTCCAATTGAGTCTTCGCCTTCTTTCCTGCTCATTGATCACCTGTATTGTGTGTTGAAATTATTTATCTCTTTTTATATTGAACGATATTTTTTTCGGGTTAAAAATAAATGTTTGGCCTGTTCTTTGAGATTGTTTGGTAATGTGTGGTTTAGGTACTTTCTTGTAACTTATTGCAACTTGCAAAAGGGGTTATGTTTTTTGTAAGCCTTTGTTATAACCCACAGCTGAGCAAAGACCTTCCCGTATAGTGTTTCTCCGTTCTCTGCGTCATTTAATTCTGATTAAATGACGGCAGATTTTAAAACATTTAAAATCTGGCGATTTCCTGACGAAGCTTAGAGTATATAACACGTTATGTTTATATACTCTTAGTGCGAAGGAAATAATGCTATTGTCGTAAGTTTCAAAAGCAGCTTGAATTAATATTCGCGTTTGCCTTGTGAATTATTAAAAGTTTAAACACTCCTTCCAAGACTAAGCCTCTCATAAGCGAAAAAATATAATTATCACCATATCCATCATATTTCAGCTTAACACCCTTCGAAATCCCATTAGGTTTCGATAAAACTTATAAAAAGTACACAAAGCAAAATTACTTTACCCCCAGATCGCAGATTTTCGAAAATTTTCAGCAATTTCCACCTCATTCAGCGGCCGGTTGGTCCGCCATCTTACCTGATTTGGAATAATGCGACCAATTTCCCGCCACTTCGGGCTCAGATTCAGGATAAGAAAAGCGCCGCTTACTTTGAAATATCGCTGGCTCTAACCTGTAAATGCTGTCGTAAATGGGATTGTCAAAAGCGTGGCACGTGAAATAGAGCTGATATGGTGTATGTTTAACCCTGTTACGATTGAAGGGTTGAATGGTAGAGTAATTGCTAGTAGGAGAAAATATTGTAGTAAAATAGGATTTTTGTGTAGGCTTAAGCAGATGTAAAAATACTGTCAGATTTCATTTTCACTTCAAGAGTATCGAAACCAAATCGAAAATTACTCCAGTACTTTCAAGGCTTTGGAAGGCTTTGCTTTTTAGTCTGCTTCAGTGCTGACAGTAACGAATCGGCAACAGCCGGTCGATTCTGTTAAATCTCACCGTGAAAAGTTAGGTGAAGTGAGTCGTTCCATCGGATGCTAGAGATTGACACTAATGACTGCTCACTTTAATCTCACTTCACCCGAGTTATCACGGTGAGATTTTTACGGAATAGCACTACAGTTAGGTACTTAGTCATCTTGAAATACTCGATTGGTGTTTAACGTCTTCCAAATGTTACGTGGGCTTAAGTAACTGACCTAGTCGCTTTCTATGCTACTGTTATCTAGGAATAGACATACTATTTTTCACCCAAATTTTAAGCTGCACGAAACCAACAAAATCGGGTTGCGTGAAAAAATACAACAATTTAAAACACTTTCAAAAAACATCAATGTAACTTTGTGTTTCGATAGTCATGTAAACTGGAATTCAATTTACTTTTTTGAAAAAAATGTCGGAATGCCGTACCCCAGTGCGGGTGACATGTATTTTCCATTCGACGTTCCTATCCTAACACTGGTGGCGCCATCTATTTTAGGAACGAGTTCATTCATCACTACTAAATCCAGATGACCGAAGACGCCATTTTGGAGTTTCAATAGGCTTCTAGATTTGAAATTGGTTTTAAAATGATGAAATCGTCGCATTTGCCATCATGATGCGAACTCCGCAACCCGTCTTTCTTCGAAATATTTTTTTATCGTTGAGACTGAAATCGTTAGGTTGCGGTACCTATTGTACCTAGCTAGTTTACTGTAAAATATAAATAGTTATGTGTATCGGGTGTGTAAATTCACTATACTCATTGGCAAGTAGTAAGTTTTATTCATCTATAGGACCATTCAATAATCAAAGCACGAGAAATAAAGTGAAAAAGAATTTTAGTTTAAAACAAAAACTATTAACATTTATTCCTATTCCAAATACTACGGCAATAATAAATTCGGAAATAATGCAGCATTGGCACGCTTACGATATAATCCAATATAATCGATATAATCCAATATCAATTTGGGGAAACAGTGACGGGCAGCCGTTTTGGCGCGGGGGCGTCTGACAGCTGCGACCACGCTTCGATGCGTTCTGAAATTTATACGAATGACACATTTGTGTCGCGAATGCAACGAAGTATAAACGAATTGTGGTGGATAAATAAGTGTTTTATTTTTTGTGTTGGATTTTCCTTACGAGTGACGATAATACGATATCGTATTCTCCCCGGTTGGCCGTCTAGCGCATCGGGCAGTCTACCCTACTTACAACACTGACTGGCTTATCTTTGCACCACGGCATGACTTAAGCCTAGCCTACACCTATCTCGCGTCGACACGACACAAGAACGTATGGCGTATACAACAAATGGCGATCAAAAATCCAACACTATGGCTGTTATGGATCAAGTGTAAGGAGGCTAGATGACAACAGTCGGACTTTTAATTAGCTGCAGTAAAATGATATGTGTTACCACTTTTTTACGAAATTGAAATAGTGATTTGACAGAATAATCGATTCATTCAATTTAAAATCGTTCAATGCTAAATTGATTTTTAAAAAAGGATAATATATTGAATAAGGTTTATAAGGAAAAAGGAGAACAATTTTTTTTTAAATGTGATGATGTATTTAAACAAACAGTGTATCTATGCACCATTGTTATCTATGGACTTTCGCATTTTATATCGCTCATCCAGAACAATGACGTAATTACGTTTTAGTTATTTTTCAGGAGAACGTTTTAAAAGTTTGAAATTGAAAATATGATATATTTCCAATGATTATGCTAAAATATTTAATATTTTTATGTATGTTACTTTAATATCAATAATAATTTGTAATAATTTCATGAGAAAACTCAAGAAAACATTTTCGTAATTACGTCGTTTTTCTATTGGATGAGCGATATGTAGAAAAAATCTTAAATCTTAATCTTTGAAGGTGGCATTGACTGCTTCATCAGAATTGAATTTTTTTCCTTGCAAGAAATTTTCCAAATTCCGAAAAAAGTGGTATTCAGCCGGCCGATACTGTAAAAATCTCACCTTGAAATCATAAGTGAAGTGAGCCCTTAATAGTGTTAATCCCTGGCGAATGACAGCTCACTCCACGCTCACTTCACCCAAGCTTTCACGGTGAGATGGTTACAGAATCGCACGGCTGTTGTAGCAAGGTCCGGGGAGTATGGTGGGTGTCCGAGACATTCCAATCGCAGGATTTTAGAGTAAAAATATAAACAAAAGTATTTTTCTTGTTTCAATCTTTCTGGAGTGGTTCGGCGTTATCTATTAGCTTAGGTCCTTATCTACTACTGCGTTCGGCTTGAGTTTAAGTAGAATTCTAGCGAACCACTCCCCAAGACTCCTCTGCCTATATTTTGACATGATTTTTGTGAGTAAAAGTTTGATAAAATTTTAGTAAGACTAGAAAAACGATCAAAATCAGCCTGTCTTCGTAATTTTTTACTATCGAGTGAAGTTGTAAATATCACGTTTTGAACTATAAAAATTAATCAAGACTGAATGAAACTTCAACATACCTATATTTTTTACCAATCAAACATACAAATAATATTTTGATTGTTTACAGTTAAATCAAAATGGGTAAATTTCGAATATCCTGACCAAAAACGATGTTTCACTGCGTTTTAATCACGTCACTAGTAGCGATAGTAAGGACTATGGTATCATTTTTTAATGAAATGACAGTAAGAAATGTCATTTTACTGCAGCTAATTAAAAGTCCCACTATAGTAAATAAATATGACAAGGGAGGATGAGTAGATTGACTGATTGACCTATTACTAAAGAGACAGTAGTTGAAGGATAGGTGGCCTACTCCTATCATCTTAGCGTAGATTTTGTTTTAGCGTAGATAATAGTATGGTCATTAAATTAGTTTTTGGCCGTAATTATCCCTGAAGAAAGGTTTCCTGTTATAAAAATGGAAAATTATCTGACACGGTAAATTTACATAAAATTAAACCAGAGCCTTGCTTAGTTCTTAAAACCAGAAGGCCGATATTTTCCAAGAAAGAGTTCGCATTTCACAGTTGAAGCACTAGGTGGCTACCATTTTATATTCTGTCTTCAATTTAACTGATTGGTAGCCATTTTGGCATGCGCGGCGACTGACAGCTGCCCGCCACGAATGGATGCGTTCGCGAATTTCCAAACGGATGACAAATAAACATCGCGTGGACACTGCCAACGACGAGCGGTGCTATAAAACGGTGACAGGGATGAACTGAGGACGAAGTGCGCTTCACGTAAGTAGGATAAGTTTGAAGAGATTTTGTTTGAGCACCAAGCGGCTGATGTGAATACTCTATAATATAAATATATATGGTTTTATTACTAAAGGTAACTAGGTTAGCAATAACCAACCATACAGACTTGTTTTATTTTTGTATTAAAGATAAAAGTATAGACTCTGTAATTTAACAGAGAATCTAGTAATAGTTAACCTTCAAGCAGGCGCGCGGATTCGAATCGACCGCACTCGATGCATTTTCGTTCTTAATATCGTTATTTCTTGTCGCATGTATGTATTTCCCCTAGTAGCCTGTCATTGTTTCACTGCACGAAATAAACTGTTTATCTACCCTGCCCGCATCCTCCGGAGTGCATAGATCGCATTTGTTTTAGTCGCGCAGGCGTCGAAAGCACGCAAGCACGCGAAAGTTCGAGGTATGAGATTTATGCCGCGAAATTGCTTACAAATCCAAAGAAAATTAGAAGGGTAAGTCAGGGAGAGTTGCCTATAGTTTAAAAAAAAAAAACATTATTAATTATGTATGTAAGATACTAAATGAAATACACATAGTTTATTTGAATAACTGTTTATTTATGCCATTCAGATTAAATTTGGAACTATTGTGTAACATATTTTGATTCAAGAATATTATTAAAAAATAAAGTAAAATAGGCATCTCACCCAGGCATGTGGGTGAGTTGCCTATAGATATCAGGGATAGATGCCCACAAATAATTGACACATAATCAGACGTTACACGTTAGGCATTCCGTTGAATCTTCACTGCAGTCTTCATGAAACCACATTTCGCATTGAACACACTGTAACCAGTCGCATTTCTTCTTAGTGGCGTTATAATACTCTCCACACACTGCGCAAATATCTCCGAGAATTTCGTATTCTATGTCCCTTTCTGGTGAACTTCATGAAAAATAATATGATCGCCCTCAATGCTCGAATCATCTGAGTTTTCTTTACGCTTTTTAGCATCTTTTTCTTTTTTAATCCTCTTTGCATACTTTCTATTCGATGGTGGTTTTCTTATGCATTCATTCGGTATCTAAAAAGATAAGAATCTAAGATAAGAAGCTAAAATAAGAAGATAAGAATCTAGAAAATTAAAAATATTTACTGGGCATCTAACACTGAAACATCATTGGGCATCTCTCCCGATCATTAGGGAGAGATGCCTATCGACTCTGAACGCACCCAAAAGCATTTGCAATACAAAATGGTGGGTTTTCAACAAAACAGGATCACAATATTAGGTTATGAAACAATTTAAGACTATTTACGTGAAGAATTAGGAAAAAAAAAATACTGCAAACTATCTTAAAGATTATATTATTACGTTTTAATCAACTACACTTACCTTATTTTAAGAATAAACACCAAAATATTATTTTAAAATCCTTATTTTGGGAACAAAACACTTCACACTGACATCAACTTTCGACTGACATTAATAAGGATGCGCTTGGGTTCACGCAAATTTTGTATTATATTTTTTAAATTTAGTGGGCATCTCACGGACTAGAAAAAAAAGAAGGACTCCGCGCCACGTGTATCGAAAGTGAAGCACCCTACCGGTCTATGTGTGCGTGATTTGAGGGATACCAGATGAATGAAAATTTCCCCATGTTTTAAATATTTGGACAGTGTATTCATTTATTACAATAAAGCGATATAAGAAGTCCACTTAACTGAAATTACAAAAATATACTAGTGAAAACTCAAAATTAAGTGTTTATTTTGTATGGATGACTAGGAAAACACTGCTGTAGAATACGTAATTCAATTGATTGTCTTGAATTACCGATTAGGAAGATGGGGGATGGGTATTAAAGCTTACTTACCTAAAACACACAAGGTGTATTTTACCTATAATAAGAAAACTATTTAACGTTCTGTAGAAAATAAAACTGAAATATTTATTCAAATGATTTAATCAGAATCTTCACAACACATACATACACTCACTAACCCGCACTGCATTCTTTATCGATCCAAGAAACATTACAAAAGCACGCTAATCCGTTCTAATCTAAGAACCCTCGCCAATTGATGATTTGTATCAAAATGTATACAGCATATCACGCTTGTTTTCGACGGAACGCAATGGTCTTCACATCTGTAGTTTCTTATTATTATAATCCAATCATTGTTCCATGAATGATTTGCTGTAGGAAATCTATAAAAAGAATCATAGTCAATACTTGCAAAAAAATGAAAAAGAACACAAAAAAAAAAATTACCCAATCTCTCGGGACACTTAACCATTTATTTTCTGACAACACTTATGTCAAATGTCTTAATGTCTTAATGTCAAAAATACAATAAATCAACAAGTAAAATTGTGCCTTAACTGTGATATGTTATTCCTTGACAGTTTTTCTGGTATGTAAAATTATTTTTACACGTTTTCAAAACACAAGATGGCATTATTTTATTTTATTACTTCACGTAAATAGTACCTACAAAGACGCCGTCTTGACGCGTAATGGCGGCCGGCCGGCTTTCTATGATGTAAATGTGTGCGTGAAGCACGTTTGTACAAACGGTCCGGCACCCTTACTGTGCTTCACTTTCGATATGCGTGGCGCGGAGTCCTTCTTTTTTTTCTAGTCCGTGGGGCATCTATACCGTATAGGCGTCTCTCCCTGACTTACCCAATATTATTTTGATTTTACGATTTTGTTTTATGTCCTAAAGTAATGATAACGTGATAAATAAAAAAAATATCCTTAAATAATTAGTGTTTTAAAACTCTGATATCCTATATATCAGATATAGGTCTTTTAGGTTACGCGCGATCGGTGGCGTTACAAATTACCGCGCGCCCGCTTTAAGGTTAAAATATGAAAATTAACTGTTATTCAGGTTCACGGCTTTTGAAACTAGGGTTTAGAAATAATAGACACTTGTTCAAGTACACATGTATTGTATTTCTCCAACATACAAAATCAACACCAGATGAGATGGTTACAGAATCGCACGGCTGTAGACATTAGAGACTCATTGAATAGCAAAAAACCTAAAGCGTAAGCTGAATGAACATTACATCAACACGATTATAACTTAACTGTTAATGGCGCATTGATCATAGGCCATGGCATGCTAAGAAAGACCCCAGAGGTCTAATTGAGTGCTTTGTTTAAGCCTAAGGAAATTTTAATGTACAAAATAAAATAAATAAATAAGAAATAAAAATTTTGAAGATAGTTTTATCTCCACCACTATCCAATACGGGCCTGCATTGTCGCATACAACTGAAATATTGTCAGAAACAATAAATTTATATCCAATTATATTTTAACCCGCGTTGTTTGTTCCAATAAAATCCTTCGTCAACGTCCAAGAGTAAATTAGATTGTAAATATGGGCGACAAATTGTTTCTAGTTATTATATTTATGTATGTTGGTATGTTTTTGCGAATTAAATGACAGAAAAGATAATTTTGGAAAATGGGGTTTATTTATGCAGGGTGTCCCTGGAAGTATGGATCAAATCGAAAAGGGGCGTGGGCAAAGTCATTTCCAAACTTTTTAACTCTGAGAATGTCGGTAAATTTTTACGGTTAAAAAATTATGGTCTTTTTTTGTTTATTTGCAATAACTTCACATAGTGCTCAAAGAAAAAAATAAAATCATAAAAAAAGCTATCGGGGCTATCACTTCAATTTTTTTCAGGACTTTTCCTGTAGAAATACTTTTACGCAGCTAGAAAACATGTGTTCAATAAGAAAAAAAAACATTTACTGCAAAAGCTACGTTCTGGCAAAAAAATAAATATATTTTCGAGCAAAAATTTTATTTAATTTCACCGACTTTCTCAGGGTTAAACCGTTTGGAAATCACTTTGCCCACGCCCCTATTCGATTTAATCCATACTTCCAGGTATACCCTGTACCTATGTACAGACGCCAGCACATCAAGTTACTACAATCTGTCAGATTTCTTTAATAGATTTTCAACTTTATCGCAAAACATAAGGTTCAAAGTTGATTGGGAAAATCTGACAGTTTCGGGTAGCTTGATGTGCTGGCGTCTGTACATGTTGCTTTAAATTGAGTAATGATTAGCGTCTGTTTTACCACACTGCCTCGGTGATCTAGTGAACGGAAGCACTAGTGCAGAGCATTAGGTCCTGCAGTGCTATTTTGTAAAAATCTCACCGTGAGAACTCAGGTGAAGTGAGCGGGAAGTGAGCTCTGTCATTCCGTAATGGTAGGTATTGACACTCACTTCACTTATACACCCTGAAATTTAATTGGTTGTTTTCCCGCGGCAGAACGACTTGCCTTAAGAAGTACTTTCGAAGTAAAGAGTTAAAGTAAATAAATAACGATGTTTCTGTTTTAAAATAATTAAAAAAATATTCATCAACTCGAAAAAGTGAGTAACAATAGTAACTCTAGACGTAACTTGTAGGTACTAGGTACTACTCGTGTCACCACCTACAAAGAAAACCGATGCACAAAATAATGTCAAACCAAAATAAACCCTCGCACGTTGTGATAAGGCATAAAATGTTTGCACGGAACAATACAAAAAATCACCGCGATACCGACAAAGAAAATACCGATTTAGAAATGTTCAAAGTAAAATTAGCTCTCACGTGTAGTGATACGGCATAAACTAGCCTGCGCGCAACAATTTCAAACGAAGCCGCCGTCGCCTATTTTACCCGTGCGGCACGCGCGGCTGTGACCCTGACCTACTTAGTTTTCCCGCGAATGTCGTACGCGCAACACGCGCCATCACTGTAAACTGCAATGGATCGTCATTACAATTACAGCAATGTGGAGTACGTCGCTATGGTGCAGCTGTATGCTAGGGCTGATTATGACTCCCATGCTGCCCGGCGACTTTACGCAGAGCGGCAACACTTGGAGTCGCTCCGTCTTCGCGGGGTTCTGAACCCCCAAGTCCCATCTCCACGGACGATCGTAGCGGCGACACAGCGGCTACTAGATCATGGACAGTTCCATGCACCGGCACATGCACAGGGCAGAGGTCGACCAGCCGTTATTTTGCCAGCGCTCGACGAGGAAATCATCGAGTACTTCGAACGGGATCCGCGTCGAAGTACGCGCCAGGCCGAGGCTAGGTTTGGCGTAAGCCAGTACCACGTCTGGAAACTACTCAACTCTGAAGGACAGCATCCTTATCATTTTCGCGGTGTTCACGCTCTCCACGAAAATGACCCCCAGAACAGAATTGCGTTTTGTCAGTGGTTGATCGCCAACCAAGATAAGAACATTTTGTGGACGGATGAATCAACTTTTACGCGAGTTGGTATTTTCAACCAGCGTAACGAACATTTTTGGGCAATAAATAACCCACACGTTATTCGCGAGTGTGCGCATCAAGTGCGTTTTAGTGTCAATGTGTGGGCCGGCATAATGAATGGCCACCTCATAGGGCCGCATTTCGTGGCAGGACACTTAACAGGTGGAACCTACCTGGAAATGCTACGAAATGTTATCCCGGACCTATTAGACGACCTTCCGCTAGCGGTGCCCGTGGACAACCTTTATTTTCAGCAAGACGGGTGCCCGGCTCATTATCACCGCGCCGTGCGAGAGCACTTGAACTCGGTGTTTCCCCAGCGCTGGATCGGACGCGGCGGACCAGTGCCTTGGCCACCAAGAAGCCCGGACTTAACTCCGTTAGACTTTTACTTGTGGTCTGAGCTCAAACGCCTAGTGTATCGTGAGGAACACGAAAGTCGCGAAGCGTTAGTAGCTGCGATAGTGGACGCTTTTGATATCGTACGTCGTGACAGAGACACCTTGTTTAAATTAAAAGAGAACCAATTAAAACGTGCGCGATTGTGTGTACAACGGAATGTCTTACACTTCGAACAATTACTCCGTTACCGGGAAGTGTAACCAACTCGTACTTTTGTAAATAATAGCAGTTTAGCTGATTAAAATTATTGTAAATAAGTTGATTCAAATTTTGTAAATACGCCTCAAATACTTTTTTAAGTATCTAATTCAGAAAATTCGTTTTTTTGGTTAATTTTTCTTAGTTTTCTTTTTTAATTTAATTTTGTGTTCAATAAATTGCAGATAAAAAAGTATTTATGACGGTCCTAAGCCCGTAAAAGTATGAAGGGAAAATTTGAATAACATGTTGGATAACAGCTGATTGAAAAGCACGTGGGTCAATGGCCTCGCGGCCTTTAATAGTAACACTAGACGTAACATGTATTGTAGGTAATACTGGCGTCGCACGCGCCGCAGCCCTCAAAGGAAAGCGATGCATAAATGGTCAAACCAAAATAAGCTCTCGCACGTGGTGATACGGCATAAAAGTTTGCACGCAAAACAAACGAGCGAGCCACAAGCCGACAAAGCAAAGACCGATTTATTAAATGTTTAAAGTAAAATAAGCTCTCGCGTGTAATTATACGGCATAATCTAGCCCGCGCGTAACATGATCAAACGGAGCCGCCTTCGTACCTAATCCTTTCGACGGTGACCCGCGTCAACGGCCTGCTGTCGTTCTGCCGTAGATATCTATTGGTTCGTGATCGCTTTCGAGTTTAGTTTTTCACAATGTTAAATATGCCAGTTTTTGTTTCTAATATTTTATATAACTATGAAACGATTGTATTACATAGACAAAACCATTTCGCTGCGGGAAAACAACCATTTAAATTTCACGGTGTATATCTGAATAACGACTCATATTTGTGTGAATGCACTGCTAAGAATCCTACCAAATGCAATTACCGCCCAGTGGAATACAAACAACTTATTTTTTACCACATAATATTCCATACAAAGAAACAATTCGGACGACTCATTATGTAAGCAACAACACACAACAACTTAGAATTGCGTGGAACGAATTTCCGCAGTTGAAAATAAAATGCTCACAAAACAGTACCGTACACTTTTTGCTTTAGACTTTTGTGAAAAATAAAAGCGCAGAGAAAGTTTCACGTTCACATTTCACCGTCAGTGGCAGTTTCGAGTTCAGTTCTCGAAATATAATCTTTTTTCCGGCGATTCAGGAAAGTTTCGCTTTTTGTGGGACGGTAGCCTCCTGCGTTCGGTGTGTGGCTTATATATTCCGTGAAAAAAAAAAAAAAAACATTAAACATTTTTTGCGGTAAAAGAGCAAGAATTTACATAGCGCAACACCAGCTGTTAGTCTATGTAAATTTGTTTATCTGTACAGGGAAAAATTGAAGCTGCAGGTAGCGTCGACCTTGATTGATGTTTCGGCTATACGGTAATAAATTGAAGGCTGTAGATAGATATCCCAATGGCGACGGATTTGTGAGCGTTAGATGAGTTCAAACCATAGACGTGCTTGTAGGACCATTTTGATATTCTTTTAGTCGTTTTCCTACAATTACGCGGGAAAGACAACCGCGAGCAAAAACTAACCCTAAGAAATTAAAAAAATAGGTATTTGAAACCAGAATTGAAATACATGTTGATTATATTTTAAATCATTTGTTTTTTTTCATTACAGCTGAAGTGGAAAAATGTCAACTAACTTTTGGAGGGCACTGTATCTACACAGTTACTATTGGCACTTCAGTCCAAAGCTTTGTGCACATTGTCGGGTAGTACGGGACATATCGTGACATTATGGGGCCCGTGGGTCCAGCCCGACTTTCGGGCTTGTCTCACTGTGATTTATAAACATTGGACTTTGATTTAAGAAGCTTTACCCTATGTCCTAACCAAAACCAATGTAAGAATTTTGTGTTACTATAGTTTTATACTTACTATAAATATATCCATCTATTATAAATTCGAAAGTAACTCTGTCTGTATGTTACCTTTTCACGCCAAAGCACTGAACAGACTAGGACGTAATTTGGCAAGGGGAAGGATATAGACTGCTTTTTTCTAGGTAGCACGTTTCCGTGGGATAATTTCCGACATCCACGTGGGCGAAGCCACGGACAAAAGCACGCGACGATCGCGTACACGCGCGACAGTCGCTTTTGTTTGAATAATAGCTCAACTGTGAGCAATGAGAAATGACTTTCCATTTTTTCATACTCGGAAAGTAGTGTTTATATTTGATCCGAATAGTGGATGGAAGACGCTGCTTCCCATCTTTGGGCGGGAAAAACTCATAGTAATTGCTTCCCTCTCTAGGACGGAAATGAATTTTCAAAATAGAACTAAGTTTGGTTAGGAAGTCACCTACGAATTTTTTTACATAATTAAGAAAAATGCTGCGGTCTTGTGAGCGTATAAACTGCCAGTGTGAATTAAAAAAAATACTTATTAAGCGGGATGGCCTGCGGCGGTGACGCGGTGTGATCCATATTTAAAATTTAAAAACGACCATAGTATAGGGGAAACCGGCCGACACAATAAGCGCTTATTTTTATTGTTACCGATCTTTAGGAGACTTCGCGACATCGGAGCGGATAGGTGTTATTATTAAAACGAGGAGTACAGTACCTATCAACTTAAAAAATTATAGCTAAATTTGGATATGCCTAAAATCTTGTACACAAAGACCAACGAGTTCTAGGTAAATAATTAACTATCTTGGAGCTCGCAAAGAATCAATTAGAAAAAAAAAACTGTAAAAATAACACTGTTTTCACTACGTACTTTATTTAAATATGTCAAAAAACTAGTTACTTAACCTTCATGTTGGTAAAAATATATTTAAAAAAAAATGAGCGAGCCTTATAGTAGTCGCATATGATGTGTAACATCTGACATCTCACCTTGGTAATAATCCTGAAAAAAATGATTCAGGTATTATTTTAAATGATTTTTCGTAACGAAGAATAATTCTTTTTATAAAAATTGTATTTTATTTAAATAACACTAGGAGATTTAAAATTTTATATCACGGGCCCTTATTGGTCAAATCAAATAGCGCGCGCATCTCCAGCTTCCTGTTACACAATTCCGTTTCTTTTCACGAAATTACTCCCACAGATTGCAGGAAAGCGAGAGGAAAGATGTTACACATCAAAAAACTATTTAATGTGAAGAGAATAATAAACTTCATTTTTTCAGAACACCGCGAGGCTCTTTGTACACACACGTTTTTCTTGCCATGAAAAACTACGGTTTATTCGCCGTGTGTAGGAACGGTCGGCAGTTTTGTAAGGATCACTATGGAAGCTTGTTGACGGCCATGTTTTTTCTAATAGAATTCTAATAGCCATTCTATAACATACATATATTACAGATATAAGTGTAGAGGGGTGAGACAATGGGCGGTATTATCGCTAAAAGCATATACCCCGTACCGTAAAGAAAGCGTGCCTTGTATTCGGAGGTCGTGCAAAACAGTTATTGATTAGTCTATCACTAAAATCAAAGCCCTAATATTATTCCGACAGTGTTACCAATAAGCTGAGAGTATAACATCTGCTCTTACCCCTGGGCTGTGCCGTGATGATATTTTAGCTATACAAAATACCTCCTTATCAATATTCGGGCCTCGTCCAGCACGTGCTAAGCCTGTTGATCGTCAATGATTGATAATATATTACAGACCCCATCGGATCTGCTAATAATTTGACTATTTGTTGTCAATACAGTAATAATTTTGATAAGCATTTGGTATTAATTTTTCTGATTTATTATTTATTTATTTACTTAATCTTTTCGCACACAATAAGGTACAAAGGCGGACTTAATGCCTTGGGCATTCTCTACCAGTCAACCAAGGGTGGTGAAGAGATTAGATGGCAGGTGCTTTAGTTGAGCCGAACAATTATAAAAAATAAAAAAACTATTAATATAATTGAATTATAAATAAAAAACGTGCTTAAATACAACGTGTAACGTTAAATGCGCAAAACCTGAAAATAGTCTGATCAGAATAATGAGCGGAATTAATTGAACCACTTTTTAATATAGGTCACAATTTTCAAAAAATCTTCACTAAAGTCGTTGCCGTGTCTATTAATTAATAGATCAAGCAAGCCAATGTCAGCGCGGCGCAGCGGCGCGGTGACGACTCCTCCCTCGGTAAAGCGTCGTCGCAGACGCAAGAAACGATCAGAATGGCCAGTGAAACTTAAACAGCACATAAACCCTTTACAATTTTTTTAATAACTTATTTTCTCTCTGAAATAGGTCAATTAAATTAAAAATCAGTTGGGGTGTCTGAGGTTTTGCGCATTTAACGTTACACGTTGTATATAAATAGGTTAAAAATACAAATTCAAGGGAGAGAGGTGTTGAGATGACTCAACACTATTCGTTTTGAAAATAACTCTGCAATTTCCGGTCTCTGATCTGCGATTTCAAATAATTCTGCAATATGCTGGGGTCGGCTTCCAGTCTAACCGGATGCAGCTGAATACCAGTATTCTACATGGAGCGACTGTCTATCTGACCTCCACAACCCAGTTACTGGGTAATACGATACCCCTTGGTAAGACTGGTTGTCAGACTTTCGGGTTCCTTACTACACATAACGACTGTCAAAGATCCACGAATGACGGCCAGAGCCAACGGCTTAACGTGCTTTCCGAGGCACGGCCCCTCCGTGCCTCTCGGTATGTAAAGATGGTCACCCATCCACAGAGCAAGGGTGGCAAGCGTAGCTTAAGCTGATCGACGTGCCTTAGAAAACAAGTTAAGCCGTTGGTCCCGGCTGTCATTCGTGAATCTTTGACAGTCGTTACGGGTCGTCAGTAGCCCAAAAGTCTGACAACCAGTCTTACCAAGGGGTATCGTATTACCCAGTAACTGTGTTGTGGAGGTCAGATAGACAGTCGCTCCATGTAAAATACTGGTATTCAGCTGCATCCGATTGTACTGGATGGCAGATGATGAGGCTCGCTCCCTATTAAATGCCACTAAAACACAAAAATTGCCAAAATATGGGTGTAGGTACCTACTAGGTGGAGGTGCACCTGTCCCTAACCATTCGGCCATTACAGGCGTGACGCCATGTTTCTATATTTATTGCAGAAATTGTAACACGCCCAAACATGAAAAGGTGTATTGTTACGGAGATTTGTGCCACTGCTTTTTATAAGGTTGTAAGTTCATCCAAACATATATTCATCCTCAACGAAAGTCCTCAACACACTTAATTAAATAATTTACACCACAAACAAGTAAAAAGTTCGTTTCCATCTCCATTGTGTCTAAACTGTACGTAATGTCCCTCTGTGCTAAATTCGCTAACTATTTAACTCGATTTTGTTGAACTTTACAATGGACATTTAAATAATGGTTTTAGTCCGATTTGTTTATTATGGGTCTCTAAGCAAGTTACTATGTTTATTTAACAATTGAATCTAATTATAATATTGTTCTCCATGTCGACTAGAGTTCGTATCAAGTAAAAGTTCACTAATAATCATGTATTTATTTACCATTTATGTACACACATATACAATGTGAGTCTTTATAAAGTGCACATATTAAAAAGGGTGAAAATATAAACAGTTTTATCGACGGAAAAAATGTCAAAAAAAATCTAAAAAAAAATTAAATTTTTAATACTCTCGTCTGGGTACCCCATGCAAACAAACTGTTACTACTTTTAAACTAAATGTCATATTAAAACAAAACCAAATTAATAATGATCTCTAATAATAGGCCAAGCTAATAAAGCCATATTTTTTTGAAAAAGAAACCTCATAAATTAATTATTCATGATTTTTAAAGAAAATTTACCATTTTCACCATTTTTTACCATTAAAAAAAATTTTTTTTTGACATTTTTTCCGTTGATAAAATTGTTTATATTTTCACCCTTTTTAATATGTGCACTTTATAAAGACTCACACTGTATAAACAGACAAGAAAAAAACAGAACAGAAAAATAGGTACAGACGCCAGCACATCAAGCTACCCGAAACTGTCAGATTTTCCCAATCAACTTTGAATCTTATGCTTTAGCGATAAAGTTGAAAATCTATTAAAGAAATCTGACAGATTGTAGTAGCTTGATGTGCTGGCGTCTGTACAAAGGTGATGCTTATTCCAAGATGAACAACAATAGCTCGTCCTTGAGTTGCAGCAAGATTGAAACCTAATTTTGAATTTTTTACATGTTACATCTATGTAAATACAAAATTAAAAAAAAAAATTGACAGATGTCAATTTTATTCCACGAATAAACTTTGTTGAAATTAGGCCTTATAGCTTGTCCTTGAGTTGTAGTTGTAGCAAGATTGACCCCTAATTTTGAATTTTTTACATGTATGTAAAACATGTATGATTACCATATTAAAAAAAAAATATTCAAAATTGACATCTGAGGGTTTATCTATAAAACCGCAGCTGTCAATTTTATTCCACGAATAAACTTTGTTAAAATCAGGCCTTCATCATAACCAGCCTACAATGTCCCCACTACTGGGACACAGGCCTCCTCTGTGAGAGGGAGTGGGCCCACCACGCCGGCCCAGTGCGGGTTGGTAGATGTCACATGTCTTCGAATTCTTTGTTCTGGGACCTGCCGCTTTCCTCACGATGGTTTAGGTTAGGTTTAAAGAATTTATTCTCATAAGAACAATATATAGGTTCACTTACAATGAGATACAAAGTAATTGCTTAAATCTAAATGAAATACGTTTTGCCTCAGGTGCGTGCTGGTGAAGTTATACAATTAAATATTAGGTATGTAAGAAGTCGCTAACATTAATTGATAGGTATGCGGTATGATTACATTTTATGAATATGATTTTTTAGTTTCATTTTGAATGAGATGAATGAATGTTGTTACAATCTTTTACGTTATTTGGCAGGTCATTATACAGCTGTGCTCCTTCGAACAATATTTTTGTTTTCTTCACCGTTTTGAGAGCAGCCGTGCGATTCTGTAACCATCTCACCGTAAAAACTTGGGTGAAGTGAGCGTGGAGTGAGCTGTCATTAGGGATTAACACTATTGACACTGCTCACTTCAAGCTCACTTCACTTATGATTTCACGGTGAGATTTTTACAGAATCGACCGGCAGTTGTGATGAAATCATTTATACAAAGTAAAGGCCTGTCTGGGTTCGAAGTCGAACCTACGACCTCGTAAGTCGCGGCCCTCAAAAATCACCCCTTAGTAGGACACTTAATTGATTACAGTAACCCATGGGAACGTGAATAATTATTATCACATATTCATACCCACGCAAAGAACCGTTTTCATTCAGCCTCTACGACCCAAAAGATAAGTCGACAAAAGAAACCCTTTCGTTTCATCATAGTTTATTTGAAATATGAAATAAAATGTGCCACAATAACCGCGCGGAGTGACAAAGTTGTGCCTCTATACAAATATCTCTACGTAGTACATGCGAGCTCGGATGATGTATTTTTATTCGTATTTCAACAACAATGCATTGTCAGAAGACGTACTTGTGTTTTTTGGCTGGCTGTCACACCGAAGCGGGAAATTTTCCTTTTTGAATATTTATTTTTATTTTTATACGACACAGAAAGTAACATCGGTTTTGCAAAAGTACTGCCCGTAGTCGTAGTTATGACTATGAGCATTTTATTATTAAAGACCGGTTCCTTCTGCTTCTTAAGGATTTTGATTTTGATGTAGGCATCCGAAGACTGTGAATGCTGACGTCTATCTGTGGCTTGCAACTAACAGTATCTATCTATCCCTGACTGCTATACACAAGGTCGTGGGTTCGATTCCCACCCAGGACAAATGTTTGTGTGATGAGCACGATCATTTGTTCTGTGTCTGGGTGTAATTTATCTATAATATGTATGTATTTAGAAATATATATGTATGTTTATCAGTTGTCTAGTACCCATAGCACAAGCTCTGCTTAGTTTGGGACTAGATGGCGTTGTGTGAAAGTTGTGGAATATTATTATTATTATTATGAAGGATCTAGAAAATGAGGAATTGACTGGAGTTTGACGACAGTACCTAGAAACGTGTATAGTAGTAGGTAACGTAGCAAACAATTCGTTTTCGTGAAGCGAAGGTTACCACAGACTGGCAACAAGAATTTTCAATGTTTTTAATGGAATATAAATGAATTCATATGCCCTTACAATTAACGATGACTGCGTAACTACCTCCGGCCAGGCTTAACTTGGCCAGTTCAAAAATATTAAGTAAAAAAAAAAGAAAGGTTTATTGCAATTACATACAACGAAAACACGCATGACTTGCAGATCACCCACGCAAGAATAATGCTTGCGTTAGGTGAACTCCGCTCTTCCACTTATCACGATAAGAGAGGTTACTTTGCCACAGGACAAGACAGTGTGATAAGCAGCCACGTGTCGTATTCCCAGTAAATAACATGCATTTCTATAAAAAGGCGGGTATTTCTCCACGTCGGACGGACATACTCGTGGGTATTGGAGCGTAATGATAGCATCCAACATCCGATCCAGCCGGCTCTAGCCAGCATACAATGACGTCAAATTAGTTGATAATACTGGCTTGTGTTGCTGGATTTCTTGTTTATTAACTTTATTTTGCGGTTTTTTCTTGTTAGTAGTGTTGCAAATGCCGTGTTATTTAATTTGAATGAGAATGTAGCAAGTAGGTGGCTCAATTTTTGATCCTTGTTTACCATGACTCAATTTTTTATTCTGCTAATTTTTTATTTTGGCGAATTGTTATTGTACAGACGCCAGCACATCAAGCTACTCGAAACTGTCAGATTTTCCCAATCAACTTTGAACCTAATGCTTTAGCGATAAAGTTGAAAATCTATTAAAGAAATCTGACAGATTGTAGTAGCTTGGTGTGCTGGCGTCTGTACATTCGTGAAAATACTGGATGGACGCGATGTAGTTCTATCCATAAAATTCAGAGGTCCTCCCGGTCGATTCTGTAAAAATCTCACCGTGAAATCATAAGTGAAGTGAGCAATTAATAGTGTTAATCCGTAGCGAATGACAGCTCACTCCGCGCTCACTTCACCCAAGCTTTCACGGTGAGATGGTTACAGAATCGCACGGCAGTAATCACTTTGAAGATCGATTATGATGTTTGGTAGCTGGTCCTAGTCTAATCCTTTCATTCCAAAAAGTCGATATTAACAGATTGTTAATTTATTTAACTACTTCAACTATTGTGTAATGTCTTTGCAACCGGGAGTAAAAATTTCGCATGGATCAGTAAAAACTTATTAATCCTTTGGAAAGTGTTCAGAGGGAATAATACTGGAAAAAATCTCATGCAACCTGGTCTTCAGCAGTCAGATCCTCATATACGTGAGGTTGAGGAATAATTTGCTAGTCGCTCGATCGTACTCAGAATTTTGTAAAGTCGAAACTCACGATCACTTCAACTAGGCTGGAAAGGGTTAAATTCAAATTGGTTTTGAATCGCATAAATTGTTCTTTTCGTTCATAGACTTCTTAGCGCTAAAACCTAAAATTTGTTATACATTTGTCTAGTACCTACTGTACAACATAAAAATATTTTATCTGTTAAATATTTGCACACCATCATTAGGTACATGGCGCAATTTGTCTTTGCACTGAAATTGTATGTAACATCTTTTGTACCTACCACATTTTATGCAAATAAACGATTTTGATTTTGTATTGATTTGCCCATTTCTTCCACGTCAAACCCTACACAATAACTTATTTTTTCAGAGTAACAGAATATGTATCGACGCCATTACAAAGAAAAAGGGTTCACACTATCCTTTATGATTCCTTTCTCCATGTTTGAATCCTTTCAAGGGCGGAAAACAGCTGTTATCATCTTATACATCACGCAAATGACGAAAAATGAGTTTGGTATCCAAGTCATTTGACGCCATTCACGGAAACAATTTATTTTCTTTCATGGAAATGTAGGTACAATGTAATGACACGAGACTATATGTAGTGTTTGGTTGTGTGTGTGTGAGGGCTTTATATTAAAATGGTTGTGTGTGTGTGAGGTCTTTATATTAAAATGTGTGTGTGGTGTGAAACGGCGGCGTCCTAACCGTTAACAGACGAACTGTTGACTTTCCCTGAAGTCATAGGTCATAATAAACCCTGGCTGTCAGCTTTCAACGAGATACCGAGACTGACAGCTGTCAGAGAAATGTCATACGGACGCTGCCATTATTTATGTTTGACTTCGTTAGCCGAAAAATGCCAATTCTCATTTTGAATTTTCTATTTGTTTTTTTTTTTTGTTTGTTTAGGTATACGGCAGCTTTTGTGTTTGACAAGGGTTAGATGAGTGAGACCTCGTTAAAATTGCTCATTATGATAATTTTGTTTTGTTTTAGTTCTTTTTGGACTGTGAATCGAATTTGTATACGGAAATATTAATCTTGATTGCAATGTAAAAGTTATTGTGAGAATTATTAGTCTGCTTTAAATAATACCTATTTACAGATAGGTACAGACGCCAGCACATCAAGCTACTACAATCTGTCCTTTAATAGATTTTCAACTTTATCTCTAAATTTTAAGGTTCAAAGTTGATTGGGAAAATTGGCAGTTTCGGTTAGCTTGATGTGCTGGCGTCTGTACAAGTACTTAGCTTATCTGTACAACCAGCAAGAGTTAAAACTTGATAATTCGCTCGGATGCCATAAGCGCGCGTTACTGAGGCGACGACGTTGGCGAGAGCGGTAACAGCGCGGGTGTCGGTGGGGCTGCTTATTGCAGTAACTACCTACCGCAATACCAAAATGAAATAGGTACCTACTACGTAAGTATATACTTGAGTAGAATGACTAGGTATGCTATGCTAATGTACAGACGCCAGCACATCAAGCTACTACAATCTGTCAAATTTATTTAATAGATTTTCAACTTTATCACTGAATCATTAGGATCAAAGTTGATTGGGAAAATTTGACAGTTTCGGGTAGCTTGATGTGCTGGCGTCTGTACAAAGGAAGGAGAAGCACTCATCAAAGGGGCTGTTAATGAAGACTTTATGATAGGTAATTAGTCTCGTCTCTTTGTAGGAAAGGCATTGCACTTTCATAGAACTTCAATATTGAAATTCCTTTTATGATTAAAATGTATCTCCTACTTATGTTAAAAAAAAAATACCCCCTACTTGTGTAGAAAAGTGACTCTTTGAATGAATGAATAGGTTTTTTCGTATGTTTAATTATTGACTATTTTTCTAAATGTAGTAATACTTATACCTACCAAATTTTTAATGCTGGGGAATAAAAAATCTCTTATTTTTCTGTAAGTACCAGCTATTTTTATTTAACACACTAACCACACTCAACTTAAGTACCTTATTTACTTTTACCGCTCTCCTCACTGTTACATCATAACACAACCCATAAATTTGAGACCTCGACAGACTTATCCTAACGACGCTCTGAGATGCTCTTGTAACCAGCCATTACTCTAACGTAACCACCGGAACGAAGCCGCCGCTAGGTGGCAGCACTGACTAACTTGAGGTCTAGTAGGCTATGATAGCGTGGGTCTCGCAAAGCTCTCGACTCCACAGACCAATAAGTAACAGAGAAGGATATAAAGAATAATACTGCAATACGTACTTACGTCCTTTTCTTTCTTGCGAAAAATCACCACCATCACCACCACCACCATCATCACCATCATCTCTTCACCACCCTTGGTTGACTGGTAGAGAATGCCTAAGGCATTAAGCCCGCCTTTGTACCTTTTGTGCGAGAAGTTTAAATAAATAAATAAAAATCCGGTGAGGTAGAAAGAGTATGCTATACTTTTTACATGTAGGCGTTTGATCACCAGTGGCCCAAGTAAATGGTGATATTTTTAGGCAATCCTAATCTTAGGCCGTGATCTATAAACGTTACTTAGCACGGGTTAAGACTTGGTTTCGGCGTAGTAAACGAGACTCAACAGAAGTTTTATTGTTATGACGGCTATAGCCGTATAGTGCTCTTGAAAGTGTTAAGACATGTCCCGACTCTATCTTGTACAGACGCCCAGCACACCAAGCTACCCGGATCTGTCAAATTTTCCCAATCAACTTTGAACCGTATGCTTTAGCAATAAAATTGAAAATCTATTAAAGAAATTTAATAGATTGTAGTAGCTTCATGTGCTAGCGTCAGTACTTTTTTTTTTTTTGGTAACAGCTAATGTCGACTATTCTACCAGCGTTGTAGGTACTTGTAGTTTTCGACAGTGTTGTTGTTAGTCGTGTAGTTTGTCACAGTGACAGGATTAAGGCTTAGCCAAAGTTCGTGTAAGATCATTTTGGCACGTGGCCATAATCGGAACCAACGCAACACAATCGGAAACAATCTTGTTTTTCAATACATTTCAAGTAACATTTTACAAAAAAAAAAAATAGACAAAATAAATATATTTACCTACAGCGCCACTGTTAACGTCATTGGAGCGCCAAAATATCCCTGTAGCAGTGTAACGTTTATTATTTTCTAAATCTCAACCTTCAGTCGTCTGCGGGGTAGTTGCGTAATACACATACAATCATAATTGATCGCATTGGGTTTCATTTTGACAGTTCACCCACGTCCATTTATTGTTTACGTTGCTGAGTAGACGAATTTTTCAAACCTATGAAGCAATAGATTAGAAATATCCTTCAAAACTCTTGGATTGTGATTGAAAGTGCACCTACGCAATTAGGGGGCTAGTGACGAACGGCTTCTACGGTTGATATAGCAGAGAGCTCTGTTAGTTCTTACCCTGAGTTCGTCTCTAACGAATGGTGTAAGTGGAGTTAAAGAAATGTGGGAAAGCTTTCAAGAGGTCTGAATATTTCAGTTCTCTTTTGAATTGAAAACGTGTCTGAAGTAGGAATGGCTGCTTGGGTAAGGTTTTCATGTAATGGATAAGTTGGTTGTAAGTGTGACTTGTAATTCTAGCTATGTTTCTAATTAAATCGTACAGTGGATAACGCCAGTTAAAATTATGGAGCAATTGTAGAGTTTACTATTTGAGATATTTTTCTTATTAAGGACAGTTTATGTATGTCAAACCACCATATATGTGCTTAGCTACAAAACAAAACGTGAATGGTATTTTACATTTTTCCGATAAGTTTTACGATAATGCACACAGCTACACACTCGATACAAAAATATAGGTATCTATACATTTTTCTTTTACCCCCAATTCAACATTGACAACAAACATAATGAAAATAGTTACATTCTGTACCTACTTCCATTATCAGTTCGAACTCGATGACTCTATTAGTTTCCGAAAAAAAAAAAAAACTGCATGTAGACGATCCCTGCAAGTGGCCCGTGAACGACTGGCAAAAAGTCCAAGGGAAAATAGAAAAACTCGTGTCTGTAACATAGGAATATAGACTTTATTGGAATTGAAATACGTGCTGCTGGTCTTGGGAAAGATTTTGGTAGAGACTGGAAGTGGCAGGGAATTTATTGAGAGCATGAAATATTATTAGTTATGCAGAAATCCACTGCTGTGCATAGGTTGTTTCCAAAAAGAAATCTTATTCCTCATTTTACATGGTTATAACGATCAGGCACCAGTGGGGCGTAATTGACACAAACAGTAGCAATGGCTTTCATTTTGACAGTTTACCAACATTTATTGCGTTATTGAGCCGACAAATTTTTCGAAGCAATGGATTAGCAATATCCTTCAAAATTATTCAGATTGTGATTGATATTGTGTTACGCAATTAGGGTGCTGGATACTCAAGTTAAGCTAATCTTGCTATAAGGACATTCATTGTTTATTGATACCCCTTGTTGCCCCAAAGAGAACCTTTTCCGATTGTAGTCTGGGGTTTCGACAAGTCGGAACCCTACACCCCAAAAGCCTGCCGATCAATGTCACTAAAGATCAATCTAGATGTTGAAACCTTCTATTGGGTACTAGCGTCTGCTCGCGACTTTGTCCGCGTGAAATTTTGGCCTCCGACCCACCGTGTCGCATCGCGTCGCCTGCCCGCGCTATTACTTCGTTTTCGTTTAGCGTCCTTCCTGATTTTGTTTTGATTTGCTTGGCTCCAAGGGTCGTAGCTTGATGTTAAATAATATAAAATGAAGCATATAGCCTTCGTCAAAAATTAGACTATCAATAGCAAAAATATTTTTTTTTATAATCCGACTGGTAGTTCCAGAGATTAGCGCGTTCAAACAAACAAACAAACTCGTCAGCTTTATTATTAGTATAGATTGTCTGTTTGGAAGTTGAATTCAACGTAGATGTGAAAAAAGGCTGACAGCACGCCCGCTTTATGCTATTCTTCAACTCATGAAAAATTATCTAATTTACATATGTATAACAATCTCTTCCAGCATATTACAATATCTACGTTTGTGTTTTGGAACTCTGTCCAGCGGTTTTCATTTGACTTTTTGCTTGGGCTTGGAGTTGTATTACCCGGGGCAGTCGTACTAAAGCACTGTTCAATAAAGTTCTGCTGGGATGAATGTATTCTGAAATCATTATTTAACTTCAATATTTGCTCTTTGAGATCACAGGAGCATGCTGATTTTGATTGTATCTTTTTGTTCATTGTGGTGGAAAGGAAACTATAGTTTTGTGGAACCGTATTTTAAGTTTGATCAACTAAATCTGTTCTTTTTTTTCTGTAATTGCATATAAATTGTATGGATTGAAGATATTTGGAATAGTTTTATAAAAGGTACGAGAATAAACAATGACATTCATTTATTGGAAAAATGAAATGAATAGATTTTTATCGAAGTATTTTTTTGTTTATTTTTTTTATTTTTTATTAAACAATCATATTCCATACACTTAAAACTAATAACCTACTTACTACAACTAGATACTAATAGTAATTACTCTTCATGACAAGTAAACAAAACAACTGACTCTACCAGAAAAAAACCTTTATAGCTGAGAAAACACTCACAAATAAAATTGATAGAAAAAATCGCCTTCGAAATTGAAAACAAAATTTTGATAAGTACTCTTATCGAACAACGAATAAATATTTAAGTCTCATCACGTGGCTCAGCTAACCGCACGACAACAGAAATACAAAAAATATATTTAAAAAATTGAAATATCCACCACAACGCTTTTTAGGTTATTAAAAATGTAGGCATAAACAGTACTTGGGCCTTTATATGAGTCATCGAGCTTCAGAAAGAGACACAGCTATGAACGACAGAGCCAACGTTCTACAAAGTCGAATTATTTCTAAGGCCTGCTTGCACCACAAATCACTATATACATACACTACCTGGGGTACCCGGCTTCGCTCAGGGTGTTGACGAGTTGTTGAGATTATGTGGTAGTTAGACACGGACTAGAAAAAAAAGAAGGACTCCGCGCCACGCATATCGAAAGTGAAGCACCGTACCGATCTATGTGTGCGTGATTTGAGGGATACCAGATGAATGGGAATTTCCCCATTTTTTAAATATTTTGACAGTTTATTCTTTAATTTTCAATAAATGAATAAATTGAAATTACAAACATATGTATACTATTTGAAACTTAAAATTAAGTAATTCATTTGCATGGATGACTAAGAAAACGCTGCTGTAGAATACGTAATGCAATTGATTGTCTTGAATTACCTATAAGGAAGATGGGGGGTTGGGGGGTTATTAAAGCTTACTTACCTAAAACACGCAAGGTGTAAAGATTTTACCTATGTATAACAAGAAAACTATTTAACGTTCTGTAGAAAATAAACGTTAAATATTTATTAAAATCATTTAATCAGAAACTTCACAACACATACAAACAGTCAATAACCTGCACTGCTTTCTTTATCGATCGAAGAAGTATTAGAATCCGTTCCAATCTAAGAACCATCGCGAATTGATGATACAAACCCTTTACAGAAAACCGTACCTAAATCTTCTATTATTATTATATATTATATATCAAACCGCTGAAGATTGCGCTGAAATTTAGCACAGAGATATTTATTATGACGTAGGCATCCACTAAGAAAGGATTTTTGGGAATTTCACCCCTACAGGGGTAAAATAGGGGATGGAAGTTTATATGAAAGTCCGTCAGTTTTGATGTTAGGATCTTCAAATTTTGTGTTTAAAATACTAAATGGATCTGCCAGAGGAGAAACAGTCTTCGTGCCGTGTATACCATTGATACCAAATGACCTTCCGTTTCAATTAAAAAGATTACAGTTCCCAACCAAGGTTTGTTTCGCGATGACTAGTAACATCTGGTGTGCTCTTTGTAAAGGAATAGTAATTCTTGGCTCCACAGGCTGTTCTTCGATGTCTGGTGGCTCAAACAATAGCTAAAAGAAAATACAAACAGTGTGAACATCGTCACTATACTACTACTCACTTAAAAGTCAACAGTAAATCTTTGGAGGTACCGGTTTCTGCTAACATTAAGTAAAAATATTTATTTAACTATATAGTCAGCGAAGAAGATTAATTACTAGGTAGTCGTAGATTTCAACTATATCTGGTGATATAGTTGAAATTTTATAAGTCTGACGGCAGTGGTTTCGTGTAAAATACAGGTATTCAGCCGTATCTAGTTAAATCAACGGACCCCTTCTAGTTAGGAAGAGGTTAGGCGGATGGATATTATGATGGGTACAGATGAAGTATATTTAGTACAAAAATTATTATTATCTTACTCTTTTTGGAACCGCATAGGTAACGACTCGACGTAGTCCATTTTTCGTGGTATACAAGTCATTTGTATCAAAATGTATGCTACATATTACGCTTTTGTTCGACGGAACCCAATGGTCTTCACCTCTGCAGTTTCTTATTATTTTTATCCAATCACTGCTCCATGGTTGATTTGTTGTAGGAAATCTATAAAAATATTCATCGTCAATACTTACAAAAAATACAAAGAACACAAAAAAAAAAAAATTACCCAATCTCTCGGGAAAATTACCCATTTATTTTCTGACAACACTTATAATTCTGTTGAGATTTTGTGTTCCAATAGTAATGATTTTAAAATGTCAAAAATACAATAAATCAACAAGTAAAATTGTGCCTTACTTGTGATATGTTATTCCTTGACACTTTTTCTGATATGTAGAATTATTTTTACACCTTTTCACAACACAAGATGGCATTATTTTATTTTATTACTTCACGTAAATAGTACCTACAAAGACGCTGTCTTGTCGCGTAATGGCGGCCGGCCGGCTTTCTGTCATGTAAATGTGTGCGTGAAGCACGTTTGTACAAACGGTCCGGCACCCTTACTGTGCTTCACTTTCGATATGCGTGGCGCGGAGTCCTTCTTTTTTTTCTAGTCCGTGTAGTTAGAATAAACTTTACAACAACAACTACAACAAACAACACACACAACTACACATTTACAACTTAACAATTTTATTATTGAAAATACATTCTAACTACAATACTTGTTTATAAACAACATTTTTAATTTTTTTGGGTTATGTATGTACCTATGTATGTAGGTATAAATTTTTCGAATTTCCTACTCATTGATCTAGGATGTTCCTGAATACTCTCGAATGTTCCCAAACATTCTACAACATTCCAGAATGTTCTTGAATGTTGTGCAATGCTCTCAAATAGTCTCGAATGTTCTGGACTGTTCTAGAAATTTCTAGAGGGCAAAAATTCCAGCCCTTATATATTCAAAAGCATGCCCTTCTGGTAAAAACGGGAACCTTCTTCATGGACAGGGGATAGAGGGCTACAACACCATATAACTCCCTTGATCGTACCGGGACTCATTTCTAAGATTTAGCGGCACGCTTATTGAACAGTTTCTTTTATAAAATATATTGATTTAGCGCTTTATATATTTAAAGAGAGCAGTGGTGCCTCAGTGGTAATGGCCCCGACTTACAAGTTGTAGATCGTGTGGGCTCGAAGCCAGACAGGCGCTTTACTCTGTCTAAATAATATAATAACCACTGCTCTCAAAACGGTGAAGGAAAACACAATTCACACGCTCATCCTTCTTCCCCACATCCTAAAAACCCAACATCCATCCCAACAATCAACCCCCAACATCCTCCTGTCCCTGTTAACTTCATTGACAGAAATAGAACGATGTTTTAAATTCGTATTTAATTATTTGTGATGCAAGTGAGCCATAAGACCCGCTTGCACTAAAAATCCCTAAATACGTATTTAGGGATTTGTAGTGCAAGCGGGTCTTAATCTTGATGTGTCTTGGTGTGTATATTTATGACCGGTTGTTGTAGAAAAGTATTTAAATTACATATGGTTGTTAACTTTACTATTCAAAGAAGTAAATATGATTTTACTAGGAATTTTAGAGTCGTAGTTTTTATGAATAACAATATATCCAAAAGGGAGATTTCTGTCAAATCCATCTTGGTCTATAGAGCTGCTGGTATTTGTGCCTTTATTTTCCCTATCTCTGCCTCTCTTCTCTTTATGTCTGCTTGTCAATATGGGAGACCTTTGGACGCCTTCGTCTCTGCGTTGGCTTTCTGGGTTTTCTTCTGGAAAAGGTTCTTCCTGTAAATTCGTTTTTAAATATTCAACACTGCAATAATAAGTAACTAAAAGCTATCAACTAATCATGAGAAACTTGACAGTTAACGTAGCTTCTAGTGAAAAATATCAGCTGGGTCCTTACTTAGACAAACATTTTTTATACTTTTTGGTACCATTTTCTACCACCTTAGCAGGGTTTGATGAATTGAGGTATTTGTGAAATTTCAGGCAAAGAGTTTTTAGATTTGTCTCGAATGAAGAGCGCAATGTCGTGACACATCTAGTAAGTCTAAGCTCACCATCATTAACTACGTTTGCATGTTGAATGCATTTCTCATGCATTCAACATGCAAACGTAGTCATCTCTGATACATGCCAATTACGCTTGTATACCCCGAAGGGGTTGGCAGAAGGGAAAAGACATTCACAATTCTTGTTCATCATTACCAACTATTAATTTCTTCACTTAACTACCTACAAATCTAAAGACACACTACTAAACCTGCACTTCTGAGGACATAAAAATGCCACTGATGCCGCGATTGGCGTGGCCGCCTTCTGGGCACTTATCTACATGTTAAAATATTTTTACAATTTGCCATCGACTTGAAAAGACGAAAATCTAAAGATAAACTTTTTCATCTATACATATACATACGTACATCCATATTTACACACAAATAAGTGAAATACATACAAATAAATAAAATTAAAAAATCTGTTATGTCAAAATAACAGCTTTTCACTAAATGCATATGAAGTACGAGGGGCATTCAATGTATTCTCGGTATCAGGGTGATTTACTATTGATGTGGTTAATTTAACTAATTAATGAATGACATTATCTAAGGGTACAAAAGCAAAATTTCATATAGTTTTGATCATTAGTTTGCTAGTTATCCTTGGTCAACTGGAATGGCTAACGTGCTAATGTTGAAGAAAATCGAGCACCGCACTGTTATTAAATTCCTTACCAAACAAGGAAACAGTCAAAAAACTATTCACGAAGAGATGGTGGCTGTAAGAATTTAAAAGGGGCAGAGAGAGTATTGAAGACGACACTCGCTTGGGCAACTCGGTTACTGCCTCTACGGAAGAAAACGTGAAAAAGTTGAGAAGCTTATACTGGAGGATGCCCGAATGAAGACCAAAATGATAGCAGAGACGACCCACCCCTCTCTTGGTTCCGTGCACACTATTCTCCATGACCTTCTTTACTTTTCAAAAGTCAGTGCAAGATGGGTGCCGCCGACTGCTCACGGCGCGGTGCGGCGCCTCAAAAAAAGTGTGAATCGAGTGGTGTAGAGAGTTTTTAGAGCTCTGTATGTTGCTTCTACACGACAACGCCCCGGTCCACATGGCGCGTGTTTCCAAGGCTGCTGTGCGAGATTGTGGTTTCGAAAATTTACCACCTATTAGGTCATCCCACTTCCAGTGTCATATTTTTTATTTCCAATATTTATGTATTGCGCAATGGTATGCAATAGTTAATACATGTGTTGTCTTGTACAATCATGTTAGTTTAATTTGGTGTGTTGTATTGTCAAGACGTGCATTGATTTAAAATGGAAGATTAAAAAAAAACTATTAATGTAGTGGAGCAACGTATATTTCTAAAGTTTTGTGCTTTACTCAACTACTCTGGAGGAGTTGCGCACGACTTACTGCTAAAGTGTGTTGGTCGTAACGCCTTAAATAAAAGAACCGTACAGCGATGGCTTGAAATGTACAAACAAGGAAGAACCACAGCTGAAGATGAGCCGCGAGCACCTCGATCATTATCATCGACTAGGTTAGAAGCAAGGGACAAAATCAAGGAAGCACTTCGTCAGTCACGTAGGGTCAGTGTCAGTGATCTCTCCACTCAACTTAACATTCCTCATTCCACTATACATAGAGTACTCACGGAGGATTTATGTCTGGTCAATAAAAGTGCAGTGTGGGTGCCCCACACTCTGAACACGGATCAGAAGGAGTTTCGTTATGAAACTGCGCGTAGCCATTTATCGTGGTATCGCCGTAAGAAAAATATACTTAATAGATTCATATGCATTGATGAAACTTGGGTCGAATTTTATACTCCTCGTCAAAGACATCAGTCACGATGTTGGGTGGAACCGGGCACTTCAGCTGAACATTTACCACGTGCAGAGCTACATGAACGAAAAATACTACTAATAGTAGCTATGGATGTCAGAGGCATTGCTTTTTGGAGAACTTATGATGAAAATACAACTATGACTGGAGAGCGATATAAGTCATTTTTAGAAGAAAATATTCCTATTTGGGCAGACGAACATCATATAACGAGTCCTATAATTTTACATGATAACGCCAGACCGCACAAATCAAAAATAGTTCAGAATTTAATTGAAGATAAAGGATGGCTTGAAATTATTCAGCCGCCATATTCCCCGGATATGAATCCTTGTGATTTCAATTGTTTTGGCCATGTGAAGAGGAAATTGTCGGGTACTCGATACAATAGCAAAAAGGAGTTAGATATTAAACTAAAGAGCATTATTGATGAACTAAATGAAAGTGGTAGGTACTTTAAATGGTGTTCTAGATTTGCCAGCAGTCTGGGAGCGAGTGATTAATAGTGGTGGAGATTATTGATTAGTGTCACAAGGTTATATAGTATAGTAGTCAGTTCTTGTAAAATAATAATAATAAAAAAAATATGACACTGGAAGTGGGATGACCTAATATATACCTATAGCCCGGACCTAGCCCCGAGTGATTATTATTTGATCCCTAATTTGAAAAAACGACCTTCGTGAAAATGATTTTCCAACGACGAAGAGCTCAAGGCAGCAATAAATGCGCATTTTTCAGAGAAAGAGGAAAGTTACTCGTATTTTTTACAAGTTATTGAAAGTTAATTTCGAGATGTAATAAAATGCGGTGGGGTGATGGGGGATTACATTGAAAAATAAAAAATAGTCTTCATTGAATTAACTTGTATAATTATTAGTATATTAAACAAGGAAAAAGTCAAAAAACTATTCACGAAGAGATGGTTAATATAGTATTAATTACTTCATGCCGATACCGAGAATACATTGAACGCCCCTCGTGTTACGGTACAAATAACATTTTTTTTTTAAATTTATGAATGTTGTGTTTTGCTTGTTGAATCTCCGAAACGGCTGGACCGATTTTGATGGAACTTTCACTAGCAGATGTTATAAGGAGTAACTTAGGCTAATTTTATATTTAAAAAATAATTCAAAAGCCGCGCAAAAAAAAAAACCCAAGAAATTCAATTTGTTTTCCGATATACACGCGAACGATATTGCGGGCACAGCTGGTAAAAGCATTAAATATACTCACCACATCATTTTCCGTATTGACATCGCTACTGCTTTTGGCAGTTGTTTCCACATGTTCCGTATCTAAATTGTTATCACCAGAACAGTGATCATTATTAGCTTCTTCATTAGATTTTGTAACATTACCAAGAAGGATATCACTCGAAGATCTACTCATTGTAATCCTTGATGTCATTTTAATTATAGGATCAGTTCTGCGTCGCTTTGTCGGTGAAAATGATGAATCTGGAATAATAAATATTTATTAAATACTTTCCACATCAACTTCCACACACATGCTATAGTTCCAGTTTAAGCTGATCTCCAATTGTATGGAACGCCTATAAAATGCAAGGTCCGTTATACTGGAAATGTATGGCTTGATGTGTATCCAAATGAAAAACAAAATGAAATGAACCCAGAATGAATGTACCCAGGGAAGACATAGGTAGTTTATTTTAAACTGAAATTCCCTGTGTGATCGAATCGGGAATGACATTCAGAGGAAAAGGAAAACCAAGGGAATCCAAATAGCCCGATATATTGTTTACGTGCCGCAAACATTGCACGCAAATAATCTATTTTTTTTTTATCACAAACACTGCTTCCACTACAGGAAGTTCCTAATGCGGTAGCGTGGTCCTTAATTAGACTATGTTAAATAACCTAACTATAACATAACACATATAACATTATTTTTGTGAATTCATTCAGAGAGCATGAGAATAAATCCGATCCCAAGATAAATAATCCGATCAAAGTTAATCCGTAGCTAAAAACATAAAAGCTGTCTATGATGTAATGTTTTGAATGCAATATGCAATGGAAGGCTAAATCTACATCATAACCACTCTCCTGCCAATATCGCAATTTATTTGGGGTCGGTGCAACATGAATTTTCTTCCATAGTTCTCCATAAGTCGTAATCTCGGTAGTTACCCCCCTTTCTAACCAGATCACACAGTCCATCCATCATTTCTTTGGTCAAATTTACACATTAGAGATAAAAGTATGTTTTATGGCAAGTCAAACACATACAATAACGACACAAAATTGAAAACTGCGCACGCATTTTCTTTCTCCATATAAAAACGAAGAGATATTTTGTATCATTACTTGTGACAATGTAACATGGAAACGACAGAATTCTGCCTCATTTAGCTAATAATATGGCGCGAGCTTACTGCTTTATCGTTTGATGTTACAAAGATTATTTTTCATGTGCGCTGCGTTCAATAGTCGACCTTGTTATTGCTTTGTTACTTTAGTCAAAAATTCCCAGTAAATTGAAACTTCACTAAGTCCTACTTGCACCAGAAAACAATAAACACATTTAGCGCTAAATTAATTTAAAATATCGATGTGATTCTGAAAATCGTTGGCAGAGAGACATAGTGCAGTCATGAAAAGCTGCGCTTTTTTAAGGAAGGACTTTATAATTCATCATTTTAGGAAAGACGACACTATTATATTTATTTAAAATTATTTAAAAGCCATTGTAATTGATACGTAATGCTACTAACCTGCAAAGCTAACCATAGCTGGTTGTCTCATTTCTTCGAGGACTTCGTCCATGGATTCCGTCGAATCAGAACTTTCTGAAACTGAAAAACATAAATTTTCAAGGCTCTCTATTTTTGGACTTAACGTAACTTTTACATTTGAAAGCAGCAAAACACTGCACAGTGGTGTGATAATTGCTGAGAGGTTTTCCAATCAGTTACTACGGCAAATTTACAGGGAGCAACTTACACACGACGAGTCGACGACACAATCAAGTTATTAGCTACGTGTATTTATGCTGCTGGACATCACATTATAGGCTTTCCATATAATGAGAGGTCTGCTTATACTGAAATGAACAGCTTGATGTGTCAACTTGCGTACATCATCATCATTATTTCACCCGAAAAACGTCCACCGATGGAGATAGGTCTCCCCCAAGCACCGCCACGTCGGCAGGTTCTGTGCTACTCGAACCCAGCGGATTCCTGCAGCCTTCAGCAGGCCATCGGTTCACCTTCGGCCTGCCAACGCTACGTCTTCCGGTACGCAGTAGATACTCCAAAACATTTCAGCCGGATCGGCCACCTGTTCTGCGAGCAATGTGTCCTGCTAACTGCCACTTAAGTTTGGCAATTCTTCGGGCTATGTCAGTTACCAACTTACGTACAACTTCTTTAAAGATCTTTTAGTATTAATTCTGATCACCCAAAGTTACTGTCGGGTTAGGTAGCAATAAATCTTACGACTGGGCACCCCGACCCGCCCATTTGCACTAACTACATCCATGTCTTTCAAGTGAGTTTCCGAGTTATGATGACGGACATCTGCCCTTTACGTGCCTCTTTAAGTATCAGGCTTGAACTTTAGGTCGCCATTGTCGTTATAAAGTTAAGCTTAAAGTGTCAATGGTGACGATTTTGTTGTTCACGAACTAAACTAAATTTAAGTTCAGTATATGTTTTTCTTTCTATTTCATTAAGAAAAGGACAAAAGATAAATATTAGTTTAGTCCTGTCAAATTAAGATACTCCATAGACAAGTTTAAAAAAATGACGTGATTAAAAAAATGGCTACTAAAAATACGTCAGGCGCTGACTAATTTGACAGGACTAAACTAATATTTATCTTCTCTCCTTTTCTTAATGAAATAGAAAGAAAAATATGCACTGAACTTAAATTTAGTTTAGTTTGTGAACAAGGGAATCGGCGCCATTATTCGACTACTTAACTAGGTACAGAAATAGACATAGATTCCTTAATGCCTGTACTGCTCGAACGGTCCTGGGTTTGATTCCAGGGTCAGGTAGTGTTATTGAGTTTTTCCATCTGGAATTTATCAATAATAGCCCGCAGTCCGGATATGTGCCCGGCCGATGGCAATGATGGCTTGTTAGGGTGCGTTTCCACAGAAGCGGAGCTGCGCGGAGCGGAGCGGAGACGTGTAGGAATCTTCCAATCACAGACGAGACAAGTGACGCGATGAGGATTTCAACCATTGTGATTAGTCGATTCCTGCACGTCTCTGCTCCGCTTCGCCCAGCTCAGCTTCTGTGGAAACGCACCCTTACATGGTAACGAGGCGTCGACCATGCCCTAAATTAATATCACCGTGAGCGCTGTCAAATATAATTAATACAGATGTGCTGTTTTGTTTTGAATTGCATCATATCTTTAAACTAAGACGGAATTTCGAAAATTAAGCTTCTGGCTACAGTCGCCACCTACCCAAAGAAGAAGAAATGTGGTGTTTATACAAAGAAATACTTTAGTCCGATCATGAGTATTCAAGTTAATATAGTTTGGACGTTGAGCGAGCACTGTGAGCGCGTTCATGAGCGTTTCGAATTGTTGGCAGGTCTCAGCTGTCATAAAAATCGGAACGCAAAGTACTGATGTGAGCGCTGTGAGCGATTATGTCATAATTCGAAATGCAGTCTTAGTTTGATGTACAGAATGTGTAGTTGACGGCTATGTGATAGATCTTTTTACACCATGGTTGCTGTCACAGGTAATAATAACTGTGAAAGCACCGTAGTGTTATGGATATTTATTAATATTATGTAAGTAAAACTATATATACTTACATGAGCTGTCAAGTCGTTCTCGCTTCCGACGATATAACATGTCCCCGTTTATTTTTTTGACATCTGTAGGTGAAAAGGTTTCCATTATTAAAGCACTAGCGTCTGCTTGCGACTACGTCCGCGTGAAATTTCGGCCCCGACCCACCTATCGCCCAATCGCGCCATTACTTCGTTTTCTGAATTTTTTATTTTTGCTCGACTCCTAATTTGTTGTAGAGTGATGTTAAATATTTTAAAACGTTAAATACCTTCCTCAAGAATCGGGCTATTGAATGCAAAAAGAGTTTTTCAAATCCGACTGGAAGTTCTAAAGATTAGCGCGTTCAAACTAACAAAAAAGCTTTTCAGCATTATAAATTATTAGTATTAGTAAATGAATGAATATGATTTTTTTTTAATCCGCTGTTAGGTCCAGAGACGAGCGCATTCAAACAAACAAATAAACTCTTCAGCTTTGTTATAAGAATAGAAGATACGGTTATAAAGCGCTTGACTAGAAATATTGACAACTATGTACCTAAGTTGATAAAGATGGTTTAAAAGGAGATGTAGTGACAAAAATTGAAAAGAGTGTCCTTAGATCGTTTGGGCAAGATAAGAGAATGAGTGAAAGGAGATTAACAAAAGGTATTTACATGGCAGATGTGAGTGGAAACGCCGGGAGAGGACGAACTAGAATGACATCTATAAGACTTTATTGGTGATGTTCTTCAGAAAAGTCAGGTGCGTGGTACTCGCAACCGGCGTGCGTGACCATTGTCCGGGTTCGATTCCCGCACGGAACAAATATTTGTATGACCTACATGTATTTGTTCCGAGTCTGGGTGTTTTTCTATCTATAATATGTATGTATTTACAAAAAAAAAAAAAAAATGTATATAAGTAGTTTATCAGCCATCTTGTTACCATAACACAAGCATTAGGTTGCTTAGCTTGGGACAAATGGTGCTGTGTGAAATGTCCAGGGATTTATTATTATTATTTATTTATTGTATGAACGTAAACGAAGCAAAATGTTTACGTTACAAGACCGTAGCAGGTGGCGTTCTGTAGTTTCTGCCTACCTCCATGAGAAGACGGCTTGATTTTATGCTTGTTTGTACATATTATGTAAAATGGTAGCAGCTACACAAAGCACCAATCGCAGCGGCCGCTGTGGCCTCTCCTTGCTTTGTGCCATGGTATCTAATATTTTCAGCGAATAATTTGATTTTTCAATGTTTCACTGCTGGTGATGATCACTATACTTATTAAAATAATCAGCCTATTGCAAGTGTGACAGTTACAAATGATAAATGATTTTATTTCTGTAAGTAGGTTTGCACTAACACTTACACGTCAATCATATTTTAAAAACTAGATGAGGTCGGCGTTCCCTATCTGACTACTCAGAGAAGAAAGGCCTAAACAAACACACGAGATCACAGTCTCTTTTAAAGTTCAGACATAATCTTGGTCAGATTATGTGAAAACAATTTAGATTGATGTCTAAGATGGTCTTTTGAGAAAAGAACCACACATATTGAGTGGGCCTGTCGAATCAGTGCACGCATTTATCAGAAATCGTGCAGATCAACTTAAAACTTAAGGAGCTCAACGATTTGACGAACAATACAGAAGAAAAGACATTTGGATAGGCCACATAAAGTACTCAAACTGCCAGACCATGACAAAAACTGTAATGGTATTTTTTGTTATGTATTTTCTGGTGTACAGACGCCAGCACATCAAGCTGGGTAGCTTGATGTGCTGGCGTCTGTACACCAAATTTTTCCAATCAACTTTGAACCTTGCACTTTACCGATAAAGTTGAAAATCTATTAAAGAAATCTGACAGATTGTAGTAGCTTGATGTGCTGGCGTCTGTACAATAAAGTATATATACAACGTGTAACGTTAAATGCGCAAAACCTCAGACACCCCAACTGATTTTTTATTCAATTGACCTATTTCACAGAGAAAATAAGTCATTAAAAAAATTGTAAAGGTTTTATGTGCTGTTTTAGTTTTGCTGGCCATTCTGATCGTTTCTTACGTCTGCGACGACGCTTTATCGAGGGAGGAGTCGTCACCGGGCCGCTGCGCCGCGCTGAGATTGTCTTGCTTGACCTATTAATAAATAGACACGGCAACGTTTTTAATGAAGATTTTTTGAAAAATGTGACCTATATTAAAAAGTGGTTCATTTAATTCTGCTCGTTATTCTGATCAAACTATTTTCAGGTTTTGCGCATTTAACGTTACACGTTGTATATATAAATAAAAACTAACAGAGCCGAGAGAAACAGAGAAGTTGGAAATAGGCCTCTCACATCGCAAGCCATTCATCTTACTTCTCGATGGTACGCCACACTCATTCAGCTGCTAGGTACCAGCCACTCTGCAAAGATCGCTCCAAGCTGAGAGAGCTCTAGTCTACGTTTGCCAATCCGTGGTTGACCGGACGTTAACTATTCACGAATGATTGTCTCTTCGTAAGTTGGATATTATTTTATTTTATTTAGTTGGTTCTAAAGTACAAACGTAAACCGATTGGCGATTAAATATGCCTGATTCTTCGACATCAATATATCAATCTGCCTATAGCATTTTCCCAACTATGCTGGGGTCGGCTTCCAGTCTAACCAGATGCAGCTGAATACCAGTATTTTAGATGGAGTGACTACCTATCTCAACTGCACAACCAAATTACGATACCCCTGGGTAAGACAGGTTTTCAGACTTTCAGGGCTTCTGACTACCCGTAACGACTGTCAAAAATCTACGGATGACAGCCGGGATCAACGGCTTAACGTGTTTTTCGCTTACCTTCATAAATGAGAGAATAAAACAGTTTCTCAAAAATACAATATGAAATCGAATAGTTTCTCACCATCAAACAGCTTATCCAAGCTTCGTTTGTACAGCTTGGCAGCTCCAGCAATGAGCGTTGACGAGGCTCTAAGCGACAATCTTCTGGTAGCCATGACAGATTCACTTGTTACCCACGAATTTAATTCTGTGCTGAAAAAAAAAATGGAATCCCTATTACTTTTACTATAGTCGGGTTCGGAGATTGTTATAACCTAACAGATTTTTTTTATGGAATACAAAAAAATGGCGTCATTTTCGCCACTACGACTGACTCAGAAACACTGAAAAAATAATATTACACCACCACTAAATAATGTATGCAAACGTACCAGATTTTTGGCAAATTTGATTTTTCGATGTTTTCAGTAGGTATGTTGTGAGCCAGCTTCCACACATGGCCGAGCATTTCACTGTTTATAATACTAAACATGATGAGCTACGTAATAAGTTTCAGTGGCGAAAAAAAAGTTTTGCCGATTTGCCGCGCATAATGCTATTTTTTACCTACTTTTTTTCTGGGAGTGATTTTGATGTCGAGGCATACAGCCTTGTAGGTAACTTTTTTAAAACCATTTTCTTATTTTCCTGATTATGCCTTTTATAGTTTCGATTATAGCAATAAGTCTTTTTTTATATTGTTTCAAAATAAATTTAATAATTTTGAAGTAATAAATTAAATAAAGTTTTGAAAATTGTACCTTACATATAATACAACCTTTTTGATATCATTTAAAAAGACATTACTGGCCTTTTACGGTCAAAAAATTTTTAGATTGGTATTTGTGTTTTTTTTTACTTGTTTGGAATATGCATTCTTTGAGAATTTGCAATTGAAACAGACAGTCTTTGTAAACAATTTAATCAAACCTCCATATTGAGGTTAACTTCCTTAGGTCCTTAGGCATTTTATATTTTTTTAATAAAAACCTGTAGGTATCCTTTTTTTTTAAATCCGCTTTGAAGATTATAAATTCATTTATTACCTATAAGCCATGTTTATTTCCTCAGAGGCATCAATAATTCGTATTTCTTTTTATGCGATGCAAAAGCATAAGCAGCAACTTTCTTTGAACGCTTGACGTCTCGCTGCAAACAGAGAGCGCGCGAAGTGTAGTTCGCTTTATCGTCACAGTGTAGCCGTAACATTAGAATCTTACTTTTAACTCATTACTACGAGTTTAATGTTATGCGTGAGTAAGTACTGATAATGGAAGCGATGAGGTTTAATTACAAAAAATTACAAAGACTGGCTGATTTCATTGAACAACTTTACACAGAAAGCCATTAAAAAAAAAAGTAAAAGCTAATGGCATCTTTATTTTTTTTACCGATAATGGCCAGCGTTATGTCATTTTAAATCAAATAACTTGCATTTCGAGGAGTAATTTATGAGAACTTTAATTAACTCTTCAAAATAATTCAGAAAATGATTAAATAAATATTGCACATTACAAATTCTTATTGCCCCTTTCATAATCGAATCTTTAAAAGCAACAATTAGGAAAATAAGAAAATGGTACAAAAATACTAGGCTGTTTACATAATGCATCAATATCTACCATACCTATCAAAAAAAAAAAAAAAAATCATTATGTGCGGCAAATTTTGTGTTATTTTTTCCGTATCCATTGAGACTACACGTAAAAAATTAAATTATTTTTTGTTATGAAAACCTAATGAACGGTGATATGTTGTACAGTGTATGGAAGCCGGCTCATAACGTGCCAACTGAAAATATCAAAAAGCGAATTTGCCAAAAATCTGTACGTTTGCTTAGATAATAATTATGACAGATTAAAAACATTTTTTTTTTTTAGGTTCTGGTGTATAATTGGGTTTGGGTGATGTCTGGGAGTGTGGAAATTTTTGGACTAGATTGTTGGGTCCCACTTGTAGAAAAAAACAAGTGTAGGTAAGTGGTAATAGTAAAATAAGGGGTTTATTTATAAACGATGATTTAAGTGACGTTCAAAAATGTATGGCTAACTAAACAGTCGCTAATTACTAATTAGGTAACTTTCAGCAACGTTTATGAATATAACTAGCTGCACCCCGCGGTTTCACCCGCATAAGTCTCGATCCCGTAGGAATATCGGGATAAAAAGTATTCTAGGTGTTAATCCTGGTTATAAACTATCTGTGTGCCAAATTCCATCAAAATTAGTCCAGCCGTTTGGGCGTGAAGAAATAACAAACATACACACACACACACACACACATACTTTCGCCTTTATACTATTAGTATGATTATATGATAAAGTTTTTAATTTGTGGTATATCCCAGAAGAAACCGAAAACTGTTATTTTTTTGGCTTTTAGACATACGAGTGGCACGCGTCAACGGCAGAGATAATTGTAGCCTTTGACAACGTGCCGCTCGTGTGTTTCAGCACCTTATTCATAATTATGGCAAATAATTTAATTTAGTGTTCTGTGTCTTGTAATGTTAGTTACTTTGCATACCTTGTATTATATTCAATCAAGTATTTTCTAACTGAACAGACAGCTGTGCTGCTGGGGAGTTTGTTGCGCCACTTCTTCTTCCCAGCGAAAGCACTAGGAAGTGGTGAAGGGCGGGCGTTTTGGGGGACTGTCTTTTGTAATTTTGACGTTCGAAAAGTGCAGATTCTCAGCCTAGTTTGAATAAATGACTTTTGATTTTGATTTTGATTGACAGCTAACTTCACATTAGTGTTCACGGTGATATTACTACAGAATCGACCGGCAGGCGCAGGTCCAACTGCTTAACTTCCCGAGGCACGGGGGTATCACACGGAGGTGTCACTAGGCAATTCCCTAGTGACACCCCCGTGTGATACACCATGGTGCCCCCCATGGTGTGTGTGGTTATTGCCCGACCTTGGAATCGAACCCAGTACCCCACGCTCAACAGCCACGAGACCAACGAGGCACTCGGGGTGCTGTTATCACAACAGAAGCAAACATATAATCGAATTAACTCCAGAACAAATAGTCTATCAGCTGTGGCTTAGATAAGTGCTCTTCGTCGTCATTAACACAGACAATGTACTGAGAAGGTTTATTGTGTACAACTAGCGCAATTTCTTTTGTTTTGCTTTTATCAACGTCTTTGAAACACGCGATTGTTAATAGATGGGGCTATTTATTTAACTTTCTTTCTCTTCTTTTCTTCTTCTTTGAGGGTTTATTTTAGACTGAAATGTTGCCTGGTAGTCTTGTCGGTTTTGGATAAAGTGTGTATTGTGTGTGAGGCCAGGCAGATCAGTTTGGTTCTGTTTTAAGTATCGGTATGTTACAAGTACGCACGACGATATATTAAGCTATTGATTTCCAGTATAAGCTGACTTCTAATTGTATGAAAAACCAATGCGAGGTCAGCTAAAACTGGAAATGTATAGCTTTATATGTCGTCGTGTGTACGTAGTTTTTTCGTCTAAGGACTATTTCGTCTACTATCTCACTCGATTTCAAACGACTGAGTAGGTAATAGGTTTATGAAACAAAACCAGTCTGTCTTTCATTGCCGAGCATATGGGTATACAACACGTGTAACGTTAAATGCGCAAAACCTGGAAATTGATCAGAATAACGAGTAGAATTAGTTGAACCACTTTTTAATATAGGTCACATTAAAAAAAAAAAAAACATTAAAAACGTTGCCGTGTCTATTTATTAATAGGTCAAACAACCCAATGTCAGCGCGGCGCAGCGGCCCGGTGACGAGTCCTCCCTCGATAAAGCGTCGTCGCAGACGCAAGAAACGATCAGAATGGCCAGTAAAACTAAAACAGCACATAAAACCTTTAAAACATTTTTAATGACTTATTTTCTCTGAAATAGGTCAATTGAATTAAAAATCAGTTGCGGTGTCTGAGGTTTTGCGCATCTAACGTTACACGTTGCATATTAATGGGTAAATAAAAGTTAGGCAATTTAATAAAACGTTTGAATTCAATGAGCTTCCACAGCTTCTCGTGTAAATAAGTTTCCTGTGTTAACAAAGTGTTATTTTTCTCCATTTCTCATTCCGTTTCATAGTTTCGACCGGTGGCTTTGTTAGCCACGTTCAATTTTGGCCGAAAACCGAAACTATAAAGGTGAGTTCTATCAGAGCTTTTTGCGAAATAAGCAGAAATGCTCGGAGCGGGTAACAGTCAGCGGAATGTAGGAAATTCTTGTAGCGTTCTGACCACAGCTGGTAGTTGGATAAGGAAGCTACAGACTAGGGGCCTGTTTCATAATCATTCTGGTACTCATGAGGGATGACATGACATTTAGTATAACCAGTGGCGGACTAACCGGGGGGCGGAAAGGGCGGCCCGCCCCGGGCTTCCGGTCTTGGGGGGCCCCCAAATGCCTCCGCGTTCCCCTGATCAAATCCTAAACTAGACTTTAAAAATGTGCTTAGTACCTACATAATTTCATCAAGATAATTATACTTCTTGACCATTTGCATCTCGGTTGCATCATGCGAGACGAGTTTTTCAAAACTTAAACTAATTAAAAATATCTTCGATATAAAATGGGTCAAGAGCGACCTCGTTACAGTTTGCGGTTATTTTTTTTTCCCTCTAAAGTCTTGCGACACTTTAACGAGCCTTTTTTTGGGACTATTTAATTGATTCTCTTATTTTTTTAAAATCTTTGAATGGCGATCGTCTTTAGTTCTCAATGATCTTATTTTAACTTTCAGGTCTGTAATTTCTTGAGTTATTTTATTCTTAACGTTTTTGAGAAAACGGTAACTTTTTGACAGTTTCGCTTCTCGGTTCCTATAGGAACTGAGAAGCGAAACTGTCAAGCAAAACGATTAGTTTTTGTTTATAAACAAAAACTAATCGTTTTGCTTACCGATGGCAGCATTTTTTATTACCAAACTGGACATATAAATAGATTAGTAGGGTAATTTTACATGTGATAGCTACTCTATATGAGCAGCACCCTAATTGCGTAACACACTATTACTATCAATTTTAATAATTTTGAAGCATATTGCTAATCCATCCTTCTATATGTTCGAAAAGTGTGTCTGCTTCAACAACGTAAATAAAGCAATTAATGTTGTTCAGCCGTCAAAATGAAACCCATTGCTACTGATAGTGTGGTACGCAATTACCCTGAAGGTCTACTACGAGTACCTATTCAGGTCTTTGCTTCATTAATGGTAAAGACACAAGTCTTAATTTTAATCAATAACGGTCTGTAAATTATAGGAATCAGCCATTAGTAAATAAACATTACAATTTCTTCTTATTCTTATAATAAAGGTCATAAAAATGACAGAATATAAAGATGTAATGAATAAAAAAATCACGTTCATTTGTTTTAATTTTCACCGAAAGCTCACCTTCCAAGATGAAGTGTACCGGTAAAACGGGGTTACTCGGGACACATTTTGACATACTTTAGCAAATATCTTGTTTATATCGCATAGAATGGTAGTGTTATTTTTTTTATACATCTCGGAGAATCCCTTACTCCTGCAGATATATGTTTGAAGCAGCTACTTACAACAAGAACAAAACAAAAAAAATAAAATGAGGTTGTCCCAAATATCGCTTATTTGGGGCTATTATGGACAGCAATGAATAACGGAGTTTAATTGTATATTTTAAGCCAAAACAGCCACTTTAAACAAGTCTATCGATATTTGGGACAAAGAATATCAAAAACCACATCTTTTTTAATTTTTTTGGGATTGGTATCTAGGGTTTTAATAAGAAAAAAATATGTTTCAAAAACTGGTTTATTGCAAGGGTAGGTAAACTTCTTTACATGGTAAGAATAATGAAGCTTAAAGCTTATCTACATATACTTACATAATAAAGACATTAATTAAATACAAAAAAAAAACAAAACATCTAAATTCCTCGCTTAAAAATGTAGTTTTTGGATCCAGGGTCATCCGTCAGGTTTGTTTCGTCGTAATTTATTACGCAGTCACGTGTCACATCTACCAAATTTTGTTCATAATGGTCAAAGAATGCATCAATCACCTCTGAGCTTAGAGTTGCTCTGTCCGACGATATATTTGCCGCAAATCTGTTAGAAATCTCATCTTTACGCTTTTGTACAAAACAAGCCGCCCAATCCCTACCCGGTAAATTTTCTTTCAATTATAGATCGTCCTTCCTATTCTTTGTAAATATTTTTGGGCGAAGACTCTCAAATCCATTATATCTAGGGGGAATCCCCATTCCCCCATATGCTTAATATAACTGACGAAAGCTTTCTCTTCCGCCTCTGAAAATAAAGTAGGGTGCCCAAGTCTAGAGTAGAGTAAGTTTTCCGCTTTTAAATGACGGTTAATTGTACTTTTGGGGACGCCATATTTCTGTTCCGCTTCTCTGGTAGACAGTTTTTTAGATTTAACGTCTGATACTGCCTTGTTCAAATCATCATTATTATAAGAGAAGTACGGCATGTAACGTTTACCTTTTCTCAAATTTCTATATGTTCTTGTATATTTTCGAACCATTATACGAATGTATTTTATCTGAAAACCACAAAAAAGCCTTCTAATACATAATGATAAATATTATATTAAATAAAACTAAATTGTACACAAATGCCCGAAAGTGAAGGGGCTATTTGGGACACTGTCCCAAAAAGCCCCGCATCGTTGTCCCAAAAAGCCCCAGACACATTTTCAATCATAAATCAAAAGCTATAACCATAAGCGAATTAATTATTAGGAAGGAAACATCGTGATAATGTATATACTCGTAATTTAAAAACATTTGCACTCTTACCAGCCAGGATTTTGCGCTGCGGGAGAAGTTTTGACACCTAAATTTTTATGTAAAAAACAGTCTCTGACTTTTTTACCAAAATATGGAACTAAACTGTGAAATAAACTGACACTGACAGGTGACAATATGACGTAAACTGTCAATGTGTTGCTATAGTTTTTAAAATAAATCCTACCGTACACCAACCAAAAGTTATCGATATTTTTGTACGAAATCCTGGGTCGTCCCAAATACCCCCCAAAAACCCAAATAGCCCCGTTTTACGGTACCTATCTTCCACCTACAAAATAATTAGTATTAATAATTCCAGCAAACGCGCCGCGGCGTAATACAACAGAAGTAATTAGGGTGATCAATCCTGTTGTCAAATGCTGCTCATCCGGCAACCACAATCTTATCAGGACAGGAGTCGTTCACCCCGCGCCGACCACTTACACACTTTGGGGTGTCTACAGATTGGATGTGTGACGCGCGATTTGACGTTAGGGTATGTATTTTGTCCTTAGTATATCTTTTATTCATGTGCTGTGATGAAATCAGAATTTATAAACACGCAGCTTACAGTACGAATAAGTTATTTTATCTGAAGGCTTTTGTAGGTATCTGGTTTATACACGTTCTGGATTGGACATTTAATTAAATAATATATAATTATGGCTTTTCATGCAGTTGACTTTTATTAATAATGATTCATAAACTCACTTAAAAGCTCGCAAATGAGTGTCTGAAGAGGCAGCATACAGGCGGAAATTCGGCAGAACCGGTAGAGCGGCAGTATCTCATTCCTCCCCCGTGTGTCGAGTCGGGAGGACGTGTCGGTCGGGTCTGGAGCTACGCGCGACGCGGTTGTGTGACTGTGATTGTGTGATCGAGCATGTAAGTTGTCCTTTATATTGTTCTGATAATATTTTTTGAGAATTTCAAGAATTTTGACGCGGTATTTTTCAAGCGTTTCTATTTTTAAATTATATTTTGGGACATCGTAACATACATGTTTTATTTTTAATTGAAATGAATTTACATAAAGTTGTTTTTTTTAAGTTTGTGTATGGAAAATTAGGGCTGGTTTTCTGTGTTAAAATAAGAATTTTAACAAAAAAAAAAAAAAAATTGTGGAACTTTTTGCTGGCTATGTAAATAAAAAATATTTAGGGATAGGTAACACAGATTTTTTTTTAAAAGCTGTGTTTGAGCTATTTAAACTCTTTTTTACTTACACACAAACTGTAAAAATGTAGGTGACTAATAGGTATTCAGTCACACATAAACGATTGATGTAATAGGTACCTAGTTTATTAAAATCTTTTAATTAGTATTTTGTTTAAAAGTTAAATTGATAATAAAAACAATTAAACCATTTATAAAAACGTTAACCAATTAAAACATTAAGATCGAAAATGAAAATAAAGATGTTTTAAAAGAAAAATCAAAGAAACGGCGCAATAAAATTTTCAAACCAAAGTAATTAATTACCTACGATAAATATCGCACTTTTCAAACGATATCACGGACTTTTTTTTCAACGCTCAATATAATTATAACAAGCTTTCTCAAGTTTTATACTTTCAAGTCATGTTTTTAATAATTTTATACTTGTTCATTTTCATATATTTTTTTAATTGGTGGACTAGGTTAAATGATAACTGTATTTATGTATTTCTGTAAGTAGGTTTGTACATACAAATACTTTTACTCGATAGTCATATTTTAAAAACTAGATGAGGTCGGCGCGGCGTTTCCTATCTGACTGAGAGAAGAAAGGCCAAAACAAACTCAGAGGTCACAGTCTCTTTTTAAAATCCAGGCATAATCTTGGTCAGGTCATGTGAAGATCATTTAGATTGTTTATGGTTTACGTGTTCTGATCTTGATTTTTAAATATCAAAAAAACAATTTTCCAGTAGTCAAAAAACCTCAGTTGTAATTTTATAAAGTCCTGTATATTTTTCATGGATTATCATTGTATCCCTAATTTAATCAACTCTAGTTTTTTAATTAACTTCGATTAAAAAAATCGGTTTAAAAAACACAAACCAGCAACTGCCCGACCGCGTTGTTCTTCTACACTACGAAACAGCTTTTGACTAGGTTCTCTCCATCATTCAGATAATTGATTCCGGAAGGCTTATGTATATAATAAATTATTAATCTAATACATAATAAAGAAATGTCCATGTTATATCAAGCCATATAACCGTGCGAGGCTTGGGTGGGTCGTTAGATAGTTTTAAATATCAATTAATATTAAATTAGCCAACACATCGAGTTTACGAGGGGCTTGTGGCTAAGTAATAACAGCCGCACGGGTCGATCGATCAGGTTAAGCTACGCTTGCCGCAGTTGGTCCGTGGATGGGTAGTCATCTTTACATACCAAGACCCCTCCGTGCCTCGGAAAGCACGTTAAGCTGTTAGTCCCGGCTGTCATTCGTGGACCTTTGACAGTCGTTACGGGTCGTCAGTAGCTCGAAAGTCTGACAACTAGTCTGAACGTATCGTATTACCCAGTACATGGGTTATGGAGGTCAGATAGGCAGTCGCTCCATGGAAAATACTGGTATTCAGCTGCATCCGGTTAGACTGGAAGCCGACCCCAACCAAGTTGAGAAAAGGCTAAGCAGATGATGATGATGATGACATCGAGTTTACGTCAATCACATACTAATTAAATACATGTCATGATGTTGTAAACGATGACGATGAAAATCATAATCAGCCTATAATGTTGCCACTCTTGGAACACAGGCCTCCTGTCTTTGAAAGGAAGTGTGCTGCCGTGCGATTCTGTAACCATCTCACCGTGAAATCTTGGGAGAAGTGAGCGTGGAGTGAGCTGTCATTCGCTAGGGATTAACACTATTAAGTGTTACTTTACACTTATGATTTCACGGTGAGATTTTTACAGAATCGACCGGCTGTAATCGAACACGCGGGCCCAGTGCGGAGTGGTAGATGTCACATATTTTCGAACTTTTTGGTTCTAGGAAATGCCAGTTTTCCCACAAAGTTTTCCTTCACCGTTTTGAGAGCAGCGGTGAAATTATTTAGACAAAGTAAAGCGCCTGTCTGGGTTCGAACCCAAAACCTACAACTCGTAAGTCGGTGATATGTTCTTATTGGTATCTCGTTCTCCCAAACAAATTCATTATTTGGTTAATAACATTATTTGTTTATTAAAACTGTGACCCATTTCATTTAGTAGGTATGTTAAAGAGATAAGGAAATGATTCGGTTTTTATTGTACTCAGATTGATGCTTTAGTGTTGCTTACCTACTATTTAATTTTCAGTTAATAATGAATGAAATTGAATGAAAACTATGTATTATTCTGTAGGCTATAAGCATGTTGGTCTTCTTCATTTTAGTTCACAACAGTATACGGTGGCGAGCAAATCGATAAGCAAATCTGTTACCTAAATCGTCTTTAAAATAAATCATCTAGCCTAGCCTTTTCCCAACTATGTTGGGGCCGGTTTCTCGTTAAACCTAATGCAGCTGAATACCAGTATTTTACATGGAGCGACTGCCTATCTGACCTCCACAATCCAGTTACTAGATAATACGATACCCCTTGGTAAGATTGGTTGTCAGATTTTCGGGCTTCTGAGTACCCGTAACGACTGTCAAAGATCCACGAATGCCAGCCGGGACCAACGGCTTAACTTGCTTTTGGAGGCACGGAGGGGTCTCGGTATGTAAAGATGGTCATTCATCCACAGACCAACCGCGGCAAGCGTAGCTTAACCTGATCGATCGACCTGTGCGGCTGTTAGGTATTATTTAGCCACGGACTCCTCGTCCTTTAAAATAAATACCAGTATGGAAAACAGCGGTCCATTTCTGACATAAATAAAAAAAAAAAACACTCGGACTTTCAAACGTTCGAGTTTTAAAATTAAATAACTATAAATGAATGGTACATAGCTGCTTTATTATTCGGTTCTTTTGTCCAGCACGCTGACTCTGCCTAGAACTTGCAATTCAAAGGCTAAACGCTTGTTAGTAAAAGCAAAACTCAGACCCTTTGACAAGCATTTATGTCGAGAAACTTTTAGGAATTGATTTTACTTCCAGTGAATATATTTTCAGAGTTCTCAGTCTGTGTTTTCTATGAATAATCTATTCTGGGAACATTAAAATGAATTTCTTAGTTTCCTGTATTTGATTTTCGTTTTTGATTTTCAGTTCGAAAATCTCACCGTGGAGTGAGCTGTCAGTGTCATCCCATTGATGCTAGGGGTTTTAAAATAAAATAGCAAAATAGAAATTTAATCAGACTATCAATTTACTTTTTTTTCTGTTTTTCCTAGACTAGTCCTTATATAAGGACTATTCTGTTTGTCCTAGATTAAAAACCCACAAAATAGTATTGTTTTGACAAATAAAATACTAGCTTTGAAATTATATAAAATGATCAATAGAATTAGCATAAAAAATATTTAGGCATTAAAATCTCCATTATGATTGTAAATGTATGCTTGGTCAATCCCTAGTGGTATGACACTGACACTGGTGGGATGACACTGACAGCCCAGTCCACGCTCACTTCACCTAATTTTTCACGGTGAGATGGTTACAGAATCGCACTGCAGTTTCAATCAAAAAGGATGTTTTAAGTGTAAACTTCTTTAGGCGCGTTTAGCGATTTTTGGTAAGGGCAAATCTTTATGGGTTCGTGTCACCGCATAGTTTTTAGTTTTTACTTCTGTGAGCAGTCTCCACGACTGCCTATGTTTTCTTATTTACAAAATCAATGGGTACCTATCTAAGTATTACTGTGTTCAATTCTACTACAAATTCAATAGGTTCCGATACTTGAAAGCCCCCAATTTCCTTGTTTTGTATTCCTTCCAAATTGTTTTTACTCTGTTTACCTCGGTGTAAAACAATATATTTGGTAAATGTCTACAATTAGAAATCCTTCTCGCTGTAGGAACAAATTGGTTTAAGATTATGGTAGTTCTATTGTAAATTAAAACCACTTTGGAGCAATGGTAAACTTTGTTATTTTTGGTAAACAATATTTGAAGGCATAACATAATTTAATTTTAAATATTTTGTATTCTCCATCTTCTGTAGGTAAACCGCCTTTATGAAATGTTTCCTGTTCCAAATTGGTAGAAATATAATAAGTACCTAATAATTTTAACTAGTCTAATAATTTTAGATATTTGGATGAAAATTTTAATTTTTACAAAAAAATGGTAGGTTGGTTTCTAAATACATTGAACAACCTGTATATTTAACAAAATATATCTCATTTGAAATTCGAAACAAGAAGGAGGTCCATTTTTCGAAAACGCAAGCACAATGCGGCCAGTACTTCAGAACAATAGACAAACAGATGAACAAAAGGTGTCAACGTGGGGTTTTTACAGCCCTTTCTATGCTATTCCCATTCTACGGCCTTTCTTTAAGAGTGACTAGACAGTTCTCATTCTAAGTTGTGACCCGTTGTGGGCCGTTGTTGTCGCCCTTTCTAAATAATTGTTTGGTTATCTAATGCTTTTCATGTTGTTGGCATGAATTAGTTGGTATTGTTATAATGTATTTCATGGTTTTGTTTGTCATTGCCGGTTGGGGTGGATTGTTTAGTTGTTTATTTTTATGGACACTTGGCGATGAAAGGAGTTGCGTCAAGTGTAGGGAAGATGATTAGTTTTTTTTTTTTTTAATTTTCTGGATGTAAGTATAAGCTATTCGAAGAGATAACAATTTTGTGGTATTCAAAAAATTGGTATCTAGGTATACAAGTCGCTTTTCGTGTCTGTTCGACCGCGTTGTTTTTCTAAACTACACAATGGATTTATAGATACCGTTTTTAACAATATTCAGAGAGTTTATTCTGGAAGGTTTATGTGTATAATAAATAATATAGTTTTTAAGTTTACTAACACAGTGAGTCCTAGTTACTTGAGCAAATTAATTTATTATTATTAATATTAAACGAAGATTTAATGAATAAGTCTTCATTTTTGTCATGTCGCAAAAATCGGGCGAAGGAGGCGCGGGTCGGTAGTCTTGTAAGTATCATATTCAGGGTTCGCTGATATTATATCGGTGGATATACATATATCAAATTGATATTGATGTGGATATATATCACTCGATATTTATTTTCAAAACAAAAAATAAGCAGATTCAAAGTTTACCCTAGCAACTCTTGAAAAAAATCTACAATTTAGATTACCTTTCCCGAAGTGGAAATCTAATTATATGTTTCGGGGATTCGCCAAATACGGTTACTTTTTTATTGAAATTCAAGCCTTTTATCCATAACATATAAACTAACTACTCTAACTCGAAGACATATAAATCACTTACAAAATTAAAATTACATCTCTTTTTTATACATGATAAATATCCGGTCGGACACATATAAAACATCGGATATTAAGATTATTATTATAAACATCGGATTTTTACGAACCTTGATAATATTATTATCGTGTTTTAGATACCTATACCTAGCATTATAGTAGGTAATCTTATTCAGAGTTCAAATAGAAGTGATTAATTTTAATAACAACCCAGAAACTACTAGCTAGACAGTACTTGTAAATAATTTTATCTCGTTAAATATTTTGGAGTTTATTTTCGGTTGAATTTTAATATAAATTATTACTTAATGGAACCGTATATCTATTTACGTAGGTAGGCATTGTTTCTACAGTCGTTAAGTAAATATGAATAATGTAAATACTTCAAAGTTTAATTTGTCACTATTTTAAAACAGCTTTTCGAAGTGAAAACTTATTTATGTGCACTTGGCGCTCTTTCAGAACAGTGAACGAAACTTTACTCGGCTCCAGTCCGTCGGTGACGCTAAATAGGGTATACTCGGCATCAGTCGGTCGGTGACGTTGAATCGGGTATACTCGGCTTCAGTCGGTCGGTGACACTGAATCGAATATACTCGGCTCCAGTCGGTCAGTGACGTTGAATCGGGTATACTCGGCTTCAGTCGGTCGGTGACACTGAATCGAATATACTCGGCTCCAGTTGGTCGGTGACGCTGAATCGGGTATACTCGGCTTCAGTCGGTCGGTGACATTGAATCGAATATACTCGGCTCCAGTTGGTCGGTGACGCTGAATCGGGTATACTCGGCTTCAGTCGGTCGGTGATACTGAATCGAATATACTCGGCTCCAGTGGGTCAGTGACGTTGAATCGGGTATACTCGGCTTCAGTCGGTCGGTGACACTGAATCGAATATACTCGGCTCCAGTGGGTCAGTGACGTTGAATCGGGTATACTCGGTTTCAGTCGGTCGGTGACGATGAATCGAATATACTCGGCTCCAGTCGGTCAGTGACGTTGAATCGGGTATACTCGGCTTCAGTCGGTCGGTGACGCAAAATCGAATATACTCGGCTCTAGTCGGTCAGTGACGTTGAATCGGGTATACTCGGCTTCAGTCGGTCGGTGACACTGAATCGAATATACTCGGCTCCAGTCGGTCAGTGACGTTGAGTCGGGCTTACTCGGCTTCAGTCGGTCGGTGACGCTGAATCGCGTATACTCGGCTCCAGTCGATCGGTGACGCTGAATCACGTATTCTCGGCTCCATTCGGTTGGTGACGTTGGATCACGTATACTCGTACTGGGCTCCAGTCGTAAGTCTTCACTTCTATCGTGTGGTTATATGCAAACACCCTCTTTTATGTCTTGCCGGAAGTCCAAAGAAACGATGGATCGACTGTGTGAAAGATTATATAGCTAGAAAGGGGGGTGACTACCGAGATGACGTCTAATAGAGAAGTATGGAAGAAAAAGACAACCCACCACACAAAAGACGATCCCATATAAATTGGGATTAAGGACAAGAGAATGATGATGAGATATAGGTAACCACGGTTTTGAAAGCCCTGATCAATTTAAAAAGGCTATTATACAAGGTGTAACTTAAATAACGCACAACCTCTTAAGGGGTCATTCTACTCATCATTATGAACAACTTTTACTATGGGACCAAACCTGATATCGCGAAAAAAAAATAAGCTGTTCCCTACATTTATGTTCGCATAACTCGTCAAAATGTAGGGAACAGCTGATTTTTTTTTCGCGATTTCAGGTTTGGTCTCATAGTAAAAGTTGTTCATAATGATGAGTACAATGACCCCTTAAGAGGTTGTGCGTTATTTATGTTACACCTTGTATATAATATATACATATAATAACCTTTTTAAAATGATAATATAGTATTTTAGTATAGGTACATATTGTACTAAAATACTATATTATCATTATCAATTATTTAGATTGGTTTGCGGAATTTTGGCTTTCACGAGCTTTATAAGCAAATAATTTTATTTTTTATTGATGAGGTTTTTAATACCGGCTAATAAATCTTAGTAGTATTTGCAATAGTCGTAAATAGCTGCAATCCATACTAATATTATAAATTCGAAAGTAACTCTGTATGTATGTTATCTTTTCACGCCTAAACCACTGAGCGGATATCAATAAAATTTGTCAGGGAGATAAATGGCAGCCTGGGGAAGGACATATTCGGCTACCTACTTTTTATCTCGGTAGCACTTTTCCTTGGGATCATTTCCGACATCCACGCGGTCGAAGCCGCGGGCAGAAGCAAGTTTCAGTATAAAGTATGGTATTTTTATCTCAGGAAGCGACGCGCGCTTTACTTGTGTGAACCAAGTGTACAAACACGGTGTGAATGTGTACGCACACTCACACGCAAACGCACACACACTTCCGACTTCACCGTTGTCTCGGAAGGTACCGAGAGCCCCGGCGCTTATACGAGCCAGTGCGCATTCATAGCGCGTTTGTTGGTACACTTGTCAACCACAAGTAAAGCAAGCGTCGCTTCTTGGGACAAAAATACTATATAAAATAATGACATAACTACACACATATGTATAGTTTTGTTACCATAACATAAAACTTCATTCATACGGATTGGTGGGTGCTACGTACGGTAAAGTTATTTGACAGTCGTGACGTTTTTCATTAAAGAAAACGTCATGAAAGACTGTAAAGCAATTGTAATGTAACTATACAACGTGTCCCAGAAATCAACGTCAAGCCGAAAACGGGCAATAGGCCAAGTCGTGACAGCTATTAGAAAAATATAAAAAAAAATCTTGGTCATGTACTTTTCGAATTATAAGCATTCAAAAATAAATCTCAAAAAGTGACACCCTGTGATGGTTTTTCAAGTCCTGTGACTACATTATTAACATTTCGGTAGTTTTTTTCTCTGTGATGTAACCATGAATAACCCTTCTGTAAATTACAGTTAAAAGTAAAACGTAACTGCCTCAGTTCTAAATTAAATGTTAGATTTTTGCCCAATATTGAATTCAAAATAATGACATCACCCAACTTTAACCGACTGTACTGAAAAAAAAATCTACTACACTATTTTGGCAAGTAACTTTAAAAGATGGCGCGTTTAGTCAGGATTCCAAAATGGTATAACACATACTAATTGCTACTTCTTAATTGAGAAAAAACATTTTTTTTTATGAAGCCGTATTTCATAAAAGTTCGATTGAGACGAAGAGTGACGTTATTTTGACTAGTGTGAGCGAGAAAGATTCATTTTAGCTAATGTGAGGTGACGCTACTTTGACAAGTGGGAGCGAGATAGATAGTGACGCTACTTTTATCTAACTAAGAGGGAGACGGATTGACACATCATTTCATATGTGTGAGTGAAACAGATAGAGACGCTACTCTGGCTAAACAGGGATGCGTCGGCAAATTGTGCAATACTGCAGTACGTTACGCTCTTTCGTTGACTGCACATCTTTTTGTATTCGTATTGACTTCGTACTTACAACTGTGGCTTTGTTTATTGGACTTGATTTGCATTGTAATTTGGATTTATCTGCACCGTTTCTGACAACCCCGGACTTGTTTTAATCGCAACCCCGTGTTTGTGTAGTGTTTTATCATGCCATCTCGATACACCGCACAGGAATACGCCAACATGCATCTCATTTATGGAGAATGCTTATGCAACGCCAATGTCGCAGCAAGAGTGTATCGTGAGAGATACTCGAATGCTGAGCGTCATCCCGATCATCGAGTATTTATTAATGTGCATCGGTCATTATCAGAGGGTCGATTTCCTAGCCAAATGGTTAGCGAGGGAAGACCCGTTATGCCCTACGAAGCCGAAGTCTTGCAAGCAGTTGAAGAAGACAGAAGTATCTCAGTACGTGGAATTGAACAGAGCATAGGAGTCCCCAAAAGTACTGCACATCGTATTTTAAAAAAGAACGAGTTTCACCCATACCATGTACGACGAGTACAAAGTCTGCTACCCCGAGACTACCCAGAGAGAGTACGATTTTGTCGAACGATGTTGCAGAGGCACCGAGAGGACCCGCGATTCTTTGAAAAAATTCTATGGTCCGATGAATCAACATTTAAAAAGGACGGTTACATGAACCTCCACAATTTGCACGAATGGCACGTGGAAAATCCAAATTTGATGCGGGAAGATAGATCTCAGTACCAGTTTAAAGTAAATATGTGGACGGGAATTTTGAATGGTAAAGTTATTGGTCCAATCGAGCTGCCGGAGAATTTAAATGCCCAGGGTTATTTGAACTTCTTACAGAACCAATTACCAGAATTATTGGAAGAAGTGCCACTGAACATTTACGGCAGCATGTGGTATCAACAAGATGGCTGCCCAGCGCATTATGCTCTCACTGTACGAGAGTTTCTCAATCGAGAATACCCCGATAGGTGGATTGGGCGGGGTGGTACAATTTCGTGGCCTGCCCGTTCACCCGATTTAAACCCCATAGATTTTTTTTACTGGGGTACGATAAAGGATAAAGTGTACTCTAAACCAATTCAAGATTTAGACGAGCTGCGCCAAAGAATTGCAGAAGCCGCTGAATACATCAACTCAAGAAGATACGCCCGTCTTATTACGCGATCATTTTTAAAGAGATGTAGAACTTGCATTGCAGCTGAAGGAAAACAGTTTGAACATTTGTTATAAAACTTCGTAAATCTGATTTAAAAAAATTATAATAAAAGAAATCCAACGACTGAATTTTATTTCAAATGCACCTAAAACCAACAATGTACTTTTTTTCCTCAATTAAGAAGTAGCAATTAGTATGTGTTATACCATTTTGGAATCCTGACTAAACGCGCCATCTTTTAAAGTTACTTGCCAAAATAGTGTAGTAGATTTTTTTTTCAGTACAGTCGGTTAAAGTTGGGTGATGTCATTATTTTGAATTCAATATTGGGCAAAAATCTAACATTTAATTTAAAACTGAGGCAGTTACGTTTTAACTTTTAACTGTAATTTACAGAAGGGTTATTCATGGTTAGATCACAGAGAAAAAAACTACCGAAATGTTAATAATGTAGTCACAGGACTTGAAAAACCATCACAGGGTGTCACTTTTTGAGATTTATTTTTGAATGCTTATAATTCGAAAAGTACATGACCAAGATTTTTTTTTATATTTTTCTAATAGCTGTCACGACTTGGCCTATTGCCCGTTTTCGGCTTGACGTTGATTTCTGGGACACGTTGTATATGGAAAACTTTCATAATGGAACTCTTCACATTTGACTGTTCTGATTTTTATTTACATTGAAATAAAATATGTATAACTCAAATCAAATCTGCTCAGCCTTTTCCTATGTTGGGCTCGGCTTCCAATCTAACCCGATGTAGCTGAATACCAAGCATATCGATTCTGTAAAAAATCTCACCGTGAAAACTTGCGTGGAGTGAGCTGTCAGTGTCGTCCGTCGCTAGGGATTGACTAAGCAAACATTTACAATCATAATCGAGATTTTAATAATATATTTTATGCTAATTCTATTGATCATTTTATATAATTTCAAAACTAGTATTTTAGTTGACAAAACATTACTATTTTGCGGGGGCTTAAAATAAAATAGCAAAACAGAAACTTAGTCAGAATATCAATTTTGTTTTTCTTTTTTTCTTATTTTTCCTAGACTAGTCCTTATATTGGGACTAGTCTTTTTTCCTAGATTAAAACCCCACAAAATAGTAATGTTTCAATTGACAATTATAATACTAGCTTTGAAATTATAAAAACTATTATTAAAATCTCAATTATGATTGTAAATGTATTCTTCGTCAATCCCTAGTATCAGGTGGGATGACACTGACAGCTCACTCCACGCTCACTTCACCTAAGTTTTCACGGTGAGATGGTTACAGAATCGCACTGCAGTATTTTCAAATGTGTGACTGCCTATCTGACCTCCACAACCCTGTAACTAGGTAGCACGATACGCTTTGTAAGATTGGTTGTGGGACTTTTCGGCTTCTGACTACCCGTATCGACTGTCAAAGATCGCCAACGGCTTAACGTGCTTTCCGAGGCACGGATGGTCTCGTTATGTAATAGAGGGTCACCCATCCACGAACTGACCGCTTCAAGCGTAGCTTAACGATCGACCCGTGCGGTTTTATTTAGCCGCGAGCCCCACATTGAAATACGAGTATAATTAAATATATATATAAAAAGTTCATAATTTCATTCCCTCATTCATTTTTCATGTAGGTAGGTTTTTCATACATACGTATTTGAAATGAAAAAATAAAAATGAACAATTGAAAGAGCAACGAAATATAATCTGTAGAAATGCGTAGGCAACGTGGATCGTGATAGACTCATTTATACTTCATGATGGACTCAATTCAGGATTTTCGCATTTAGTAATATTATTAGGGGAAGGGGGGGCATAGTGGAACCCTTAACTTTGAAATTAGAAAAAAAATATTATTAGTTTTCTTATAAAATGTTTATTAGAAAAATATCAACATCAATGTACTTAAGTTTTATTATTTCTACATCAAAATGAGATCATGATCGTAGGAACATAAATAATCAGCCTTTTAAATTTGTACTCAATATTCCACTTTGCCTTCATTAGGAGGGCAAAGTGGAAACACATAAAGGGCAAAGTGGAACAACCTATTTATTGTGAGTTTGTACGCAATTTATGCATCTAAACTGGGTTCCAACCACTTCGCCACAAAGTTCATGTGACCATTCAAGGCAGTGCTGGCACTGAACCCATTCTTCTGTAGGGGGATCTTGATAAACCTCGCCACAAAATGAACATTCGTGTATAATTTGTTGATTATATTTAGTTTTCTTGCCTTTACCTTTGCCTTTATTCTTCTTAATATTCTTGTTTTCCTTATTTTCCTTATTTTCTAATTTTATCTTGGGTACTTTTTTATTCTTGTCATTTTGTTCGCTATCTAGTTTTCGTTTGTTTTCAGCTTTTTCCTCTAAAGCAGCTTTATATGGTGAACTTGTTAAGATTTCCGATTTTTGGGCCTTTACTCTACGTTTCTTGATAGCTGGAGTGACTTTAGGCATGGGTATAATTTGTTTTGGCGAAACTAAAATCGTAGCGCTAGTTGAAGGTTGATTCCAGTCTTCATTATCTATCATAGTAGGTGTTGGACACTTATCCTCAACAATTGAATTTTGTTCAGGTAGTTCCTGTCCACCAACCAGTTCAGTTGTTTCCATTGTACAATCCTGGTCAATTGTTTCAGATATACCAGGTTCCATATTTTGCAGGTTATGTTCGTGATCCGGTTGTAGAACAGGTTCGTTTTCATAAACTGTTGATGGAGCGAAATCCAAATCCGTGAAAATATCTCTATTGTAAGGAAAAATTCCCGCTTTTTGAAAACCGGCAGTGGCGTTTTGTACCGTGGCACTTTTTTCGAAAGCATTACGAATAAGTTTGGCTACATCGAATTGCGTAATTCGTCTAGATGGATGGTTTTTCTGGAATGTGTCTACAGCTCTCTCAAAAGCAGCTTTGAAGGGACCATATACCGATATATCCAAAGGCTGTACTTTATGACTTGTGTGTGGCGGAATGCTAACTATAATAACATGTTTGTCCTTAGCCATAGTTAATCCTTCTAAGTTTTGGTGAGAAGCATGGTTGTCTAAAATTAGCAATACAGGCTTTTCCTTGGTAGGGCGAGTTGTTTCAATAAACATCTGAAGCCAATTATTGTAGTTGGCATTATTAATCCATCCAGAATCTGAACACCAAGCTTGTGCACCATTGGGTGCACCATCTAATAAGCGGTCATTCATGCGCTTTCTCTGGCCAAAAATGAAACAAGGGGGTATGAATCTTCCGGTTGCACTACAAGCACAAATTACAGTAGTTAATTGTCCCCGTTCATTAGAAGCTACGACACCGACCTGTCTTTTACCTTTAACAGATATAACTCGTGGTGGTTTTCCGGCACTTGTTTTTACGCCTGTCTCGTCCATATTATAAATATCATCTGGGCGACACATGAAATTATGCTGTGACAGCACATGCCACAAATTATCATAGAAGCGACCTACTTGCGTGCGGTTAAAAGCAGAACAACGTGCAATCGAGGTAGGCTCGGGGTGCCTAAAAGATAATTGAGGATGCCTTTTCATAAATCCTTCAACCCATGCTTTGCCGGCTTGTTCTCCTTTAAAAGGGTGGGGAATATTATTTTGTTTAGCCAGTTGAAATGCCAAACCCTTAAGAGATTCTATTGTTAAGCCGAAAAACACACCATCAAGTTCTACAGCTAGTTCATATATCTCTTGTTCAATACTTGCGTCGAAAACTGGTCGAAATCTTCCCAAAGTCTTAGTTGCATCTCCTTTTTTAATATGACGATGAAGAGTTCCAACGGGGATTCCATACTTGACTGATGCAGACTTTATTGTTGTTGTTTTCGCCTCTTCCATTGCTTTTTTCATATCTTCTTCACTCCAAGCCGCTTGCTTTGTCTTTCTCTTGTAGTTATGGACCATCTGTGAATAATTTGTTTAATCATTATACAGCTTCAAGACAATCTGACGTAAAATACTAAAGAAAGGGCAAAGCGGAATGTGTTCCGCTTTGCCCCTTTGTCAAAAATTCCACTTTGCCCATACGGTATTTTTGTAATAATAATAAAACTGTTCAAAACCTGATAGAATTACAAGATTAATGGCATGGAAACGAATAAATAAGATCATGAAAGCAACAAAATAGCAAAACAGAATGACACAAAAACGTACCTTTACTCATTTAATTCACTCTTGAAGATTACGTGTTTTCACAAAAATTGGCGCGAATTTGATCACAGCACGCGTGTGTCTCGCTCGGCTGTCGCTGGCGCACTGAATTCTGAACGCGGCCACTAGAGGGCAACGAGAATGCGTCGACATCGCTGCGCTGCACGTATTATATGTATTTATACATAATTTTATTCATTTCCACTTTGCCCACCCGTTCCAGTTTGCCCCCCCTTCCCCTATATTATTATGATGAAGCCTTTTAAAAGTCGATAAAAAATGACAGAAACAACACTTTGATAAACTAAAATATTTTGTTGGTGTAAGTTCTAACTTGCTCAGTCTAAAATTCTAAAACTTTAGTTTTAAAATAACACTTTGCTCTTAGAGAATTTAAGTGTAAATTAAACTCTTCGCATAATATTAACATTTTAGACTCTAGAGAGTAAACTAGTTAGTGTTATGATCTCTAAAGTCTAAAACCGCCGTAAACGCCTCGTGCGCCATGATATCAAGGAGCTGGTTAAGTTTATTAGGGATTAACATGCGATGGTCTAGATTAGACTAGACAGCTTAGGACTTAGGTCCAATAAGGTTAGTAATGATGATAAGGAGGAGGATTCGGTCCTTTATCAGTTCCATTGAGTCAGTGTTTAAAATATATTTTTTTGGCCACTTTTTATTTGCTTCGAAAAGGTGGTGAGAAAAGAGCAAAAAACCGAAAGAGCCAATATGCATAAACAGTAAAAGAGCTTTACGAGCTCTCACGGTACCGATAGGGATCAATTAAACCACGGTTTGTCGTACTTCAATAAATATTCCTAGAAATCGTTCAATGTGCTTTTTAATTTTGTTTCCTTGTTATCTAAATCCGATGCCTACCTTTTTCCGTCTTCTCAATTATATAAAATTCGTATATTTCAAGGGCGGTTATCTTATAATGTTATGCCAATATTGTACACTTATACCAAAAAGATTGCATGCCATAAACCACGCAGATCATATAATATCTACAGTACCGACTACAAAATGAAAATACCTAATTCAATAACTTAGGTATTTCCTTTTCTAGTAGGTTACCTTTTATTTAAACAGAACTTAATCAATTCTACATGGATAGTATATTCTTCGAAGCCAAATAAAAAGAAATGTGATTTTTTATTCACATAAAAAATAGGCTTCATAAAGACGCAATTCCAATTTTAATAATCCGCAATAAGTATTATTTTAGGCTGTTTAAATGCTAATCTAAACAGTTTATTTTGTCTGGCAACCCAATGAGTTTTTATGGCGCGAATAGTGTCATTTTTTCTTTTTAAAACAGCTACTTGGTCTCATAGAGCTCTTTGCTCTTCAAACAGACTTAAGTGTTCCGGAGCGTGTTAAAAATACCCGTTTTCTTGAAGAGAATATTTATAAAATTTTTCAGAGTTCTTTTAGACACAAATATGGATCTTCTACAGATAATACATAATACCTAGCTGCCTATTTTGTACTGTAGCCTGTCTGTAGTTAGTAAGTGTCATATTTATATCTATTGTATACATATTATAAATTAAAGTCACTTTTCGTGTCTGTCTGTGTGACCGCGTTGTTCTAAACTAGACACCGAATTTTGATACGGTTTTAAAAATCATTTAAAAAAATATTCCGGCAGGTTTATACATTTAAGTAGGTACGAGTATAATACATTAATATTAAAATTTCACATAATAAATAAATCTCAATGTATTGTCAAGTCGTAAAAACCATGCGAAGCAGGGACCGGGCGCTGGTTTTGAACATATAATAGAGTCATAATAGAAGTAGGTAGGCAGAGGCGGCCTTACCCATTGCGAGGCTCCGGGCGGCAGGTCTTTGCGAGGCCCTTTGTCCTTCGTGAAAAGTATGTGATGCGAAAGTAGGTCTGCTTGTTTGGTTTAGGTATAATTTGTCATGTTTGAGGAGAAATGTTAAAGTTATACAAATAAATAAAATTGAAACAAAAATATTGAATGATTTACAAAATTAACAAATACAGAGATGATACATTAAATTTTAAAATTGATTTATGCGGCTTTTCCTCAGACAAAATGTTTAATTAAAGCACAATAATCTAACGAATGAGCTACGTCCTTTTCGATTGGAAGAATAGCAAGCGCTGAAAGCCGATCTTGTGTTGTCGAATTCCTCAATTATATGTTTTAATAATTTTAAGCCTCGAAAAAACTCCTTTCAGCAGACGCAACTGTAACAGCCGGTCGATTCTGGACCGTGATAACTAAGGTGAAGTGAGCTGTGAGTCATGCTTATGCTTATGCTAGGGATTGACACTATTGACGACTCACTCTACGCTCACTTCACGCAAGTTTTCACGGTGAGATATATAGGAATAATTCTCAGGACTATTTCGATAGTGGGGTAAACTTCCGTTAATTTTTTTTCTATTATGTATTTCAGTACCGAGATAATGTCGTCGTTTCCTTCATACAAACGGATGAACATATTCAGTTCTTCGTACAATTCATGTCCACCAATATCACATGATTCTTCTACTGTCATAGATATTTGCAAGTCGCTGCATTACTTCAAAAGTTCACTATCACTAATTTCCTTTAATGTTGTTATATTATACATGAAACCAAATATGCTCTCATGATGTTTAAGAGCCTCAAACCTAGGATGTCAGCTTGCGCGCACATTGTCGACAGTGACATAAAAATAGTTTATTTTGAAAATTTCTTCAGCATTCAATTCATGAGCTTCATCTTCCCCTTCATAATCAAAATGCCTTTTTTTTACGTCGTCTTCTGACTTCTTTGAACTCTCTCTCTCTCTCTCGCTGTTACAAGGAATGATTGAAAACCATTTTCTTGATTATCGAGCCAATTTGTGAATGCGTCTAGGTGTTGTACATCTAAGTGCATGTTTTCGCTTTGCCACATTTTACTCATAAAATTTATCTTTGTAAGAATGTCATACCATATGACAAGTGAAACTACAAATTCGTAGGTAGTTATTTCCTTTTCTATAGAATGTCATTCACTGACCAACTGACAATCTGCCGTGCGATTCTGTAACCATCTCACCGTGAAAGCTTGGCTGAAGTGAGCGTGGAGTGAGCTGTCATTCGCTAGGGATTAAGTGCTCACTTCACATTTCACGGTGAGATTTTTACAGAATCGACCGGCTGTTGTATTTTCTGCCAAATCCTTTAAAGCATCAAATATATCGCTTAGTTGGAATTTAACGGCCTTCACCGATGCTACCCTGCACTCCCATCTAGTTTCAGAAAATATTTTAGCGATAACGATTTTACATGAGCATTTAAAATAGCCCACCTCTGACTTGAGCCGGCAAACAGAGTGTACAACCTTTGTAGCAAACCAAAAAAAGATTTTGCTTGGACACAAGACGATGCTGCATCTCCTAGGATGAGATTCCAGCTATGACTCCCACAAGGTAAAAAATAAGCTAGTGGATTCATTTCAAGAATACGTTTTTGGACACCACTTTTTTCACCACGCATGTTGGCACCATTATCATATCCTTAGCCTCTGCAGTTTTGCAATAATATACCTATATGTTCTAATTCTGTGATTATATAATTAGTCAAACTCTCAGCTGTGGTTTTTTCGACGGCTCAGAAACCAATAAAATGTGACCTAAGAGACAATGATGCAGTTAATTCATCATCATCCTCGCTGTTTTTATTTAATGACGGCAGCGGCACCCATGATGATGTGGAAGGAATGATTTCAGCTGGATCAGGATTAGACTCATTTTAAGTCAATAATTGTTTTGTAGAGGTTTCTTGATCATCCCTTTGTATATATTTATGTAAAGATCCACATAGATTTTCTTTTACCTGCTTTCTTTTGATAGCTCGTTTCCTTTTTGAACTACCTGACTCAAATTTTCTACTGGCATCACGATCACGCGAACTCATTTCGTAAATCTTGTTTCGTTTTGCACAAACAGTCAGAAATAATTTTTAAATAGGTATCACACAGTTTTTTACACTTTTCCAGCTCATTCAATACTTTAAATACTATAAGAACGTAATATTCAATTCAATTGAAAGATATGTACGGTACAGTAACGATTTTGTAACTCATACTGCAAGCAAAATAATTCCAAGGTGACAAGAGTTGACAAACGAAATGAAACACGGGGATTCCCCGAGCTATAGAGGAGCGGAACATTATATCCTGACTCCCGAGCTGACCAAGTGCTATGCGATTAAAAAACCGATCTTCAAGTGTTTCGAGGCACGATATTCAAGTACTACATAATGAAAGTTTCAATTATGCTTTGAATGAATGAATTAGTTAACTAACTTTATGTTAATTTACCGTTATGTTATAAACTTAATAAGTATTTAAGTATAACAATCAAAAGTATTAAATAAAAAAAAATATAGTTAAAAAAATCCATATTTTTTAAAATTTGCTTGAGTTGTTGCGCGAGGCCCCTGCAGGAGCGAGGCCCCGGGCGACTGCCCTGTTCGCCACCCCCTAAGGCCGCCACTGTAGGTAGGTACAGACGCCAGCACATCAAGCTACCCGAAACTGTCAAATTTTCCCAATCAACTTTGAACCTTATTATTTAGCTATAGATTTGAAAATCTATTAAAGAAAGGGTATGGCCAATCTCGGCTTAACGTGGACAAGCTGTTCAGTAAAAAGTATTTCATCAAATAAATATAATTAATTCTAAAATAAATATTTTTGCAAACCTCGTCGCAGGAAAGTCTTCTGTAAAAAAACTTGTATTAAAAGTATTCACGCTGATTGCACGCAGAAAGCAACGCCATTTTTTGGTTACAGGCTCTCGGTGACTTAGGTTCTGGGTTACCACGTAAAAAAGTTATGACATTTCAGATTTTATTCGATAAAAAATCGATTCCTAGTATTTGAGTAAAAAATGTGGATCTTTCTTGAGCACCTTTACTACATAAGTGATTTGGGCCATTTTTTATTCGTATTTATCTGTGATTAGATGAAAATAATCAAAATATTTATATTTCTCTATGTAAATCAATTTACATCTGATTATGGACTCGATTATCAAATCCTTACATCGATATTTATTAAACATATATTATTTTTTATTACTTGGCAGCACCAACTGCATCGTCTCAGCAGAGTTGCCAGATACACTGTAATTACAGCAGATTTACTGTATTTTCACACGATCTACTGTCTACTGTAATACTAAAATTACAGTGTATGGAGAGCACTGTAATTTTTCTACAGACAAAATTCAAAATAGTTTAATGTAAACTGAACGCAGCCTTTGTGAAAAGAAAAAATAACTTAAACATAACAAAACGCAACTGGCTAGTAGAGCTCGCGCCACCTCTCTGCATATGTCACAACCCTTGTTTCTATTGAAATAAGAACGAATATGTCTTACTTTAAACGGGAATTTCCCGTCATAGACTAAAAACCACTTCTTAGTATTAACCACCCAAATTGTGTCAACCGTGTTTTAATTTAGTTTTGAAGCCTATTGGGACTAACTTAAATTAGTATGATTGTAAATTGGTTTCGTATGCAATGCATTACGTTTTTATTTGGCTCTTTCAAGCCTTTCTGTAAAACTGGTGCAAGTGGTTATTTTGTTTGAGGACTTGAGAATTAAAAATGCCTAATTCATCTGATGATAGTGATCAAAGCGGGCCATCAACTCCAAAAAAAGCAAAAAAGATACATTATAAACAAAAATTCAGAGACGAGTGGTTAAAAGACAATAGTTTTAAAAATTGGCTGAAACGTGACCCAAAAGACCCGTATCGTGCAGTTTGTGTTCTGTGTGATGCAAAATTGATAGCTGACAGAGTAGTGATAAAAAGACATGGTGAAGGTGCTAAGCATGTAAAAAGAACTACAGCAGCTCCAGCTCAATCTTCGATTGCTACTGCATTTGAAAAGGTTAAGCAGTCCGATGATGATAAATGCAAAGCATCTGAGATAAAGTTGGCCGCTTTTATGGCAGAGCATAAAATATCCGTGAGGGTGATGGACCACTTAGTTGATTTATTGCCCACTATGTTTCCTGACTCTCAGATTGCAAAAAATATGAAAATGAAGAGAACAAAATGTCAAGCAATAATAAACAATATTCTAGGAGAATCGGAAAAACAAGATTTGTGTGCAGATCTAAAGGAGCAAAAATTCTCTGTCATGATTGATGAAAGCACTGATATCGGAGCAGTAAAAACTATGTGTGTTGTGGTAAGATATTACTGTGCAATAAAAGGTCAAATTGTGAGCAGATTTTGGGACCTAATTCAAATACATGGGGAGGAAAACTCTGCTCCAGTAGCTATCGCCACAGCGCAACATCTTTTCGAAGCAGTAATAAAATCCTTCGAGGAAAATTCTATTCCTATTGAAAATATTATAGGATTTGGATCAGACGGGTGTAATACTATGATGGGGTGTCACAACTCTGTTTCGAGTCGATTTAGAGCAAAATGTCCCGGAATTATCGTTCTTAAATGTGTTTGTCATTCCCTGCATCTTTGTGCTAGTGACGCATGCAAACAGTTACCAGCTGAATGTGAAAAGCTAACACGTGATATTTACAATTATTTTGCGACCAGTAGCAAAAGACAATCGCTATTAAAAGAGTTTCAAGTATTCACAGAAACAAAAATATACACAAAATTTTGAAACCGGCTCAAACGAGATGGTTATCACTAAGTGCTGTAGTGCAAAGAATTTTAGAACAGTGGAATGCACTAACACTGTTTTTTGATGGAAGATGGCTCGAAGACAACGAATGTTCCGAAATCCATATGCAGTTGAATGATCCCATAACAAAATCATACTTTTTCTTTTTAAACTGGATGTTACCTAAATTTACTGAAACTAATACGCTATTTCAGAGTGAGACTCCAATGATCACAAAACTTAACGCTAAAATGAATGATCTCTTTCACGAACTTTTATCGACATACATGACAACGGCACATATTGCAAACACGGAACTAGAAAAAATTGACCCAACTGACGAAAACAATTTCAAAAATTTGGATGACATCTACCTGGGCTTAGGAGTATCTAAACAGTTTTCAACAAATGAAATAGCAGCAGAGAAAAAAAATGATTTCAAAAAGAAATGCCGAAATTTTTTGATTAAAGCGTGCGTAGGCATTCGCAAAAGATTCGCGCTAAATGATCCAATATTGGTTGGGATATCCAAATTGGATCCTGAAAAATGTCTCAATATCTCAGATCGCGATGAATCAATTCAAAATATACTAAGCTTAATGCCAAGATTGACACCAACTTCTATGATAGAACAACAAGCTTTGGATGACCAGTGGAGAAAATTGCCAAAGTTAAAAGGAAATTTTGATGCTGCAATACGGCCTGATGAATTCTGGCACAAGGTTAGTAACTAAGACACTACATTTTTTTTTAGAAATATATTTCTTTCGTTTGCAAAATACAATATTATTAATACTAATGTTGCTTTTCAGGTGAAACAGTTGGACGAGTTCCGCTTGATTGGAAAATACATGCTCAACATCTTGGCTCTTCCTAACTCCAATGCGGAATGCGAGAGAATTTTCAGTCAAATTAACGACACCAAAACTAAGAAACGAAATAGATTAGTAACCAGGACAATAAGAGGCCAAATGTTAGCGCAACAAACCATTCGGCGTCACAGCACCAGTTGCGTTAACTTTAAACCAACTGAGAAAATGATAAAATCATTTAATTCTGGGATCTACAAAAAAGAAGCGGATATCGGGCTACATGATAGTGACAGTGATTGATTAATGTATTATTATAATAGGTGTTATGCTTATTCTAAATGACAAAATGTGAAATTAAAACATTATTTTAGTTTATAAAAGTTAATAAAAGTTTCTTGAAATCTACTGTAAAATTCACTGTAATTTTTTTTCCTTTTACTGTAATTTTGTCGTAAACACTGTAAATTTGAGCACGAAACACTGTAATATCATTTTTCTCATCTGGTAACACTGATCGTCTGTCAATCAACAACGAGGTCAACGAAAAAAAAACTATTCGCTTTGCTTCTTTCTTTGGTGTTGTGAATGTTGTCTTGTTTTTTGTTCGAGCGTTTGTTTTTGTTATAATGAACTCCGATACCGCACCTTAACCCGGCCTTACTTTTGGACACCGAATCTGTTTCTAACGTCGCCTCTGGCATTATTTTGGACATTGAACCTTCTGTAAACGACAACCTTGGCACGAACTCGGACACTCCTGCGCATCGTCTTGTTTCCTCGCATGGGAATGAGGATTATGAGGAAGAACTGCGATGTGTTAATTGTGGCATCTATATTACGCATCGAAGAAGAGGTACTCTGGAGCTCGTTGAAATACAATCAACTATTCGACAATGGACTGCTCCTCAAATCGTAAGTCTATTTTCAAAACTCAAACAGGTCTAATACAAATAGGTTTTCACAAACTCTATTACTATTTCAGTAAGTACTCATATAAAAAAATAGCCCAGACTAGAAAGACCGACATTGATTGACTTGAGAAGCATCTGAAACAAACTCAGTTGTCTTGTTTAATATAATTTCTGTTTCTGAATGTTTTTGAGATAGTATTATGTCTATTGTAAGAAACTGCATTTATAAATATTTGTCTTATTTACAGGTTACAGCCCATAGCTTGGTCTGTCATTCATGCTGGATGTTGGCATTTAATTACTCATCGGTCAAGAAAATGAACAAAGCACAAGTAGTGGTCATCGTCGACAACCATTTGTCAACTGTCATTGTTCTGTATTACGTACCAGATCCCATGTTATGCATGCAAATACAGAAAGAGAAATGCACATAAGAAATGTGATTAGCGAGTGGATAGCACCACAGCAGGTGAGCACAGATTAACTTTTATGTGTAATGGACAGGTTATATTATTTAGGGCTTGTGGCTAAGTAATAACAGCTGCACGGGTTGATCGATCAGGTTTAGCTGCGCTTGCCGCGGTTAGTGCGTAGATGGGTGACCGCCTATACACACCAAGACCCCTCCATGTCTTGGAAAGCATGTTAAGCCATTGGTCATGGCTGTAATTTGTGTAACTTTCACAGTCATTACGGGTCATTAGAAACCTGAAAGTCTGACAACCAGCCTCACCAAGGGGTACTGTATTACCCAGTAACTGGGTTGTGGAGGTCTGATACATAGTCAATCCGTGTAAAATACTGGTATTCAGCTGCATCCAGTTGAGACTGGAAGCTGACCCCAGCATAGTTGGAAAAGGCTAAGCTGATGATGGATAGGATATATTATTTGAAATTAACTTAATTATGTGTATAGAAAGAAGTAATTTATATATTGAAATGCCACTAACTTAGAATTATTTTGTTTAGGTTCATGGATCCGTGTTGGCAGTGAGCTGACAGAGTTCCCGTTCTTGCTCCAGTAGCTGTTAAAGTACCAGCAGCAGCAGCATCAACAGAAACCATTAACATACCGGATTATTCATGAGCACCAGATACACAAAGCCATTGTTTTTCAGATTCAGATTAAAACCATTATGTGAAATAATAGCTGCTTGTTTTATTTTATCCACTAATATTCCCCTAAAATGTAACCATTGCACAAATGACTGACAGGCCTGTTGGTCTAGTGGTCAGTGGCCCTGACTGCTTACTGCTATGCGCAAGGTCGTGGGTTCGATTCCCACTCAGGACAAATGTTTGTGTGATGAGCACGATCATTTGTTCTTTGTCTGGTTGTAATTTATCTATGATATGTATGTATTTAGAGAGGGGCCCGTGGCTAAATAAGAACAGCCGCACAGGTCGATCGATCAGGTTAAGCTACGCTTGCCGCGGTTGGTCTGTGGATGGGTGACCATCTTTACATACCGAGACCCCTCCGTGCCTCGGAAAGCACGTTAAGCCGTTGGTCCCGGCTGTCATTCGTAGATCTTTGACAGTCGTTACGGGTACTCAGAAGCCCGAAAGTCTGACAACCAGTCTTACCTAGGGGTATCGTATTACCCAGTAACTGGGTTGTGGAGGTCAGATACGCAGTCTCCATGTAAAATACTGGTATTGAGCTGCATCCGGTTAGACTGGAAGCCGACCCCAACATAGTTGGGAAAAGGCTAGGCAGATGATGATGCATGTATTTAGAAAAATATATACAGTATGTTTACCAGTTGTCTAGTACTCATAGCACAAGCTCTGCTTAGTTTGGGACTAGATGGCGTTGTGTGAAAGTTGTGGAATATTATTATTATTATTATTAAATATATAACGAGAATAATTTATAATAGAAAAGAAACACTCATTTTTACTATTTTTATTATTAATTTGTAAAATACATACTGTTATTAGATGTTGATTGTGATATTGTCGCTGAGAACAGCGACAAGATCACAATATTGCACATGCTAAATATGGTACATTTTTCAAACTTCCTGCAACTTTATTATAATATTTCGTTTCTACTAGGAATGAAATATTAAAAACGCAACTTATTTATTATAATACTTACTGTCCACGTCAAGCCAGAGCACCCTAACAAACTGAGCCATTCCCTTTGACAGATTGTAGTAGCGTGATGTGCTGGCGTCTGTACTAGCTTATGCGTAAAGTAAAATTTCGGGCTCCGACCCTATGCGTCGGTCGCATCGCATATTCGCATAGCTTTATTATTAGTATAGTATAGATTCGTAATATCATTTAGAGGCATTTGTTTTTCTACACTAATATTATAAAGAGGAAAGATTTGATTGTTTGTTTGTATTGAATAGGCTCCGAAACTACTGGACCGATTTGTAAAATTGTTTTACCATTAAAAGCCGACATTATCCCTTATGAACATAGGCTACTTTTTACCGCGGGAAAATGCTTCATTCCTACGGGAAAATTGGTAATAGGATTTAAACAGTGGGAATTCCGAATTCTACGCAAACGAAGTTGCGGGCGGATACTAGTTTTTAATATTTTTAGTAAAATAACTTTCGGTCATCAATATCATAGCAAGGTGCAAGAAAACAGCGTGACTCCCACCCCTGAACGGAGCAAGAGAGGTTGCAGTTGATAAACAAATAAATTTTTAGGCAACATTTATTTATAACTAGCTTTCGCAAACCCTATCAAAATCCTTTGCCTAGTTCAGTAGAACAACGTGCTCACACAGACAGGCACAAAAAGTGACTTTAATTCATTTATTTTATTATTTATGTACACACACTAAAAAAACATAATTATGGATATGACATAATTATAATTTGAGTACAAAGGTACTGCTTATATACTTAGCTTATGATTAGATAGATATAGAAATAGTAGAGAAACCAACTTCCGATCTAAACTCAACTAATTTTATCTACTTATAATCTAATGACATGAAACCCAGGGTTGCCACATAAAATTAACAAACGCCAATTTGCCAAAAATAAAAATTAATTATTCGTTCAAGAGTTCATTACACTTGGGGACAAGAAAAATAGCCCATTATTAATAGATAAAATAATGTTCGTGAAATAAACTGGGTTGCGTATCTGAGGGCAAGGGTGACACGATAGGCATTGCTTGTAGTGAAGCAACTCTGTTCCGACAGTTTGTTGCCTCAGATGGGCTTTTTAGTTGCTACTCCATTTAATGTAGCATGCACTTACCTATGTATTTTAATAACCTCTAATACAATAATATAAGCTAAAATTTAAAATAATAATATGTACAAGTATATGTTAAAAAAAAAGAAATCATAGAGCATCAAAAAATTCGTCCGCATCGCTGTCAACAGGAACAGTGCCCATAAGGCTGGCAGCATTGCCACGTTGTATGGCGATGCCAATTCTTGGGCCAAGAAATAGGCTAGAAACGTAACAATATAGCATTACAAAAATAAATGGTATTATATTACATTGCTTTATATTTATCGTGAAACAAAGGAGTTTATTATACGTTTACATCTAAATAGCGAAAGGGTGATAGCTGTTACTTTTTCTAATGTCATAGATAAATGAAGTATAAGAGTATTGTTACTTTTACCATGCATGATTTTGCGAGGTTAATCCTAGGCGCGCTTTTTCGTATAAAGTCAGTAGGCGCGTGGGGAACATTAGCCGCTAGAAAAGAGATTACAGAATTTGCACTTACGTGAGTAGGCGCGTCAAAGTGCCGCCACGCGATACCTGATGGTGAAAACCTTTTTCTACGGCAGCTCCGGCAGCCCCCCGTGCACTGATCGAGTCCCTTTCGACATGAGTCGAAGTCTCGATGCCAAAAACAGAGGCAGCTACTAAAAACTCTGAACTGAGCATACAAATATTCTACAAAATATTGAAGTTCTCTTTTGCCAAGGGCGGGGAAATGCTATTAGCGCGCCCATGCTCTAGGGCCAATCTACACGGAGAGAAATTGCTCCATGTAAAATACTGGTATTCAGCTGCATCCGGTTAGACTGGAAGCCGACCCCGACATAGTTGGGAAAAGGCTAGGCAGATGATGATGACTGTGCTCGTCACTGTAAAGTGAGTGCAAGTGACATCTACAGAAAATTTTCTGAGTGAGATTGGGAAAAATTCACTATTTGTCCAATAAATTTTACTGTACAGCATAATAATTTTTACTGTGCTAGGATGTTAATTTTTCCATTATAATTATGAGACAACACAGTAATTTTTCTAAGATTTTTCTCTCCGTGTAGGTGTACAAAGTCGGGTTTGTCGCGAAATGTCTAGTTTAATTTCTATTTTGCTTGAATTTATACTATTATTTTTTTATTCAATTATTTGTAAAACTAATAGCTACCGCCTAACGATTTAGAATAATATCGCAAAAAAACTTATGATCTACTGAGCTGAGCGTTAAAAATCAACAACGCGCTTTTGACCATATTTATCTAAGGTCCTCACATGATCTGACCAAGGTTATTCTGGACTTTGTCACCTGAGTTTGTTTCGATATTTGTTCTCAGGGGTAGTCAGATAGGAAATGTCGACTCCATCTAGTTTATAGCGGGCCCTATCAGAATACATGCGTTGCGCTATTTATTTTTCAAATATTGCAACAATTCCTATGCTGACATAGGAGCATTTCTGGCTTCGCACAGGTCTTTTTTTTTTTTTTGTAATGGAGTTTTATTACCTTTAAACATCGATCACTATTATTAGTGATCGATGCCTTTAAATGCTCCTTTTTTACTATTTTTATTACTGCGCGTGTTCCAAATAAAATATATATTTTTTTCTTTCTTATTATTTATTACCTATTTTTTTAAATATGTCGTGTAGGTAATAGTGATTCCATCCATATCCTATTTACAGGATAAACGATTTCATTTAATTATTTAGGCATTCCTTTAGGTCTCGCTTAATGTTAGTGAAAACGTCAACACAAAATGAGCAAACGTGGTGATCAATTCTAATTCCTTCCCTGTTTAACAAAAAGTCTGGAACTTTATGTAAGCGATATTTTTGTGCGACGGTTACTGGCTGATACTATTTTTATTTATTACCAACAAGATATGGAATATTCAGCAAAAATATATTAAAAAATGAGGTATTAGGTAAGATTAACATTGTTCCAATATATTTTCGTTATTTATTCAAGCGTGCGTTGAGCCAGAGAATAGTAAGCCGTATAGAAGCGAACTCGGATTAGAAAAAAACAAAGCGACTCTTTTAGAACTTAATTTTTTCGTCTTTTTTTTGTTTTCTACATCACTGTAGGTGATACTTTAATCACATTAATCTAGGTTATTAGCTAATAAGTAATTTAAATATAACTTAAAATGCCAAGTATGTATAAAATTAAGAAACCGTCCAATAACGTTTCCCTAATTCACTTTATGTTAAGGGGAAGACACAATTTACGTGTTCTTTTTAATAGAGCACTTGCAATGCATTTTATGTTAAGTGTTTCGTTTGTACGAACGCCGATGCCGTTGAAATGGTCCCTACGGATAACTGCTGCAACCCAAGCCGAAACGCTACTAGTCAACATTATCTATGTTCGAGTGCAGATCCACATAATCATGGAGAATAATGTGCTCATCCCAATTTATTTCAGGTCGGCGCAATATGTCTTTTTATTCCATACTTCTCTATTAGTTGTCATCTCAGTAGTCACACCATTTCTAGAAATATCTTTCACACAGTCCATCCATCGTTTCTTTGGTCTTCCCCTACTCTTGTACAGGTAGCCATCCAAATTCGTACTCAAAACTTTCCTCACGATATTTGCCTCACTTCGGTATAATGTATTTACCCATAGCGTTTAAAATGCCCAATCGCAGCCGGAGTCTATGAATAAACTAGGTTCTGCGATCGACTTTGTCCGCGTGATATTTCTTGTTCCACCATCCCACCCCGTCGCATCGCATCGCCCGTCCGCGCTGTTACTTCGTTTTCGATTAGCGGTTTTCTGACTTTTTTCTTTTTACTCGGCTCCTTAGGGTTTTAGCGTGATGAATTGGACTCTCAAATACTAAAATAATGTTTCAAATCCGATCGGTATTTCCAGAAATTTGCACGTTTAAACGAACAAACAAACATACTCTTCAGCTTTATTATTAGTGTAGATAAATGATAAATGATTAATTTCTGTAAGTAGGTTTGTACAAACACTTTTACATGTCAATCTCATTTTTTTTTAAACTAGATGAGGTCGGCGTTACCTATCTGACTACTCTGAGAAGAAAGGCCGAAACAAACTCAGAGGTCGCAGTCTCTTTTAGAGTCCAGACATACTCTTGGTCAGATCATGTGAAGACCATGTAGATTGATGCCTGAAATGGTCTTTTGAGTAAAGAACCACACAGATTGAGCGGACCTGTCCAATCAGTGCACGCATTTGTCGAAAATCGTGCAGCTCAACTCAGAGCTTGAGGAGCCTCACGATTCGGCGAACAATACCAAAAAAAAAAATGTATTTCTTTTCCACAAAGGTGCCTTAAAAATATAAAATATGGATGATTATAACATCTGAATAAAATAATCCTGTGTGAGTGACTGGTATCTGCACTAGGAAAACCTGTCACTTCCTTCTATACAGTTTTTATTCTATGGCCCTCCCGTAAAGAACTCCCTGAAAATATTTGAACGACAAAATTGCCTCGTCATTTTTTCATGTGCCTAAACATCGCTGATGAGGACTGTAATTGAGTTTGTATTTCGTTTAACGATTCCTGAAATACATTTTTTTATGTGAAAAGAGTTTTTTGACGTCACCGTGTGAGCTTTTATAGTCATATAAGCGATTATGTAGAGGTTAGAGTTAAGTATTTAAATGATTAATGTTTTTTTTATTAGCTGGAAAAAGAAATCTTACAAATTTTTATAGTTAATGTGATCTTACGGCATTATTTATGTGCCCTAATAATTTTGTAATACTAAAATCTCAAGGTTTTTTAGTGTATAAAATGTTGTTGGCCGAAAACTTCGCCACTTCCACGGCACGATGCCGTGGTGGGAGCACAAAGGTCATTAATGGCCGATTCCTATAATTTACGGACTGGTTAAAATTAAGACTTTTGTATCTTTACCAATAATGGAGCAAAGACCTCTTGCATAGTAGACCATCTCATATAAAAAAAAAAAATACAAAAACATATTGTGTCATACATAAATTGAGGCAGCCCCAGTAAGTTACAAAAGTACTTATGTCGGAGCTGTCGCAATATATGGAAGTAGGTATAATAGGTAAATACTACCATTGGTAAGGAAAACGGTTCGTTTTTGTTTATAGGAACCGAGCATATGCCTGCATTTTTTTTTGGGACACAGAGGGCAGGTTAGGAGGTGGGACATAGGTTGCGCTGCTTTATAACTTCTTTTATTATACAGGGTGTCCCTGGAAGTTGGATCAAATCGAATTGCCAGTATCGAAGGTCATTTACAAATAACCATGAGAAAGTCGGTGCAATTGAATAAAATTTTTGCTCCAAAATTGTATAAAATTTTTGCGAGCACGTAGCCTTTACAGTAGTTAAATATTTTTTTCTTAATGAACACATCTTTTCTAACTGCGTAAAAGTATTACCACAGGAAAGGTCCACTCTTCTACAACGTACTGAAAAAAATGAATGTATAGGCCTGATAGTTTTTTTTTAATGATTTTATTCTTTGAGCACTATGCAAAGTGATTGAAAAAACAAAAATTGATAATAATTTTCGAACCGTAAAAAAATTCACGGACGTTCTCAGGGTTAAAAAGTTTGGAAATGACCTTGCCCACGCCCCTATTCGATTTGGTCCATACTTCCAGGGACATCCTGTATAGTATTTTACAGATTCTCAAAAGGCGTAATACTTACCGTTATTCGATCCCATATTGATATTAAATTATATCAAGGTTAAGTATACTTAAAACTATTAGAAGATAGGATTTTGTTAATTCCGTTCGTAGTACCTACGAGCTCAACTTCAAGTAGCACTAAGCTACTTTAGTATATTATCTTATCGGTTAACGTAAGCCTTTGATTTCACAAGAAACCGCAGTTTAACTGCAAAGGTGCGGTTTTCATTTGAGGAGACAGATATCTTATGAAACTAATATTAAATTATTTTAATGTACAGACGCCAGCACATCAAGCTACCCGAAACTGTCAGATTTTCCCAATCAACTTTGAACCTTATTCTTTAGCGATAAAGTTGAAAATCTATTAAAGAAATCTGACAGATTGTAGTAACTTAATGTGCTGGCGTCTGTACAATATGATCACAACAGGTTTGTGCATTTCGAAAGATTCATTTGTTATACATACGTACGTAAACACACGCCTTCTTCCCTGGGTAGGTATGTTATGAGGTATGGGGATGTTCATTTATTACGCAAGAACACGAAAGTAAGCAAATGTTTCTAAGTTTAAACATTTTTTCTTTGCATTTTTGGTAAATACTGATTTTACGTCAGATTAAAGGGGGGGGGGGGGGGGGTGCGATTCTGTAACCATCTCACCGTGAAAACTTAGGTGAAGTGAGCATGGAGTGAGCTGTCATTAGGGATTAACACTATTGACACTGCTGACTTCAAGCTCACTTCATTTATGATTTCACGGTGAGTTTTTTACAGAATCGACCGGCAGTAGATACTGTCTCAGTTTTTTAAATTCCTTCACAAAGTCGGTCTAATACCAGAGCAGGGATTAGTAGAATTCATTAGTGGCAAAAGAAAATTCAGATCTTAGAGTAAAGGACGCTTTGACTACAGTTTTTTACTCAGTATATTTGCTTAGCAATAAACTGCTAAGAGGCTGAATTGAACCTCTGAGCTGGAGAGGTCTATGCTTGTAGCGATGAGAAATGAAGGGATCCGCAAGAGTACCAAGGTTAACCTGAAGAATTGTGGGAGTGGGCAGGGCACATTGCTCGCAGAACATATGACCGATGAGGCCGAAAGGTTCTGGAGAGTCGACCGCATATTGGAAGGCGTACCTACACAAGGTGGACCGATGACCTCGTGAATGACATAAGAATCCGCTGGATGCGAAAAACTCAGAACCGGGAGAGGTGGCGATGCTTGGGGGATGCCTATGACTAGTAGTGAGTAGACGTCTTTGGGCTGAAATAATGAAACTCAAACTTAAAGCATTTATTTCAATTAAACCATATACAGGCACTTTTGAACTGTCAAAGTCGGTCAGTAGTCAGAAAATTGAAGCTAATTGCCCATTGAAAAACGAAGATCTCTATGGAGGAGAACGGACAAGAAACTCTAAGGACACTCATTTAAATCATCTTAAAATCCTGGGTAGCTGCTTGAAGGGACATAAAACTTACAATTTCCTTGGATAAACAGTAAAACAGTCATGATAACAACATCACTAGTGCAAATGAATACAGTAACCCGGTTCTACCAAGTCCCGTTAAATTCCCCAATATACAACGTGTAACGTTAAATGCGCAAAACCTGAAAATAGTTTGATCAGAATAACGAGCAGAATTAATTGAACCACTTTTTAATATAGGTCACATTTTTCAAAAAATCTTTATTAAAAACGTTGCCGTGTCTATTTATTAACAGGTCAAGCAAGCCAATGTCAGCGCGGCGCAGCGGCCCGGTGACGACTCCTCCGTCGATAAAGCGTCGTCGCAGACGCAAGAAACGATCAGAATTGCCAGTAAAACTAAAACAGCACATAAAACCTTTACGATTTTTTCTCTCTGAAATAGGTCAATTGAATTAAAAATCAGTTGGGGTGTCTGAGGTTTTGCGCATTTAACGTTACACGTTGTATAAGGCTGAGAACACACGCTCCGACGAAAACTAAAGCAATTACGTTAACTGCTCTTATTGACGGGTTTTTTTCTAACCCTTTGAGGTTCACTCGAGTTGACTCGAGTGCCGTCAGACGACCTCTTATGGTATTGGTATTTGGTGTTCCGGGCTTTATAATCAATGATGTTATGTTGTTTCTTGGCTTTGTTTTGTTCGTTTGATTAAACGATTTTCAGAATACTGCCGGTTAATTGCGTAACGCACTAATGCGCAAATGTCTTTCATATTGACAGTTCAACAACATTCATTGCGTTATTTACGTTATTGAGCAGACACTTTAAATCCAAACTACATAAATAGCTTATTGATAATTGTTTTTATAGAGTGAAAGAATTATTATTGATAAATAAATATGGTTACTGAGTTTTCATTATATTAATTTATGTAACTATGTATTACATTGTTAGGATTTCATCAGTGTTATTAGACGTGTTAGAATAATAAGTTTAACATCTTAATGTGTCGTTTTAAATTTTACATTTAACATGTTTAAATATTTATATGCCAGTCCATGGCGAAACATGTAAGATCGTAATTATATTTATAAGACCTTAATGCACTTTGTTTTAAATCAAATAAATATATTCTATTCTATTTTTTTTTCGAACATATGAAGCAATGGTTTACCAATATCCTTCAAATTGGTTCAGATTGTGATTGCAAGTGTGTTACGCAATTAGGGTGCTGCCGGTCGATTCTGTAAAAATCTCACCGTGAAATCATAAGTGAAGTGAGCACTTAATAGTGTTAATACCTAGCGAATGACAGCTCACTCCCCGCTCACTTCACCTAATTTCTCACGGTGAGATTTTTACAGAATAGCACTGATGCCGTGCGATTCTGTAACCATCTCACCGTGAAAGCTTAGGTGAAGTGAGCGTGGAGTGAGCTGTCATTCGCTAGGGATTAACCCGATTAAGTCCTCACTTCACTTATGATTTCACGGTGAGATTTTTACAGAATCGACCGGTTGTTGTGTGGTTGGGTTTTATGGCAGATCGTAGTTAAATTTCATGCAGGCTGACGATGAGATTGGTCCTGAATAAGAGATAGTAGAGTAAGTAGATTATTTATTATTATTTAGATTACCGTATAATTATTATTTTGTCAAAATTGGTGATATTGTCGGCGACTGAAACACTAATCTTTAGTTAAAGAAGACTTATCTTTCGCCTCTGCTTAGCTATCTTATTAGCTATTTATTTGTTTTATTGGTTCTCCAACAATTGCTTACATTGGCTTTATGTTAAAGGTAACTCGCAAATATATATAAAATAATATATGTAAAATATCTGCTATATGTAAGGTATCTGCAATAATATCTACCTAAATGAATATTTACGCCGAAAAAGCCCTTAAAAAATAGGCAGTCTGTCAGACTGCGAACAGAAGTGAAAACTTATAACTATGAAGTAAGAGTGGTCGCCCTTTTTAGATTTAGCATGTCGGTGACGCGAACTCAAAAGTCCCAAAAACCAAAAACAAAAACCCAAATACCAAAAATCTGTTAGGGACTATAAATCGTAATTTAAAAAGTTTATCTTTTTGTAAATATAACCTTACTAGCTACGCCTTGTGGTTTCACCCGCATAAGTTTCGATCCCGTGGGAATAACGGGATAGAAAGTATTCAATGTGTTAATCCTGGTTATAAACTATATGTGTGCCAAATTTCATTCAAATCCATTCAGTTTTTGCGTTAAAGAGCAACAAACATCCAACCTATCCATACATCCATCCATCATCACACACTTTCGCTTTTATAATGATTATTATAACCTTATAAAATCTTGCGATTACCGCCTCTCATAGCACGAGAATCGAGATCCAATAATATCCCGCTATTTTCGGGATGGAGGTTTACGAGGGCTCACCTTAACCCTTGTAAATCACAGGTTATGTTTATCATAAAAATCGCATGAAAAACTCTGTAGTAAGTACCTGCCTTTAAACGGCATAAAAATACAGAATCTATTAAATGTAAGCTTGACCGCTTCTTTTATATATGTACTTACGAGCTGCGCCCCGCGCTTTCACCCGCTTAAGCTTCGTTTCCGTAAGAATATCGGGATAAAACGTTTTATGTGTTAAGTCCTGGTTATAAACTATCTGTGTGCCAAATTTCATCCAAATCCATTCAGCAGTTTTTGCGTGAGAGTAACCAACATCCATCCATCTTCACAAACTTTCGCGTTTATAATATTAGTAGGATATGTATATAAATATGTACAGTCATAGCCAAGGCATATACCAAGATTCTCCGTGTCTGGGAAAGCACGTTGAGCCGTTGGTCCCGGCTGTCATTCGTGGATCTTTGGCAGTCGTTACGGGTCGTCAGAAGCCCAAAAATCTGACAACCAGTCTTACCAAGGGGTATCGTATTACCCAGTAACTAGATTGAGCAGGTCAGATAGCCAGTCACTCCGTGTAATATACTGGTATTCAGTTGCATCCGGTTAGACTGGAAACCGACCCCAACATAGTTGGGAAAAGACTAGGCAGATGATGACGATGTCATAGCCAAAATATAGTCGTCGACGTCGACTTATTTGTAGGTATATAATTGATTAATATTTCAAATATGAAATAGTCATTCATTAGGGTTATATGAACTCAGAGGGTTGTATTGATGATTTTAATGATTATAATATAATAATTCTGTAAATACATGAGGGGCCCGTGGCTAAATAATAACAGCCGCACAGGTCGATCGATCAGGTTAAGCTACGCTTGCCGCGGATAGTCTGTGGATGGGTGACCATCTTTACATACCGAGACCTCCCCGTGCCTCGGAAAGCACGTTAAGCCGTTGGTCCCGGCTGTCCTTCGTAGACCTTTGAAAGTCGTTACGGGTTATAATCAGAAGCCCGAGTCTGACAACCAGTCTTACCTAGGGGTATCGTATTACCCAGTAACTGGCTTGTGGAGGTCAGATAGGCAGTCGCTCCATGTAAAATACTGGTATTCAGCTGCATCCGGTTAGACTGGAAGCAGACCCCAACATAGTTGGGAAAAGGCTAGGGAGATGATGAATTCTGTAAATACATAGTCCTTGTTACGGTCGCGAATCATATTTTGTTCAACATACCACCTCACACAGACCTGCAAAGTGCAAAAAACATCAGAAAATTTGAAATCTCTTGCTACCCTGGCACTTCCCCTTAAGAGCTATTTTTGCCTGCTCATTGCCCGATTAAATCTGCTTTACCGACTCAGCAATATTTATTGCGTCGTAATGTCAATACTGCAGAATCACATTCAGCCATCTTCTTTAGGTAAAGACACCAGCACATCATGCTACTCGAAACTGTCAAATTTTCCCAATCAACTTTGAACCTTATGCTTTAGACATAAAGTTGAAAGTCCATTAAAGAAATTTGCCAGATTGTAGTAACTTGATGTGCTGGCGTCTGTACATGACAAACCGAATAAAAAATGTGATACTGACAGACTCTGATAGATAAATTATATATTTTTTTTTATTTTAAACCATTAAAAAGTTTTTATGTTGATGTTAACTGGACATTGGTCAAAGGTTGATGGTATTTTCGTCTTTATCATCAATTAAATATAGTTTTCTATACAATAGTCTGCTCAGTGCCGTAGCTGCGGAAGGTATTATGTGTCCTGACTTGATAAAGGAAGGAATTTGAAAACAGAAAAAGATATAAAAATCTTGACCGTACATAATACACGTCAACCTAAGCCTCTTAAATGAGGTCCACAGCTGTATTTGTGCTTGGATTACGGAAATATATAGATGGACCCCACATAAAGAAACCAGGCATAAAAGAAAAAGTTCGTGATATTTTTTCGTTCCAGGTTTAAGTCGCCGTCGGTTATGAAGGGTTAGGTTTAGACATAAAAATAGTAAGGTTTTACCGGTGTTAGATTTCGCTGAAATGGCGTTTCATACCTACTTAAGTTTTTTTTTTATTGTAGGTACCGTTCAAGTTGAGGGGATTGGGGCTAAGTAATAACAGCCGTATGGGTCGATCGATCAGGTTAATTAATTAATTAATTAATTTTTTCCTTTATTTCAGGCAACAAGAGCCCATAGAAATAACAATACATACAAACAGACATAAGAATACTTATAAACTAATACATTTAAAAGTATCACAAATACAATTCTGTAATAATATAATTTAAAAATACTATAAATACATACAGCATTTGTACAGACGCCAGCACATCAAGCTACCCGAAACTGTCATATTCTACCAATCAAATTTGAACCTTATGCTTTAGCGATAAAGTTGAAAATTTATTAAAGAAATTTGACATATTGTAGTAGTATGTGCTGGCGTCTATACCTTTTGTGCGAAAGTTTAAATATATAAAACATAACAAACTAAAACTACTGCACCCGAAATGTTGGTCGTGTTTCGCTAACTGGTGTCATGTAGCCGGCCATGGAACCGGCGATACACAACACCCTTCGGCCAGAACTCTTCCTTGAGGAACTTCTCGAGATAATGTGTCGGCACACGCACCACGAACGACTTGAAGAGTCCAGAATCAGAATCAGAATCAGAATCAGAATGCTTTTATTTCTCTAGTTTTAAATAATATAACAAGTCACTTAAATAATGAATCTCATTTTACAAAAGGTACGTATTCCATTTTGTCCGCAAAGTGGGAGCTTTTGAAACCTATCCTAGTTGTTTCCTCATATTACTTTTGTTTATATAAATCTAGGTGAGGATAGCAATGAAGCAACGGGGATTAGCCCCAGCGGCTAGCCGCTTATTACTTAGGAGTGACGCTACAGTCATAACTACTCATAACCTACGCTGTCGGAAGGGGGCCAGTTGTTTGAAGAGCGGCTTGCCCCTTTCTTTTTTATTAATATATTGTATTTCACCTACTCTAGTAGCGAAGAGAAAGGGATTGTGTTGACCGTAGCGCGTGTACGCTGGGCCTTGTTCTTGTAGCCCCTCGATAGACAGAGATTTGAGACGTTCGATCATGTCACCGTGGAGATCGTGCGCACGAATGTGCCACGGGTCTTGTTGCAGTATTTCCCAGAGTAGATCAGTATCAGTGCGTCTGGGTAACTGTGCGGCACTCTTCAAAGCCATTTTATATTGTCTCTCAATTTTGAGCAGGTTCGACTTGCTGTACCTCGGTAGTAGCTGTATTACTCCGTAGTCTATCACTGGCAGTAAACATGCTTGAATGACTAGCAGCTTGACGTCAACGCTTAGCTTGGAACGGTAGCCGATAATTGGATATAACGCTCCTTTGACTCTCTTAGCCTTTGCGATGTTTTCTTTGGCATGTTTATTCATCGAAAGCCTTTTATCCAGCCAGACTCCGAGGTATTTTACTTCTTGTTTGAATGCGATGCGTTCGTCACGAATTTGCACGTAATTGCGGTAGCCTGTGTTCAAATTATTGAGCCTAGGTCTCTTGTGCGAGAACATGATGCATTCTGTCTTGTCGACATTGCATTTGAGGCCCCATTTCTTGTAATAGTCGATTATATCGACGGCGGCCCACTCTGCTCGGCGCGTAGCGTGGTCCGGTTTTTCAGCTGCGTTGAGTATACACAGATCGTCGGCGTACTGTGACAGCATCTGGCCTGCTATTCTTTCATTTGGTAGGTCAGCCACAAAGAGGTTGAAGATTGCCGGACCGAGTATCGATCCCTGGGGCACTCCATGTGGCACGCGCTGCTCCGTTCCTAAAGTGGTTCTGAAGCTACCCCTTGTTGTCCGGTCGCTCAGATAGTTCTCGACCATCTTTACGATACTGTTGCGTGCTCCAGCGTCTATCAGCTTTCGACAGAGACCTTTATGGTTGATTGAATCGAATGCCTTGCTGAGGTCTGTCGATATCATGGCGACGCTATGGCCCCTGTCCAGTGCGTCAGCGATGTATTTGCCTGTGCGAAGAATTTGAGTGGCGGTGCCTCTGTTTCTCGTGAAACCGTGTTGGTGGCTAGGTATAATTTCGGTCAGCTCGGTCTCGATGCGATTGAGTATTATTCTCTCGGCCCATTTTCCCATTATGTTTAGCAGGCTGATGGGTCTATACGATTTGGGATCACTGTGGTCTTTACCCGCTTTATGCAGAAAGATACATATACTGGTTTGCCAGCGCTTCGGGAAGTAACCCGTCTGAAGTACGTAGTCCATGATTCTTTTGAATATCGCGACCATGGTGTCGCCACCCAGTTTGAGTATGTCGGCTTTGATGCCGTCGGGTCCGGGAGCTTTGTTATTCTTGAAGCGTCTAAGAGCTAATTTGAGCTCGTATTTTGATGTTTGATCTAGTGGAGCAAATGGTGTAAAAATTTCTGTACATTCGTCATTTACACCGATGGTCGCTTCCTTGACTATGGCTGTATCAACCATTCTGTCGATAGTTTCTAATTCACTGCAGCAGTCGCTAAAGTGAGGCAGTTTCATAGTGGTCTTTTTCATTGCTTTTTGTACGGCCCACAAGCGTTTCCGATTGTCTTCGGTATTTTCGAGTAGCTTGGTCCAATCGGCTTCTTTATGTTGGATAATTTCCTTGGCCAATTGATGCTTGCAGGCATTGTATTGCCTTCGTGCCATTCTCCCAAGGTTAGTGCTTCTGAGTCGCCAAGCGCAGAAGAAGAAGAGTCCAGTTGGTCTTCACACACAGGTACTCCACGATCTCCGCAACCTTCGTGGAACCTTCGTGGTGAAGCTACGCTTGCCGCGGTTGGTCCGTGGATGGGTGACTATCTTTACATACCAAGACCCCTCCGTGCCTCGGAAAGCACGTTAAACTGTTGGTCCCGGCTGTCATTCATGGATCTTTGACAGTCATTGCGGGTCGTCAGAAGCCCGAAAGTCTGACAACCAGTCTTACCAAAGTGTTTGGGGGTCCAAACACTTTGGTAAGACTGGTTAAACATAGTTGGGAAAAGGCTAGGCAGATGATGTACCGTTCAGTTGTGAGCGAATACTAGCGATTTTTATTCAGTTTTAGCACGAAGCGGTCAAAAATCTAAAAACTTTTTGGAAATTATGAAGTAACCCCGGGTGTTTAAAAATAATCTAAACATAAATAATTTGCATAGGCAATATTTATTTTTAGCACTATATTTTATATCCTGGTAGCATTGACTACTAAAATCTTTTCTGTGACGTGGACTTTTTGCTCTTGAGTAATATTTTATATAAGAAATCAAAATCAAAATCAAAATCAAAAGTCATTTATTCAAACTAGGCTGAGAATCAGCACTTTTCGAACGTCAAAATTACAAAAGACAGTCCCCCAAAACGCCCGCCCTTCACCACTTCCTAGTGCTTTCGCTGATTTTTAATTAATCTGTAAGATTTTTGGAAATACATTTTAAGGTTACTTACAAGCATTTTATTTCACAAGCTTGTTGTGGTCCTTCGAGCCGGATAACAAGCACTTTACTGTACACCATAAAGGTAATATTTTTGGAAATCCCACTAGCAATCCAACAGGCCATAATTTCATTATAGTTAAAAACTATAAAAATAACGAAAAACAACAATACATCAAACAAAAGAACGATAAATTAAACTCATTGCCACGTGTCGTATAGCTAGCTATATATCGATTTAAAACCAACAATAATTAATAATCCTTTCAACTCAATACGTTATTAATAGTCCGGTACCTGTTCCATAAACCTGCCAAATAACAAAAGGCCTGAAAATCCCCCTTGTTTATAATGTCACCAACAACGAAACAGCCGTTCATTGAATTCAAAATGCATATTCCACCGGTTATGCGATTCAATCGAATATTCGATGTGTAATCTCGATAGTCGGATACTGCATCGATATATCGGAATGAGCGTTGCTTCAAGTATGATTTGAGCATTGTGCTTTGATATTACGAGTATATTTTAGGAGGTATTATCGTGGAATTTTGTTTATGAGTGGTTTCGACTTGTTATACTAGCTTTTGTCCGATATTTTAAAATCATCATGATTTTCTTGCTCTTATCTCAATTTATTTGGGGTTGGCGCAACATGTCTTTCTCTTCCATACTTTTGTTGTAATCGTCATCCCGGTAGTCACCCCCTTTCAACTCATCATCTTTCATATCATCTCTCAAAAATCTTATTTTACAAAACATAAAAAGGCTATAAAGTTCCCACTGCTGGGATACAGGCCTTCTCTATGTGAGAGGGAATGGGCTGTAATCCACTACGCGGGCCCAGTACGGGTTGGCAGACGTCACATGTCTGTGAATTTTTGGTCCTAGGACATGCCGGTTTCCTCACGATATTTTTCTTCACCGTTTTTGAGAGCAACGATGATGAAGTAAAGCGCCTGCGTGGGTTCGAACCCACGTACAGCTTGTAAGTCGGGGGCATTACCACTGGCATTGCCGCTACATTATACTACTATATTTTATACAGATACTTGATACGTTATACCAAACTGTCTCATTAAGCACACTGGGCATCATTTATAGATGAAACCATAGATTGACAAAGCTGTCTATATCTTATCTTAGTAATAACAAATGAATGACAAAGGTCAGGCGTAACCTTATAAAAGTAAGATAAAAATGTGATTCATTTTTTATTTATCTATTCGTTTCTTGTTTTATGTCACGTTAACTTGTGAATTACTAACAGATCAATGAGCAAACATACCTCGGTGTTCTTCAAAAATGAGATCAAAGTTATTTGAAGCGTTTTTCTTTCTAAAAATAAAAAAAAAATAGTAGGAATCAATCAGTTTCTTGGGTACATTACCAGTCGACAGCGATGCGGAGGATTTTTTCGACGACATATTTATTTATTTTATATAGTTAGTTAATAAAAGGTTAGATTATTATATTTTTATTGCAATAGTTTGTTAGTTCATTTAGTATAAAAAAAGTTCATCTAGTGTATATATTTTTATCCTCTTTAATAAAGTATATTTTCTAGTTTCTATTTCTATATGAATACTGCAAATAAATACTAACATGACTTCGTTACTTGTTACAATTTACGATAAAATTTTGATGGCTATCTACTCTTTATCTAATAAGTATATTTTTTCTATGTTGCGTCATTGTCAACCGATATAATAAGTGATTTATAGAAATCGACATACTATTTCTTAACCGAAATACTTTTAGAAGTAATCTAGCTAAAATTCTGAATGATCAGCAGTAGATTCCGTATGCTTTATCAAATTATTATTATCATTATTTCTGACTCCCAAGATACAGGAAAATGCCTAGTTCGGTTGTCACCGTCCAATCTATTCTTGTACAAATTGTGATTATTAATAAATAAATTTGAAATTTAAAATTATAGGACCTGTAGGATAAAATACATAAACAAGAGTCTTGTTTCGTTATTTCTAGTTTTACTATTTTGTTCATACTATTTATGTTCCCTGATTACAATTACGTTTGCCATCTGTGTGTAAATTAAGTTGTAATCTGTGGAAAATGTAGTGGGTAGTATGTTTGTTAAGTTTATTTTTAAAGTACTACTGTTTCTTTTCCACTCTTTTCCTCTCGTGCCACCATATCAATAATAATAAAAATCCCAGTAAAAAGATCCCTTCATTAATATCAAATGGCAATGTTCTAGAGACTTCAAAGCTTATCAACACTTCCTAGAATGATACAAACTTGCATATCAGCAGACGTGAGACGAAGCCGTTGTACATACTAGGTATACTGTATGTGAGATAGATAAATGACTGATTCGAATATAGTTCCTTATTAATGAACAGTTTGTAGCGAAAAATGCGCTGTTCACCACTGTTATATGTTAGAGAGGGAGGTTTCGACTTTTCTCGTGCGGCGACAAGTCGCATGCGGCGGGTGACTAAAATTGACCGTAAAAATAAAAATGCTCAGTCGAAGGCAATTACCCGCCGTATGAAGGTCGACATTTTGATGCAAAATTAACTAGTTATCTTTTTATCGATCTGTGTAAAATATGGTGTGGCGGTGAAAACCGACCAGAGTGATCAGTTTCCATACAGCTGTACTTCTGAGGACTTAAAAAATGCCAGTGATAGGTACCTCGGTTGGCGTGGCTACGTACTGGGCCCAACTCATCTAACATAATGAAGAAGTCTATTGTTAGATGCCTATTCATTTGCGCGCCATGTAAGTAAAATACTGGTGTTCAGCTGCAACCGTTACATTGGAAACCAACCCCGACAACGTTGTGTAAAGGCTACACGGATTAAGATAATGATGGAATAATAACTATGATGATTAATGATAATTATGATAATAGACACCAATTTAGGAATATCATCTACCTTGCCTGACTGTTGTCTATTATAAAAATTAAGACTCTGACGAGAGCAAGGGAAGTGAGACTATTGGGGTACCTTTTAGCTTAAATAACAGCTTACACATAAATAATACATAAACATAACAATATAATATTCTAACTTAACTAAAACTATTAACAAACTTAATTATGGTGTCGAAAAACCTTTTATCTATGTACCTATCATTTTAATATTGAATTAATAAGTTACTTTACCAAGTTGAAAGTTCATCAAACTACAAAATAGTAATAAACAAAAACAATAGAATGTATCAGTGATTGAGTGTCAACGTTCAACCTTTCACACAGCGATACTGACGCTACACACGCCTGACGACTGATATCTTGACGTTTATAGTACGCAGACAAGAATAGCGGCCTGTTTGATGGACTTCTATTGCTAGGTCGTTGCATAAAAAAGCGGGATCACACGTAAAGAAACAGGTAAAACATGTAACCGTTTGCTTCCAAAGATCAACCTGCAGAGGTCTATACCGAGAGTTGGGCCCGAAAACCCGCTTCTTTATGCAAGCACACTGAAGTTACGTTGTTTTACATTATTATAACGAAATTGAAAAATTGTAAATTCAATTACTTTCGTCGTGTCTATAACGCGACAATTTGTCGGCCCAAACTTCGCCACTTCCACGGCATCGTCAGTGGCGAATTTTTTGGGACACAAAGTGCAGGATTGATTGGTGGGTCATCGTCATCCCCTTCGGACCTAACCAGTCCGAGTCGGGGTGCCCCAAGTCACGAGCTCGCTTCGCTCGCTCTTGCATCCTCACTTCTCAAGTTCAATCTGTGTGTTTGGTTGGTTCAATCTGTCTGTGTGTTGGGAATGAGAACAATGTTTGTTATCCTACTGTTAATATTAGTCGCAATGTCATTATTTTTAGCAGCAAAAAGTTATTCGCCCTTTAAGTTGTTAGTCACCTGGAAAATAATATTCCTTACAAGATTAGGCCACGGTATTTCTGTCTTCTTAATCGCTTTCTCACTGCTGAGAATTGTGACTACATTTCAAATTGTCAACGGACTATCTCCATCTTTTATGGGCAGTGGCCTGGTGGATTGCAGCGCTGATAGGTATCTCTAGTAGTCGAATATTTTACCAGACCACCGTTTTCGGCTTCATTCTGTAGATCATTTGCCCTCTATTTTTCCTGTCACCATTAGACATTCCGCGTGGTTGATACCTCTGCGGGCAATGTGACCGAAGTACCTCACGACATGTTGCAGGCAGGTTGTAGACAGTTTTTGTGCTTTCTTAATTGGAGTTGTTTAAGGATCGAAACGTTTGTGTTGTGGACGTTTGTGTGGTGGGCTGTCCATGCTATTCCTAATAGGCAGGGTAGAAACAAAAATACGCAAACGCCTACCTTTGGAATACCTTTATAAACATGTTCTAAACTAGTCACAAAAATACTACACATCACTCACAATTTATTTCCCGCTGAAGAATTTCAATTAGTATCGGACGTGACAAAACGTTCCAGCTGCAAATGTTGAAAATGCAAATAACAGTGTCCTCTCGATGTATTCAAAATATTGCAACTACAATATTAATGTGTAAAACATTATAACTGCATATTTATTTGCCATTCGATTTCGGTTCGTTTCACAGAATATATTTTAATAATCGTTTGAATTTTAGTTGTTATGTGCGTTTTATTGGTTTGAATATTGTGTTGCTTTATTATTATATTATTCCGTGTATTGGACTACCTGTATGGCTAGTTATAGGTGGGTACTTCGTTAGGGATAAGTACTACATATACAATACTAGCGATTACCCGAGACTTAGTTTGCGATTCAGGATGAAAAGTAGCCTACGTCCTTACCTAAGTCATGGTCTATCTGTGTGCCCTTCATTCAAATTCGTTCACCCGTTTTAGCGTGAAAGCGTAATAAACAAAGAGAATTACTTTCGCATTTATAATATTAGTTAATTAATTTGTGAGTATGTATGAAGGGAATAAGTAATCTTCGGAAATACGAACTACCTACTGATCAGATTCCGAAAATTCTTTCACTAATGGGAAGCTACAGTATTGTGTGTTGTCACAGGATATATTTAATGTTAAAACAAGAGATTTCACGCGGACATAATAATATGTAGTTGCGGGCAGAAACTAGTAATTTCGAAATGGATTATCCAGAAGAGACCACATAAAAAAAATCAATCCCTGTAAACTATAACCATTAAGCAGACTTATTTATGTGTTAAAGAACACCAAGAGAATATTATACATTTAATATTGGTTTGCAAAAGTATTAAGGAACGGTATCACTGCTAATTGTATACAAAAATTATAGGTGTTAGTAACATTTTAAGAGAAAGGTTTTGACAAATTGAAACAAACAAAGTGTTTAGGCAGAAGCTGCGTAAAAAAATAAAAGTAACTATTGTACAGACGCCACCACATCAAGCTACCCGAAACTGTAAAATTTTCCTAATCAACTTTGAACCTTATGCTTTAGCGTTAAAGTTGTAAATCTAGTAAAGAAATTTGACAGATTTTAGTAGCTTGATGTGCTGGCAAACCAGCAACTTATCATAAAACCAAACCACAAGACACCAATTTCATATATTTTAATTTTAAAACAGTTATCATCACATTTCCAACCAATAAAGTTGCATTTCGAGTTACGACGTTTTACATCGTTCTTTTTATTAGGGTCCCTCTCCATTAGCGGGCCCTCTGTGCTCAGTTAACGGCGACACCTTTATGAGAAAAGGCTCAAAGGATACGGTTTTATAGTCACAGCTTTCCAGCTCAGTCACTTACGTGTGTAAAGTAATTAAAAAGAATTGTGAAGGAAGAATTTTATATTTTATGTTATGTTATAGGATTACAGGAACAATCTGCGACTCCCAAATTCACGTTAAACTTATGGGGAAGATTTATAAAACAGTCAGTGATCATAATCAATCAACATAAATCATAATCGAGATTTTAATAATATTTTTTATGCTTATTCTATTCATCACTTTATAAAATTTCAAAGCTAGTATTTTAATTGTCAAAACATTACTATTTTGACGGGTTTTAATATAGAAACAAAAAAAAAATGATATTCTGACTAAGTTTCTGTTTTGCTATTTTATATTAGGTGAATCAAATATAAACAGGACTTTTTTTATTACTGGTTGCTGAGTGAAGTGACGCGCTTGGTGCTGTTGTATGTGTTAGGGGGGATCATCTAGGGGAGGGGCGTATACTGCTCCGGCTCACTTTAGTTTATTGCGCGCCAGTAGCATCATGTATGAGCAGGAGGTATATAAGTAAGGTATATAAGTCTGTTGAGCAACGACTTATCATAATTTTTTTAACACGGGAGGGCATAAAACCTTCCGAAATTTTGCATCCATTGACTCTACAGTTCGATAAGAATACGCTTTCAAGAACTCAAGTGTAGGAATGGCACAAAAAAAATTCAAGTGGAGGACGCCGTTTTCACACTGACCAGATAGTGGAATCATTTGTGTGCAATTGGCTAAAGGCATGACCGACTACATTCTTCGATACTGGCATCAAGAAACATCCCCTGCGCTAGGAAAAACGTGTTAATAGAAGGGGAGATTATGTAGAAAAATATAATATATATTTTTTTTACGAGTATAATAATACGTGCGTATTTTTTTTACTTAAGTCCGGTTTATATTTGATCCACCCACGTATTTTAAAAGCCTACAAAATAGTAATGTTTTGACAAATAAAATACTAGCTTTGAAATTATATAAAATTATCAATAGAATTAGATTAAAATATATTATTATCTCGATTATGATTGTAATAAATGTATGACTGGTCAATCCCTAGCATCAGTGGGATGAAACTGACAGCTCACTTAACGCAAGGTTTCACGGTGAGATTTTTACAGAATCGACCGGCAGGTTCTCTCATTCGGAATTTCCCAGTAGCAGCCCAAGGTCTAGGTGTGGCAATAGGCTCGCCTGCTATTCCACGGGACTTCACCATAACTCGCGTAATTTTGTTTTTGTATAGGCATGCTAACCCTTAGGGGAAAACAAAAAACAGACTCGTGTGGTGTTATGTTAAATCACAAACAACAAAACATAGCTGATAGCCAGCAAGTCTAGCCCTTATTCAGCACATGAAACAGTCGCATGAAACATCAACATGGCCTGAGTTGACACCGCATCATAAAATTAAAATGAAATACTTTTTAAAACATTCACCAGCACGCATGCAGCGTTTGTACAGTAGCTTTTACTCGTAGAAATATAATTTTAAATGAATTATCTTTCCCCGCTTACTACACGCTAGGTATTTTACATTATTTATTTTACTGTTGCGAAAAAATGTTTTGAATAATATTGCGTTACAAGCTTCGTGCGTGTAGGCAACATGGATTTTGCAGATCAACAATATGGCTTCGCTACATGTTTTATTACTTTCTGTGTTCCCTCAGACGGCGTAATGTTTTTGATTTTCCGGAATGAAAGTATCTTCTCTCCAGGTAATAAGGTGCTTCCATGTGAAATCTTATAAAATTCGGTTCTTTAATTTAGCCGTGACAGCGTACGAAATATCAACATAAGGTACACTTAGTGCTTTATTATTTATTTAATATTCTAAGCACACAAATGTAAAGAGGCGGAATTAACGTCTTAGGCATTTTCTATCAGACAACCTTTGGGTGATGAAGAGACAAACAGTGGTAGGTGCAAACATGAAAATTGATATTATTAAATATAAAGATACGCATAAAATTATTAAAACTTTAAATATAATATACAGTGTGAGTCTTTATAAAGTGCACATATTAAAAAGGGTGAAAATATAAACAATTTTATCGACGGAAAAAATGTAAAAAAAAATTTTTTTTTAATGGTAAAATATGGTAAAACTGGTAAATTTTCTTTAAAAAATCATGAATAATTAATTTATGAGGTTTCTTTTTCAAAAAATTATGGCTTTATTAGCTTGGCCTATTATTAGAGATCATTATTAATTTTGTTTTGTTTTAATATGACATTTAGTTTAAAAGTAGTAACAGTTTGTTTGCATGGGGTACCCAGACGAGAGTAAAAAAAAAATAAAAATTTAAATTTTTTTTTAGATTTTTTTTTAAATTTTTTCCGTCGATAAAACTGTTTATATTTTCACCCTTTTTAATATGTGCACTTTATAAACACTCACACTGTATATACCTAATTACATATAAATATAAGCACAAATAAATGTACACAAATGCACGAATATACTAAAAAGAAACAAGAAAAACTGTTGCGGTTTTCTCGTCGTTGACGGATACCCCGTTAGTTGTTGTAGGTAGCAAGCTATGTTACACCAAACCACTGTTAAGTTTAATAGTTTATTTGAGGAAACAGTTTAAAGCCTTCGTTGAGTTATCTGTGTATTGTTATTAGGTAGTTATCGACCCGCAAATTAGCGCGTGACGGAGTTTTAGTGACGACTGAATTCAAAATTGAGTGATTTGTAAGGTAACGTACTTTTGCTGTATGAGCATTATTGGCTGATGCCAAACAATGAGAAAACATTCGTCATCGTTTCATGTCATTGGTTCATGTGTTTGAATATAGTTATTCACACAAGCATCCTGTTTGCAGTATCCGGCAAACCGGATGCTTGTGTGAATACAGAACCCAGCATTGCATAAATATGTTAGCGGTCACGCCCTTCATACCTGGAGGCTTTTATTTAATTTTCATTTATTAATTTTTGCTTGAGTACCTACGTATAATTTTTTATTGTATTTCTTGGTATATTGGCGTTGCTAGCTGACATATGGCAAATAATTAAATTTAGTGTCCTGTGTCTTGTAATGTTAATTACTTTGCATACCTTGTATTGTATTCAGTCAAGTATTTTCTAACTGAACAGACAGCTGTGCTGCTGGGGAGTTTGTTGCGCCACTTCTTCTTCCCAGCGAAAGCACTAGGAAGTGGTGAAGGGCGGGCGTTTTGGGGGACTGTCTTTTGTAATTTTGACGTTCGAAAAGTGCTGATTCTCAGCCTAGTTTGAATAAATGACTTTTGATTTTGATTTTGATTTTGAATATGTATATTTAAACACGTACACCACTAAACGGGATCCTGCAAAAACCGTTCCTGCAAACGGGATCTTACCGTGGGAAAGAGCCTTTACGCTGTTTTCCCCACCGTATCGGGTCCCAACCTCTTCGACATAATTGAATACGTAATACAATTCATAAATAACTTTGTTCTAACTTCGTTAACAGCCCTTTGTGGAGTACCTTGAACGATTTACATACAAATCGCATGCGCATATTCTCTAATTACTTTTAAAAGTTATAATTAATGAATTATACTTCGGTTTTCAGGGATTTTGGGGAATTAATTTGTTGTGGAATTGTGTGTGGATTTGATGTTTGGGCAGTCGGGCACTTCAGTTAATTGTGTAGTGGCATGGACTGTCCTGTGTTACCCGACGCAAGTTTAATTAGCAATTGTGTTTTCATTATCTATCCTGCCGGTCCATTCTGTAAAAATCTCACCGTGATATCATAAGTGAAGTGAGCACTTAATAGTGTTAATCCCTAGCCATGAAGGAATGACAGAGCTCACTTCCCGCTCACTTCATCTAAGTTTTTGTGTTTTTGTTTTATCAAGTGAGATTTTTACAGAATAGCACTGCAGCACCCTAATTGTATAACACGTAATCCATCACATTCTGAGTCATTTTTAAGGATATTGCTAATCCATTGCTTTATATGTTCCAAAAATTAGTGCTCAACAACATAAATAACGCAATGTATGTTTTTGAACTGTCAAAATAAAACCCGTTGCTAATGATTATGAATGAGTGTTACGCAATCACCCCACAAGCCTTTAGTGAGGGTCTGAGACTAGTAGCTGAAGTCCGTGTCTTGCTGCGATTAGGTGAAAACTTAGATACATGAAAACCCAGTAAAGACCTGCGGAATTTTTGGGCAAACCAAATTACCTACTTCTCCACTAAGCCAGAGTAGGATTAGTATTCTCCTTACATAGGTATTTCACACTTTTTTTTTCATCAAAGGAAAGTAAAGTAAGGATATATTGAAAGACATCTCAAATTGAAACTGGCAAAAGTAATTTGGAACGCAATCATTCGTAAATAAGTACACAACGTTTTGTGGTTTCGCTCGTGCGACTTGTAATGTTAGAATTGGTGTCGTTTGTTCGTGTTTAATTTCTATTGACTCTCTTCCTGTTTACTTTACATTTCAGAGTAACAGCTTATGATAGATGACAATTTTTCAAAGAAATCGTACCTAAATTTGTGAATAAAAACGGTGTTGTTAATTCGGATACCTAAAAAATAAAAACAATAAATACATCTTGTATTTTTGAATCTTCGAGTTGTATTTGGCAGTAATATACCTATTATACTCATTCGCTAATAATCTTATGACTTACTATTCTGTATATTATTTACAAAAACATCCAAATCAAGAACCTCCTCCTTTTATGAAGTCGGTAAAAAATGTTTAAAAGATATCTACCACTCAAAATATTTTAGTAATAAGTACAAAGAAAAACGTAGTGTCACTTTTGGAACTTGGATTTTATTACGCGTGATTTTTATTAGACGTGATAAACGTATCTTCTCAGTATTTAAATCTTTGTTTTCTTGGAGTTTCCATACTAGTATCAAGTATTTTCAAATCTTTTTGATTTTTGACGTTTGAATCTAGTCGCAATCTCATCTCAGAGACGATCAATGTCAAAAACTTGTCAAAAATGTAGGGAAATTAGAGATATTTTTGACAGACTGAGACTGAGATAAAACTATGAACATTCTTAAAATTACGAGAAGAATGAGTTAATGAAAACGTCTTCTTTTACTTGCGGTCAGAATTAAACCAAGCTCCTGACAAAGTTCATATTTCTTTTCAGTTTTTTTATACCTACTACTTACTTGCTTGTTCCTCAAACTTCATAGGCCTACACAAAGTGACATTCTCATTTATTTCAATTAAGCCATTTATAGTCACTTTTGAACTGTCAAAGAGTCGATCAGTTAGTGAGAAAGTTAAAGCTAGTTGCCCACTCCAAAACGTATATCTCTAGAAGAAGGATGACGCGTGCTTTACTTTTGCTGACACTACTCGTCTTCATGCACAATCACAGCGTGTTTGAACACTTTTGGTACCACAAGAAAGAGACAAAAATGCTTTAAGTAAGTAGTTTTTATTCAAATATAGGATAGTTAAGTTAGTAGTCAATTTGATAAACAGAACCTAAAACTTTAATAATAATATGAACTAACCCTAAAACACGTACAAGCAGCGATGTTACTCTAATGTGAGCCCCCTGAGGTTTGCGGTCCGACTAGAAACACAATCTTCATAACGTATGGCAGACCGGGGACTTGGCATTTATACTAGCTACTGTATATTATAGGGGAAACATTGTGAATATAGTGTAATTATTTCAATGAATTGAACGTATTTTATAGTTTAAATAGAACGTACCTAGCGACGATAATTTATACGAGTACGACAGTAAATTAAACTTCCATCCATCCTCCTCCATTCCATCGATCAGGTTAAGCTACGCTTGCCGCGGTCGATTCGTAGAGGGGTGACAATCTTTATACACTGAAACCCCTCCGTGCCTCGGAAAGCACGTTAAGCCATTGGTCTCGGCTGCCATTCATGGATCTTTGACAGTCGTTACGGGTCGTCGGAATTTCTTGCTAATAGGAGTAAAGTTTTTATTGTTAATAAACGTAGGCCTTGTTGTGAAATCTAATGGTGTAGAAATACAGCCTACCTTATATTTCACGTTTGATATAATTATTATGACAAAATGACAGTTGATTTTAGATTAGTAAAAGCTTTAGGTAATGTGTGTTTTAGGTAATAGGTATGTGCAATACTAATTTGATATGCTCATTGTGTTTGACCGTTGAATTCCCGCCATTTATATCTGTCACTTAGTAAGAGTTGGATCGACTAGTTCGAAATCCGAATAGTTGCGATTAAATTAATCGAGTCGACTCGACTGAATCGATTCATATCGCTGCATTGAAATTCGTGTTCGATGGCGTAGAACTTTGGAAGGCGATAGATTGCTGCCGTTTTGTTAATTCACCTGTATTGAGTTCCTAGAGGAAACTGAAGGCAACTAAGGGGATTATAGATGTAGCTTTCGTTTCGTCATTTATTGGGTTGTTGCATAATTTTTTTCCCACTTTGAAATAAAACTCACAATATTGTTAAATTTATTTATATAAAGAATTAATCGACAATATAATTACCTTTATAATCGAGAACATGTAACCATCTGCTAGGCAAAGTTTCAATACCTTTAGCCCAGAAAGAAGATGGCTGGGAAGCAAAGAAACAGGAAAGGTCATTTTTTAAGTCGTCAGAATTTTCAAATTTCTTTTTACGAAGATCCTGTTTTAAAGCCCGGAAAAGATGGAAGTCGGATGGTGCTAGGTCAGGGCTATAAGGTGGGTGAGGAATCGTAGTCCAGCCGAGCCTCTCTAGAATTGCACGGGTTAACTTAGCCACATGTGGTCTCGCGTTATCATGAAGTAATGATACTTCAAGACGTTTTCGCCGTTTCTCTTTAACAACGTTCGCCAACTTCTGAAGTTGATTCACGTAGGCTTCGGCATTAATATTCTGATTGTCGTCAAGTAACTCCCGAAACAACATTTCTTTAGAATCCCAAAAAACCTGACAGGAGACGCTTTTGACCATGCGAAGTGCTTTTTGGCTGTGTTGGTGGTTGTTTATCGGCAGGTATCCAAAAGGCCTTTCGTGTATCGTTTTCATACAAGATCCAGGATTCGTCGCCGGTGATAATCGACTCGAGAAAACTCTTCCTTTGCGGGCGCAACAGCAGACTTTCACAAATGCTGACACGTACTGCACGTTGGGCATCGGTCAAAGCGTGAGGCGTCCATCTTGACAAAACTTTACGGTAACCCATGGACTGCAGATGCCGATCTATGGTAGTATAGTGATATTTTAAAGTTTTCTCTAAATCTCTGGTGCTAGAATCCGGATGCAACTCAAGCTCACGCCGCAACGCTTCTTCCTCAAAAGTGACGAGTCGGCCAGTATGAGGAATATCTTTTAGACTTGTGTCTCCTTTATCAAAGCGTTGAAACCAATTTCGTACTGTGCGATCGATAGTAGTATTTGAGCCAAAAGCGGTGTTGATCTTATTTGCCGTTTCCCTCGAACTGGTTCCCAATTTGTGTTCGTATAAGTATATCGCTCGAAGATGTTGTTGATCCATTTTTAAATTTTGATTGAATCTTAGTAACAAGCCACCGCCTTATACACGAAAGTTACGAGAACAGTCTACCACATCCTAGATTTATTCTAGAAAATTCCTGAGACTCCTGGAAATATCAAGGAAATTTAGAAGTGGGAAAATAATTATGCAACAACCCAATATAAAGGCTATTTGTGAATTAAGTTCAGTTTTATAGCTTGGGTTTGACGGCTTGGTGGTACAGAGAAAGTACGAATCCGTAAGAGGAAAAATATAGTATATTTTCGCGGAAAGCAGAAACTTTATAAATGATTGGTCAGGAAATAGATCGTGGGCTATCCTAATCATTAATACGGAAATACCTACTTCCTTTTGGGAAACTAAACTTTGTTCATACTTATATGGAATTAGATACTTTTTTAATCTAAACTTCCAAACTAATGTTATAACGAGATAAAATTGGTTGTTTGTAAGAGGTATATGTGGAATAACTGGATCCGATAAAAAAATATTTCTCTGATAGAAGGCTGCACTATGTCGAGTGGACAGGATATGTTTTTTCCAATCAACTCAGCCAATCACAGGACCTAAAATATCATAATAATAGTTTAGAAGTAGAAGGGCTCTTTGCCAAAGAGCCCATGCATGGAAGTACAAAGTAGGTACCAGCATCATCATCATCCCTAGCCTTTTCCCAACTATGTCGGGGTCGGCTGCCTGCTGCATCCGGTTAGACAGGAAGCCGGGCCGGGGGCGACCCGAGGGAGTCGAAAATACTGGTATTCAGCTGAATACCAGTATTTTACATGGAGCGAGTGCCTATCTGACCTCCACAACCCAATTACGGGGTAATACGATACCTCTTGGTAAGACTGGTTTTCAGACTTTCGGGCTTCCGACGACGGCGGCGGTAACCACTCACTATGTCAATTAGTTATGATGCACACTAAACCTCAATTAAATAAGCCGAGATGGATCGTGGGACACCCCGTTGCAATGAAGTTCCTTTTGCTGTATTTTATGGTATTCAATAACAGGCACAAAATGATCCCCCCCGCACGAAGCGATTGACTTGTGTTAACCAACTTTACAAACACGTTTTGAATGTGTGCGTGAAGACGAGTAGTGTCAGCATATGAGACACACTCTTCCGACTTCACCATTATATCGGGCGATACCGAGAGCTCCTGCGCTTACACACAGATTCACAGCGTGTTAATTAATATACTTGGTAACCACAAGTGCAGCGCGCGTCGCTTCGTGAGTTAAAAATACTGTAACAACGTTTTAGAGTACCGTCAACTGTGGCATATTTATTTTCCATGAGCAACATTACCGATGAATACTGTATGTACAGACGCCAGAACATCAAGCTACTACAATCTGTCAAATTTCTTTAATTGATTTTCGCTTAAGTATAAGGTTCAAAGTTGATTGGGAAAATTTGACAGTTTCGGGTAGCTTGTGCTGGCGCGTACATACTTAAATACCTCTCGATTATAAAAATGATTAAATCTGCTATTGTTTCGCTTTGATATTATATGGCAACAGATTTTTAGCAACTGAGAGAATTACATTATTTTTAGTATATTGCAAACCTGAATATAATTTTCAGAATAAGTAACTGAATCGATTCCAATATTTATTACACTATGTTATATTTTGTCCCAAAAATATTTAAAAATATTAACAAGTTGGACACCGAGCGACACCAAGTACATATCCGCAATCATATGCGTACAACACAAGTCACAGCCGGTCGGCCGGCGGCGCGTGTTAAGTGGTAGGTAACCAACTTTTTGTACGGACAATCAGATAGCATAACAAGCTTATAACTTCGTGATTTTTCATGATACAGCTTTGAAATTTTGTACATAGATTCTTTACATAAAAATACTAGACACGTATTTCGGGTTTCCCATATACTAAAAATAATATTGTAAGTATAAGTACAGTACTCATGGGTAAAGTTGCTCAAGGAAAGTAAAGATGCCACAGTTGACCGTAACTAAATGATAAACAAGTGTCGTGACGGTCTAAGCCACGGATGTCTAAACTTTTCGCGGTATAGCTGTCATTCGCCAAGTATAATACAGAGGATAACGTGCGATAAGGAACTCCGTTAGAATAAGTAATTTATAGAAATTAAACATTAGATAATGTATGAGAGAAACAAAATACCTACCTAACATGTTAATAAGTTAATCATTGCTTATTGAAGTGTAATGAGTTGGTATATCAAGTTATGGTTATGTCTTAACTTAGTTGTTACGGTACAACTTTAAGCTAAGATTCAAGCACGCGTCGGTGGACATGTTGGGTTAAGTGAAAGGCGATTGGAGATTTTACAACAGAAATTAAGGAGAGAAAGAAAACGTTTTTATTTGGGACACACACAGGCAATACAAAAACCGGCCAAGAGCGAGTCGGATTCGCGCACGAAGGGTTCCGTACCATTATCTATAAAAACGGCAAAAAAATCATGTCTGTTGTATAAGAGCCCCACTTAAATATTTATTTTATTCTGTTTTTTCATCATCTGCGAAAATTTCAACTGTCTATGTATAACGGTTCATAAGATACAGCTTGGTGACGACAGCGTGGACAGACGGACGGACAGCGGAGTCTTAGTAATAGGGTCCCGATTTACCCTTTGGGTACGGAACCCTAAAAAGTAAAAAAGGAGCATTGAAAACTAACAAAGTTACACTAAAACCACCAGAAAAAACAAAGACCTGTGCGAGGCCAAAAAGGCTCCTATCTCAGCACGATGCTGCGATATTTAAAAAATAAATACCGCAGCGCTGGTATTCTGATGGGGCCCACTGTTACTACGCCACGGACACTCCTACGGACGCCTATAAAACCCACTATGGGTTAATATGACCAATGAATCAAATAAAGTAGTTGTGCTTCAGCGGTGATGGCCCCGTCTTTCAAGTTGTAGATCGTGAGCTCGAAGCCAGAGAGACGCTTTACTTTGAGTTAATAATTTCATCACCAATACTGTCAAAACGGTAAAGGAAAACTTTGTAAGGAAACTGGGGTATCCTAGAACCAAAAATTCGAAGGCATGTGACATCTACTAACCCGCACTGGGCCCGCGTGGTGGGTGATGAGCCCACTTTCTCTCGAAGAGAGGAGACATGTGTCCTAGCAGTGGGAACATTTTTAGGCTAATTTACTAACAAATGCTCACCATTTGGTTACTAAAAAATACGAGAACGAGGTGAATGTGAATGAAAGCTCCTACGTGAAAGTTCGCAGAGCCTGAGTTCAGACATGCCACGATTTATCGTCTTTATATTGATTCTCTATGGTAATAAAGTCTTTACGAAAAGTATTATAATTATTATTTTTTTACAATACCAGCCGTGCGATTCTGTAACCATCTCACCGGGAAAGCTTGGGTGAAGAGAGCGTGGAGTGAGCTGTCATTCGCTAGGGACTAATACTATTAAGTACTCACTTCACTTATGATTTCACGGTGAGATTTTTACAGAATCGACCGGCTGCGGTGATCTTTTGAAAATTAAGGCCACTAATCAAATTAGTAAGTGTACTAGTGGACCACGCAAGTTAATGTAGAATTCATTAACATATATGTTATGCTAATTTGGGTATAAGATAAGTATCAAGGATCCTACGCTGATAAAAACAAATCAAGAATTTTAAATCTCATATAGGGTAAGAGGGGGTGGTCTGGTGGGGATGGTGCTCACTTAAGGAAAAGGCTTTATATTCTCGTTATTAATATCTTTATTTTAAAATTAGGATAAAATAGCAATATATTAACTATCCAACAATCAATATTCCTGAACAAAATTTATGAAACTTTTATTAATTTTAATTAAAAAAATATTGAAAAAAAGGACAGGTACAGCGCCATTACCCCTGACGATGGGTAATGGCGCTCAAGCAACGGGGTAATGACGAGAAAACCTATGTATGCAAAACAAACGAATAAAATAAATTTTAACTTTAATAGCTAAACCAACAAAAACATACACCAACAATATTAGATCAGCGCGACCGAAAATAAACAAGTGCACTTCTTTATCTCCTGCTGCGATCGAACTAGCCAAACTTGTCACTACCTGCTTACACGTCACTTCCCCCACACTTCACTCCTAGTCCCATATTTTTACGCAATGTGGTTGCCAAGATATAGGTATGAACGCCATTACCCCGTGAGCGCCACTACCCCGGTTTCCCTTAAGTGAACTGTATCATTTTCTTATGTGAAATAAAGATTCTTTAAACCTAAATAAAGAGAGAAGATAGTGTGCATGTATTAGCTAACTTCTTTAAATTAAGAGCAGGATCCTCTGGCAGGGTTCTACAATAGTCCGCTTTCCTCTCCTCCCTCACATGGCAGCCCACAGGAAACTCCCCGATGTTATGATTAATAATTCAGGAGGGACGGAACATACCTAACTTAATCTCACATAATGAAATAAACTTCCACCGTTCAAGTTATTTGTTATCGTAGCATTACATGCTGAGTTCGAACTTAGCTGCGGTTTCTCAACACTAAGTATTTTCATTATTCACTTGGCCGTTAAGTTATGTTCAGGAATTTAATTAAACATTTTAGGAAGTTTCTTTTTTGGGGGCTGACTTTGTGGTCCTGTTATAAGTGGGTTGGTAAAGAATATAAGAATAATGGAAACCTACATGTATTACTTCATGTGGAGCATTGCTAGTGCTACTCCTCCTTGATTGACCGAATAAATCTCGACATCAGAGCCATCTGGTCCGATGTCCAATTTTTGCCAAAATCACTTTATAACCAAATCGAATGTAAGTATAGTATTCATTTTCTCTTTCTTTCTAGACAATTTTTATCTCAATTAATTCCAAATTTTGTTTACGTAGAAACGAGATAAGACCTACTTATTACATTATTGGTCCTTGATTCTCAAATAACCAAGCATAAATAATTATAGCCGTTTTCTCCTCGATCTTCAAAGTTATGAAACAATGATTAATTTGGAATTCTATTTTTGCTTTCGTGAAAAGTTGCAAAGATGGATATCGGATCAGATGGCTCGCGCCTCGCACAGCAGGCTAATTGCGTAACACACTATCAGTAGCAAAGTTTCATTTTGACAGTTCAACAATATTCATTGCGTTATTTACGTTGTTGAGCAGACACATTTTTCGAACATACGGAGCAATGGATTAGCAATATGCTTCAAAATGATTCAAATTGAGAGCAAAGGTCACAGCTCATTGAAGCCACCCGGCACCCACCCTGCACCGCCTCGTCGCACGGCGTCCACTCGTTGTCGACAGGTGATCCACGGGTGGACGCCGCGTTATCACCTATAAACGTCGCGCGATCAAACAGTGGACCTCGCGTCGTCAACCAGTGGACCCCGCGCGGTCAACGAGTGAACACCGCGTGGTCAACGAGTGGACGTCGATTGGTCCACGAATTTTCGATTAGTCTGTTAACAATTGGCACTAGGTCTACACGTGTGTTTCGTAATGTCAAATTTTACAAACCGTGAATTGAATGAAGGAAGGATGGGGAGCGGCGCATCGCCAACGTATCGTCCTCGCGTGAATCATTCGCGGGCAGCGCGCGCTCTACTCGGGACCCGCACGTTGGCAACGCGCAGTCAACGCAAGGCAAGCATGCGAACTGCGAGTTGTCACCGAGTGGTCCACCCGCCGTCCGCGCGTGGAGGGCTTACGACCGAGGCGATCCGGTGACGCTACGGAGTTGATGTAGTGAGCGCATACCCATACCAGTCCATATAAAGAATACTAGGCGCAGGAGGCGAGGCGGTGCGGAGTGGGTGCCGGGTGGCTCTAATGAGCTGTGACCTAAATAGTGTGTTACACAATTAGGGTGCTGGTCTTTTTTTTGGTTTATTTAATTTCTTTTGGTTGTTTGTAATGTAACTTTGTTAGTTTTAAATGCTTCTTTTTTAGTTCTCGCATTGATCTTACCAAGGGTTTTTTTTTTGGTTATAGATCACGCCGGTTTTCGATCTTTTGTTAGTACCTAATATAGATATGCTTTTTTTACTTTACATTTGAGACGTAGGTATTTTTTGCAACGAACCATTGTCATTTCGTGTCCAAGATCTCTCTTCTAAATAAAAATACTAAAAGCTCTCGACAAAAAGCGCCACACACGAAACATATTTGAACTCGTCTCGATCGTGGATCGCACTGCCTATTTGACTAACAAATTCTCCCATTGTTTGTCTCGGATCAATGGTTTGCCCCACTCGTTAACGGAACGCCATTGCTACCACTTTTTTTTTTATTTTTTTTTTTCATAAAAAAAGTTTTACGTGTCCCTAAAATTAAGTAACAATGTGACCTTTTTGGTTTTATTTGAATTTGAAAAAAGGCTGGAAAGGTTATGTGTGAATTAGATTTTTCTATTGAGCTTGAATACTCTCCTTTTATTAAAAACCGGCCAAGTGCGCGTCGGAACACGGACAGGTTCCGAAGTTGGAATGAATTTATCCTAAGAACAAACTTCACATTGTAGTTGAAAATCATGTTCTCCCATACATTGCAAGTGCAAATGTAAGTTATTCGACTATTACTCGTAAAACTGTAAAGACTATCTTCTTATCTGTGATAGTTTTCCTTTTAACTTAACTTTAACTTAACTTTTAACTATGATTTTTTTCACACATCACAAAAACAACCATTTTAAAGCTTAATATTTCACAAAAGTATCCCTGAATCGAAACATTGTTTTCACAAACCCGCAATATTTTTGAAAGACCTATCCAGCGATACCCCACAATATGGGGTAGACGAGAAAAAAAATATCTCCACTTTATGCGTAGAGGAGGTACCCTAAAAAAATTTTTTTTTTTAATGATTTTATTTCACCACTTTGTCGGCGTGATTAATATGTATATCCATGCCAAATTATAGCTTTCCAGTACTAAGACTCTCTGAGCAAAGTCGCAGACGTACGGACGGACAGACGGACATGGCGAAACTATAAGGGTTCCTTGTTTACTACGGAACCCTAAAAAGGAAACTGCCTGATTTATGGTGGAATAAGATGTCAGTTCTTCATCTTTTTCTACTCTTATCAAGTTCAATTTTAGTGCCCAATTTCGGGCAGTTCTGGATTGAATATTCCTGACCGCGTTAAAGCCTAGGGTTAAATGAGATGAAATTGTTTATTCTGTAAATTGAATATCAGAATTACTTTTCCGTCATAAAAAAAGCCCTGACAGAAGAAGTGGCGAAGTAAACTCAGGTGTCAAAGTCTCTTATAAAGGCCAGAGATAATCTTGGCCAGATCAGAGCCAGCTAGAACAAGTTGCCAAAAAAGAATATCAACAGTGCTATTCTGTAAAAATCTCACAGTAAGAACTTAGGTGAAGTGAGCGGGAAGTGAGCTGTCATTAGGGATTAACACTATTGACACTGCTCACTTCAAACTCACTTCACTTACGATTTCACGGTGAGATTTTTACAGAATCGACCGGCAGCACCCTAATTGCGTAACACACTATCTATCATAATCGGAATCATTTTGAAGGATTTAGCTAATCCATTGCTTCATATGTTCGAAAAATTGGTCTACTCAACAACATAAATAACGCAATGAATGTTGTTGAACTGTCAAAATGAAAGCCATTGTTACCTACTGTTAAACCCAGAATACACATACCTGTAACTTGTACAAAAGCATGCAAGTAGCTTGCATACCTTGTGCCATAACAACTTTTTGATTGGTGAATATCATAATGTCACGCAAGCTACTTGCACACTTTTGTGCAAGTTACAGGCATGTGTATTACGGGCTAGTGTGTTACGCGATTACCCCGCTGTACCTATTTCTGTCTATTAATTTATTATCCCAGCTTTAATTCCTCTAGCTTCGCATTGTGTAAAATAATCACTACATAGTATAAAACAAAGTCGCTTCCGTCTGTCTGTCCCTATATATGCTTAGATCTATAAAAGTACGCAACGGATTTTGATGCGGTTTTTTTTAATAGATAGAGTGATTCAAGAGGAAGGTTTTTATGTATAATACATGCATAATATAGTAGAGAAACACTGATAACTTTAGAGGTTTCTAATGTGATGTCGTAAATAAACACATTTTTTTGCACTTACATTGTAATCGCTGGCTGAACCCGTCGAGGCAGATCAAAATAATGTACTACAGTATTGTACACCTTAAAAAGGTCTACAAAAAAGTCCGCGATGGTATATGTCTATCTCTTAGGGATAACCCACAATAACCATTTTTTATCCTATACTTTTTACGAGAAATAATGGCTCTAAAATTATCAGTTTCTCCATTGCACCCGTGCGAAGCCGGGGCGGGTCGCTAGTAGGTAATAAATAATAATAATAATATTCCACAACTTTCACACAACGCCATCTAGTCCCAAACTAAGCAGAGCTTGTGCTATGAGTACTAGACAACTGATAAACATACATAATATATATTTCTAAATACATACATATTATAGATAAATTACACCCAGACAAAGAACAAATGATCGTGCTCATCACACAAACATTTGTCCTGTGTGGGAATCGAACCCACGACCTTGCGTATAGTAGTCAGGGCCACTGACCACTAGACCAACAGGCCTGCCTGTAAAAACACGTGCCTTTGCATCATTTCTAAGAAATCAAATCCATCTTAAGCCAGCTTTATCGCTGACACATTAGCCAGGTCGTTATGCAGTTTTACGGTCTTAAAGCTGCTAAGTAATTACCATGTTCTTTTGTCGGCACTGGGCAGAGCTGCCGGTCGATTCTGTAAAAATCTCACCGTGAAATCATAAGTGAAGTGAGCTTGAAGTGAGCAGTGTCTTGAAGTCAATAGTGTTAATCCCTAATGACAGCTCACTCCACGCTCACTTCACCCAAGTTTTCACTGTGAGATGGTTACAGAATCGCACGGCTGCTTTTAGTCTTCTCCTTTATTATCGTAGTGTCGAAGTTAGGTAGGCTTGTATTATTAGACACGTATTTTACGTTCTTTTATTCGGAAATCTTACAGCTAAACTCATACAGTGCTTTTAAACAATAAGAAATTGATGGCCATTTACAAGTTTCCACTGATAAATTATGGACTTTCTACCTCGTGGCTAAATAATACTAGCCGCACGGGTCTATCAAGTTACGCTTGCCACGGTCGATCCGTGGATGGGTGAGCATCCATTCATATCCGAGAGCCCTCCGTGCCTGGGAAAGGACGCTAAGCTGCTAATCCCAGATGTAATTCGTAGATCTTTCAGTTTTGATAGAAGTTCTTGATGTAAAGACAAATAAAGGTTTGTCGTTGTGTTCGTAAGTCTGTCGACCAGTCTTATCAGGGATACCCCCTGATAAGACTGGTCGACACGTTTACCCAGACACGTATTACCCAGTTACTGGATTGTGGAGGTCAGGCAGCCAGAGGCTCCGTGTACAATACTGGTATTCAGCTGCATCCGGTTAGACTGGAAGCCGACCCCAACATAGTTGGGAAAAGGCAGGCAGATGACGACAAAGCCACGTCTAGCGTGTACGGGTATGACCAGCACCCTAATTGCGTGACACGCATTCAGTCTCAATCTGAATAATTTTGAAGGATATTGCTAATCCATTGCTTCATATGTTCGAAAAATGTGTCTGCTCAACAACGTAAATAACGCAATGAATGTTTTTGAACTGTCAAAATGAAACCCGTTGCTACTGATAGTGTGTTACGCAATTACCCCGCAGTAGATCATTCATTTAGATTTCATAATTGGCAGTTTCTAGTTCTCCAGTTAGACGCAAACAAAAGTGTTTAGGTACCGTCAACTGTGGCATCTTTACTTTCCATGAGCAACGTTACCAATGCTGTATGTACAGACGCCAGCACATCAAGCTTATACAATCTGTGAAATTTATTTAATAGATTTTCAACTTTATCGCTAAACCTTTAGGTTCAAAGTTGATTGGGAAAATTTTACAGTTTCGGCTAGAGTGATGTGCTGGCGTCTGTACATACTTAAATATGTTTCGATTAAATCGATTATAAATATTATTTATCTACAATTGTTTCGCTTTGATATTATATGGTGGCAACAGATATTTAGTAATTGAGAGATATAAAGTCGACTGGTAGAAAATACCTCAGGCATTAAGTCCGCCTTTCTACAGTATTTTTTTTTTTTACTTGTTGAGCATAAAGTTTTAATAAATAAAATAAGTAAATATATTAGTAAGTACAGTCAGAGGTAAAGTTTCTCAAGGAATGTAAAGATGCCACAGTTGACCGTACCTATTTTATTTTTGTATCCATATACTCGTAGTAAGTACTGTTGTTTAGAAGTTGTTATCACTTATGTATACATATGTATTTAATTACAAAACTCGGTTATCTGTTAAAGGTGGAGCTATTTTAAAATGACTTCGGATATACTTTTGAGTTTTTTGCGCACAAGTAGGTAAATAGCATTCAATCTCATGATAACGTATTTGAAAATAGGTTAGTAACATAATCACCTAATTTTTTACGGCCATGTTATCGTGTCAAAGTAGCCAACAATTTTTAGCTTAAAATATAAAAAAGTTCTTAAGTATTTCTTACGCTAATTAGTTCGGATTGATTTATTAAAGTAGTGTAAGATAAGAAAACCCATAAACTGGCACGCTAAAAAGCCTTTTAGTCATAAAAAACAACCACGAATTTTGTTATCAAAAACCATTAAAAAGTTTAAAAACCTTTTATTCAACATTATTTATTATACTTAAAACCGAACTTAAAAACCCCGTTTATAATCAAAATATAATAGTTAACCGCTTCCCCTTAACTTAAATCCAACTTATCAGTTAACGTGAACCAGTTGGTTAAGTTCACCGAGGTTAACAACCCCGCTCCCGTATGCTTGTGCTTTTTTTCTTTTGTCATCTTATGGCGTTTGTTGTTTTTATATAGTAGGAACTATAACTAGTAACATATTATTTACTTTTTCGTGCTGGTAACTTTACCTGTTACGAAGCCCACCTACCTATTTGTTTTTTTTTACATCGGTTCGTACAGACGCCAGCACATCAAACCACCCGAAACTGTAAAAAAATCCCAATCAACTTTGAACCTAATGCTGTAGCGATAAAGTCGAAATTCTATTAAATAAATTTGACAGATTGTAGTAGCTTGATGTGCTGGCGTCTGTAAATGGGTACCTACATCGGAAGTAAGTTGTCTAGTGTGGGCTAAAAATAAGACATTTATTTTTCTATTTTCGTAATGCTGTTTTATGTTTTCGATAATGACTTAAGTACCTATTTAGGTAGCTACTAGGTACTTATTTTCTTGGAGGCAAAAAGGTTCATGTTTTTTGTATCATCATCATCTGTCTAGCCTTTTCCCAACTATGTTGGGGTCGGCTTCCAGTCTAACCGGATGCAGCTGAATACCAGTATTTTACATGGAGCGACTGCCTATCTGACCTCCACAACCCAGTTACTGGGTAATACGATACCCCTAGGTAAGACTGGTTGTCAGACTTTCGGGCTTCTGACTACCCGTAACGACTGTCAAAGATCTACGTATGACAGCCGGGACCAACGGCTTAACGTGCTTTCCGAGGCACGGAGGGGCCTCGGTATGTAAAGATGGTCACCCATCCACAGACCAACCGCGGCAAGCGTAGCTTAACCTGATCGATCGCGCTGTGCGGCTGTTTTTTACATAATGTTTGAAAAATTATTACAGCCAATTTATTTTTATAATTTTTTAACTATTTACACTAAGTACTAAATTAAAAGACTAAGTAACTAAATAAATGATTAAAAAACAAAAGGATATTTAGGCGTCGAAGTACTCGTTCGCAAAGCTGTCATCCGGAAGCGTGCCCAGAAGACTGGCAGCTATGCCACGTTAAATGGCAATGCTATTACTTTGGCCAAAGAACGACCCAGCCCTCTGAGTCACGTGAAGTGTCGGTTAGCCGGCGAGCAATTTCCTTCAAAGGAAATATTATATTGACAATTAATATTATGAAAAATAAAATTGTGTAGGATTAAAACATAATAAATATCCAAATTGAGAACCTCCTCCTTTTTTGAAGTCGATTAAAAATAATAATTTCTTTTTTATTTTAAAGTTTCATGTAGATGACATACAGCTATTTCGTCACTCCCTCTCAAGCCTCTTTAGCTCAGTGGTAGAGCACTGGTCTCGTAAACCAGGGGTCGTGAGTTCAAACCTCACAGGAGGCACATGTCAATGTAACTTTTTACAATGCTCCTACATTTTTGTATGGTTATTTTTGAAATGTTTTCTGTTTTTCAAATATATAAGGTCCCATTAAAATAGGTGGACAAACTTTTACAAATCATTCAGACCACCAAAATAAGGACAATGGTAAAAAAAAAAATAAGAAAAATGCATTAGATACTTTAAAAAAAAAAAAAATCAGTTAGCGAAAATGCACTAAACATTTTGGTTACCCAATGCATAAACACATCCATGTCTGCTATCTCATAAATTCTGATTCTACGAAATAATGGTCCAGGCGCACGTGGCCATGTCACCACCCGCCGGTTTCATTGTTCAACTCATGCCATCTCACTCTAACATAGCCCTTCACCGCGGGGATGCCCGGGGCGAAGGGCCGCTGACGTAAAATATGACAAATTGACAATGAAGCCATTTCAGTTTTCGTCGCGCAACCGAGCCAACAGAACATGTTACATGAAAGTCTGCGTGTGTGTTGTTACGTAGTTATCACAATCGACAACAATGCCTTATTACGCGTACAGCAACCAAGAATACTTGGAAATGGTCCTGTGTTATCGTGAGTGCAACGAAAGCTTACGACAAGCCCAAATCCTTTATCAAGAAAGATTTGGAAGGCGGCCGAGCCTCACCATAATCCTGAGAGCAGTACAGCGCCATCGTGAATGTGGCACCTTCATGCCACCAGCGGTTGACGCAGGAAGACCGCGCTATCCGGTGCGCCTTGAAGAAGACGTTTTAGATTTCTTTAGAATACACCCCACGGCGAGCACTGCCGATGCCGGTCGTGTATTCAACGTCAGCGATTTTTACGTGTGGAAGAAGCTCCTTCGTGATAAAGGCCACCACCCATATCATTGCACTCGTGTGCAAGAACTGAACAAATTAACATTTTGTAGGTGGCTACTGCAACAACCCCAACGTCACATTCTCTGGACTGATGAATGTACTTTTACACGTGTTGGGTTATTTAACATACATAATTCCCATTACTGGACAACTATTAACCCAAATAAAGTGAGACCGGATTATTACCAAACACGGTTTAGTGTAAATGTGTGGGTAGGAGTGCTAGACAATAAAGTTTTAGGGCCTGTTTCTTAACCGTTTAAACAATAATACGTACATAGACTTGTTACGTAACGATGTTGAAACAATGTTAGAAGATGTACCCCTGGTAGTCTGGCGTGACCTCTACTTCCAGCATGATGGCGCGCCAGCACACTTCGCTGGAAACGTAAGAGACTATCTCAATTCTCGGTTCGGAGACCGGTGGATTGGTCGGGGTGGTCCTGTCCCGTGGCCTGCTAGGAGCCTGGACTTGACTCCGCTTGATTTTTATTTCTGGGGTCGTGCTAAAGATTTATTGTACGAAAATGGACACTTAATAGCCAGCGTGAATGAGCTATGTACGCGAATCACCCTCGCATTTGAAACAATAAAAAGTGAAAGTGACACTCTTTTAATAGTGCAAAGAAATTAAACGCGCTCGCAAGTGCATCGCTCAAAACGGTAGGCACGTTCAACAATGAATGTAATTACGTACCTATCCACCTATCGTCGTAGAGTAAGTAGTATTTATATTAATTATTGTAAATAGGGCTGATTCTAATTTTTAACCATGACTGATTCAGTGTTTTACTGTTATCGAACTTTAAATAAATAAAAAAGATTCATAACACTACATTGTATCCACTGCGCGCTTGTTTGTTTACAACTTTCTGCATTTGCTTTAATACTTTGATAACAGTTCAGCACGCAATTAGACAGTCCAAAGCCTGGTAAAGTGTGATGGGAAATTAGAATCTTTTCTTTTCGTACCTAGACGGTTCATAATCATGTGTTCAAGGAAAGTTTATTCACCCCCAATATTAGCCTGTTTTCAAATTGCGCGTCTTAGGTTATTTATTTTCGACTTTATTTTAAGGCTCACAATGTTGATTTTTGTTTGACACCTCGCCATATGTGTCGGCCCTAACAGTACTGGCCGCCCGAGTGCAAGTACTTACCCATAAGGATGGGTTTATTCTAGAGTGCCGGCTGTGGTGCCGAACAATTTATTATTTTCGATCAAAATAAAATCACTTTAATCATTGTTTTTTTTGCTTGGATATCTTTGGTTAGACGTACTGAACGCTGTATTAAAATTTGTCCAACTATTTTAATGGGACCTTATATATAAAAAAAAATTAAGTATGTTTTTTTCTTTAAATAGTTACGTAAGTCATTGAATGTATAAGCTAAGGTGTACATAGGTATCTTATTTTGTACTGATTTATCTAGGTTTATCAAAGTATCGTTTCGTTTTTAGAAGTGAAAAGTGTAAGTCTTTTGTACTGAATGATAAAAAAAAAACAAAAAAAAATATTGTGTTCGCAATAAGTTTATGTATTAAGAATATTACAACAAGGAATAGAAAATCAAAACACTTGGAAAAATAACACCTAATCAACAACAACCAAGAAAATAAAAAATATTATATTGTTACGATAAAAGTTGAACAAAAGAAAGAAAGTTAAGAAAAAGGAAAAAGAAGTTTACGCTCGAACGCAACCCTAACGTAATTTAATTTTTTGTTACAGATCTGGCGGTTCGCAGAAATTCAAATTCGGAATGACACATAACAACGCGACTCCAAATTTAAAGATTTAGAGATCACCCGAAGGAATTTCTCGTAATTTATAGTCAGCCATCTTTGATTTTAAAAAGTTTCTGTAAAAAAAGTTTAGTTGTATATTTCAGAAAAAATAGTAAAAAAAATAATACCAAAATGCTTCGATATTGGTTGTGTTTCGCGAGTGCAGTGTGTTTGGCGGGTCATTGCGGGGCGAATTATTGTAGGGACGCGAATCTATGTTGTCCGGGCCGGGATAGCTCATGTGTTATTCAGAAAGCGCATCAGAACGCCATCATTGAAGACTTGACTGACAAGCCATGCTACTGTGACCATGCTTGCTTGAAACTGGGAGACTGCTGTCCTGATTTCCGGGAAACTTGTGGAGGTAAGTTTTTTGATTAACTTTTTTATTGGTGTTGTAACGGAAAGGTCTGTTCATTCCTTATCTGACAGATGTCAAAGATTATTGTTAGCTAGTTTACATTGAAATACTGGTTGATAGCGAGTTGCGTGATAATTGATAGTAGATACTTTGTGTTTGTGTTAATCGATAATCTTCATTAATTACGATTAATTACGAATTATAAGATGGTAGGTAGGTACCTATGTCAGAAAAATAATTTGGCAAACATTGAAGCTAAAGCTAAATAAATAACTTGTCATAGTAAATACATATGTACAGACGCCAGCACATCAAGCTACCCGAAACTGTCACATTTTCCCAATCAACTTTGAACCTTATGCTAAAGCGATAAAGTTGAAAATCTATTAAAGAAATGTGACAGATTGTAGAAGCTTGATGTGCTGGCGTCTGTGCGTATAAAAAATAGCTGTATAAACACCATATCGTAACTGGGGCAATTTACTATACTTATTTGTAGAGCTGTGGTGGTCCAGTGGGACCAACCCCAACCCGCAGGCTAATTGCGTAACACACTATCAGTAGCAATGGTTTCATTTTGACAGTTCAGCAACATCCATTGTGTTATTTTCGTTGGTGAGCAGACACATTTTTCGAACATATGGAGCAATGGATTGGCAATATGCGTCAAAATTATTCAAATTGAGAGTAATAAATAGTGTGTTACGCAATTAGGGTGCAGGAGTTACTAGTTGTAGGTCGTGGGTTCGAGGCAGACGCATTCCTTTGGGTAAGTAATTACGTCACCACTGCTCTCAAAACGGTCACTCACACACTCCCTATGGAAGAGAGGAAGTCTGTGTCCCAGCAGTGGGACACAGGCAGAATGGATGTGGATTGCTCCTTCATGGAGCATTGGACGGGGCTGCATGTGCGGGTGCTGCGGTCCTGATTCAAGACCGCACTGCTCGTACGTGTGGTTTTGTCTGATTCAATGTTTATGTGGCTGTTCTTGTTATTATATTATTTTTATTATTATTATTATTTTTTTAAAACTTTTAGTGAAACATGTATGGATGAATATCTGAAATAAATGAATTGAATTGAATTGAATTATAGACTGATTATTATTACTGCCGTGCGATTCTGTAACCATCTCACCGTGAAAACTTGAGTGAAGTGAGCGTGGAGTGAGTCGTCATTAGTGTCAATCCCTAGCTTCAGCATGACTGACAGCTCACTCTAAGCTCACTTCACCTTAGTTATCACGGTGAGATTTTTCCAGAATCGACCAGCTGTATTTATTTGTATCGTATTACTCAGTAACTGGGTTATGGAGGTCTGATAGGCAGTCGCTTCTTGTAAAATACTGGTATTCAACTGCGTCCGGTTAGACTGGAAGCCGACCCCAACATGGTTGGGAGAAGGCTAGGCAGAAAATGATGACGAATTATTTGTATGTATGTGCTCATTTTGCTCATGTAGTTGTACACTAGCTACAATGTTTTGGTCTACAAGCAATTATGCCAACTAAACACAGAATTAGTTCATTCAAATAATTACTTTTATAGTTAATTACATTTTTAGTCTAGTTTCGTGACTGTGTGTGAATATAGGATACATTTTCTAGCTAAAAACTATTTTAGCTTGAATTCATTGTGTAGCGGTAAGTAAGATATTTACCTATGTTTTCTGCAAATAAATCATTCTTATTTTAAGGTCCAGTCCGACTTACAATAATTCTATCGTAATATTTCTCTTAAGATCTTTATTTTTAGGTGTTTTTTAAATATAACAAAGACAAATGATTTACTTAAAGTAGGCACTTTTGGGCGTCAAAACAAAGACTCGTGGCTAAACAATATTAGACGCACTGGCCGATCGAAGGTTAATCTACGCTTGCCGCGGTTGCTTGGTACATCGGTGACCATCTGTCTCCATGTGTCTCGGAAAGCACGTTAAGCTATTAGTTCCGGCTGTCACTCGTAGATCTTTGACAGTTGTTACGGGTAATCTGAAGCCCAAAAAGTCTGTCAACCAGTCTTACCAAGGGATATCATGCTACCCAGTAACTGGGTTGTGGAGGTCAGATAGGCAGTTGCTCCATGTAAAATACTGGTATTTAACTATGTCCGGTTAGACTGGAAGCCGGCCCCAACAAAAAGGGAAAGGGCTAGGCAGATTGATTGAACTGACGTTCAGACAAACACTCGGGCATTATCGAAAGAAAAAGGTAAATATGGAAATAACAATAAACAAAACACCATCGATATTCAATTTGTAATTTGCTACAGTACGAGTACGAAAGGTAAATAACTTCAGAAAATGTAAGCCTACCTAAGGCCCGGTGCCCATTGGCGGCACGGCATGGCAAGGTATTTTTAGGCGACGAATAAAATTATGACTTAATAGTATGGAAATAAAGTTGAAATTTCAATGTTAACGGTCGTAAGTACAAAAAGAATACCGCGGTATGCTTAGGCATGCTGTGTCGGCAGCCTTTCGGAACGCTTCGGCATCAATCGTAACGCTTTGGAAGTCTTCCTTTACCTCTGTTACCTCACACATCAGGTCCAGTTGAAAACCAGCGTCAGGCACCAGTTGTCTGGCATTTTTGCTGAACTCGGCCTTTTTGGCGCTGCCGTGAGGCACACTTTCCTGTTAATTTCTTACATCGGACTTTACACTCTTATTTGATTTTTTTTTATCTGATGTATGTCTGAGGTGTACTGTGTGTCTTATAGTCTGTGCTGAATAAATGTATTTTCGTTCTTTCTTTCTTCGGGATACCGCGGCTAGACAGCGCCCGACCGAACCACGCGGCCCCGCGCTTAACTTCATTAGCAAGGACGCCTCGGCATGCCTAAAGACGCTTCGGTATGCTTAAGGATGTCAGGATGCCACGGCATTGTTACCATCAGTGTGCATTAGGTATATGTAGGGATGCCGAAGGATGCCGCTAATGTGCGCCGGGCCTAAGCCTTCCCCGCCGAGGGAGTACACGAACAAATGAAATAAATAAACAAAACCAAAAATGATAGCAAACTCATTTTCATGCGCTTTATTCGAAACCACAGACCACGAATTTGTGGCAAAGGCATGCAAAAACAGACAGGTAGGTACAGTCAGCCACAATCGAAACACAAAAATAGCTTGAAAATCCCGCGAGCCTTTTAAATCCTCCTTTTAATCCCTTATTCGGTTCCAATTACGCGAAATTCCACGAACGATTAATTTTTAATCTATACTACAATACGCGAGGGTGTAAAATAATAAATGGGTTTCAAAGAAAATGAATTTATTAATATTCTTTGAGATTATGATATTGCAGTTCGTAAGCGAAATTCGTTTTTAGGAAGTAAATTAATACCTAATGACGGTGGATTTTTTTGTATAGAAGGCTTGTTACAGAATTTTATAAAGAGAAATGCCTTTTTGCGTCGAACAATATTGTTGTTGATTGAAGTGTTAAAGAAAAAATGCTGGGTATAGGTAAGCACAAAATACATTTCATTATTTTAATCGTCTGCCAATATTTTTTTAAAGGGACTGACTGGTCGAAATATAACCCTATTATAAAGTACCCAATGTTAGTAATTTGGGGTATTCATTACAAACATTTTCAGCAAGAAGCTGCTCAAGGCGTAATTTTGGTCGAAACAAAAAGTTGCTGATGTAATTATTGTTTGCTACAAAAACTCGCGTGTTATTGTTGATCATAAACTTGCCCTGTAATTATCTTTAGCCGTTACCTACTATACTCAAATACGATTGAACAAAACATTGTAATACGTGTAATTTGGGAACAGGTGTTCATAATTGCAAATATTCGAAATATGGACTATAAAGGATAATAAAATTGGGCTACTTATAATGGTTTCTTGGATGTATGTCGAGGGGGTTTCAAAACGCAGGCTTAGGTATTTTAAAAAAGGTACACGGTATCGTTTATGTGTGTAATAATTGGCAAAAATATTTGGGTCGGTTTCCTTTTGGTTTTAAATCTTTTTGTATGCATTTGTTTCTGTGACAAAGAAACCTATTTTTCCTTCTTTTCTTTCTTTCAATGAAACTGCAAACATCAATCCAAACGTGTTGATTCTTACCATGGAGGACCTGATCGGTGAATTTTAAGAAAATTGTTTGATGTAAGTAGACCAACTGAACTAATATTAATATAGGCCAGTTTACGTTTTCATTAGACATTTCCAGACAGACTTTCATATAGAAAAGCTAGCAATATCTTAAATTAAGTTAGAAGTACAAGAGCATCATTTGTAAGTAAATTTCCTAGTTCAGCATGAAAAATATTCATATTCCTAAATCGCAAAATTCATATTCCCTATCTTCCATAACCAGATCAGTATCGATCTCCTAACTAGGTTTGCTTCATTAAGCGTGTTGCCTTCATCATTGTTGCAATCGCTGACAGCAAGCCCGAGGGTATAAGATTGGATTCCGATGTAATAAGCAAAACAAACGGAGCGACCGATAGACCGATAGACCGGGGAGCTCATAGACGCTTTTTTTTCATGTTTCCAATGGATTTAGTGTAATCCATCAGTTAGTTGACATTTTTCCACTTTAGCTGTGATACCACATTAGGATTTAAAATAAGAAAAAAAAAAACCACCAGCATGTCGATTCTGTAAAAATCTCTCCGTGAAAATTTGCGTGGAGTGAGCTGTCAGTGTCATCCCACTGATGCTAGGGATTGACTAAGCAAATATTTACAATCATAATCGCGATTTTAATAATATTTTTTATGCTAATTCTATTGATAATTTTGTATAATTTCGAAGCTACTGTTTTAGTTGTCAAAATATTACTATTTTGTGGAGTTTTAAAATAAAATAGCAAACAGAAACTTAGTCAGAATATCAATTTTCCTTCTTATTATTTTTTTTCCTAGATTAAAACCCCACAAAATAGTAATGTTTTGACAACTAAAACGCTAGTTGGCACGCTGTTGGCCCTGTTTCGCACGATTTTAGACTTGACACAACATCGAGATTTCTTTATTATAAGTAAGTTTAATATTTATTATCTAAATGATGGTGGAAATCGTATCAAAATCTCTTGCGGAGTTTAGAAGAACAACGCGATCACACAGACAGATACGAAAAGTGACTTTAATTTAATGCTGGTATAATTTGTGCAGTAAAAGCACCAATGTTCCTTGTTTAATTTCCTTGACATTAATGAAAAAAATCATTCAGTCTCAGAAATTACCAGTCTCCTTCCCACATATAGTAACACACCCGCCATTTATATTTATTTAATAAATAAAGTACTTCTGTAATTCTGTTCTGAAAGCTCACAAATAATATGGTTGGAGCCACGTTAAAAAAATGTTCGTTTAATATTTTGCCAAGGTAATAACAGACTAATCCTCGGGTAATACAGTCTGAGCCTTGCATCACCCTTGCCTCCAACCTTTCTCCTCCCCCCTCTCATAGAGGGCTTCACTCCCCTTTATATAAATCCTGGTCGTTTGCATACACCGGTGTTATGACGGCTCAGTTAAGTTTCACTGAAAAAACTTGGTATAGACGAGGGTAGAATGTCTGTTTATAGGTGAGGAAAAGTTTTCTATTTAAAGTCTGTCAATGATTTGTGCGTGTTTTTTTTGTGTTTGAACTAGTTTAATATTTGATTGGCACATTTATATACGAACGGATAAGCACTACTTACAGAGAACACAAAATAATAAGAATTGTTCATTACCTTCCTTTGACACAAAAAAAAAAAAACTGTTGTACCTATATCTACAGTGCTACTATAATTTAATACACTACTACACACAGTCTAAACGTCCACAAAAGCGGATAAAACAATTAAAAATTCTGACAACAACTAATCACATTGAGCATAAAACACTACTACGCCACTGTACCACCAACAAATAGAACACGAGTACGAGAACACGAGATTACATTTTAATAATGTTTTTAATATCACTGTACTCCAGTGTACCTAGTCGTTCGTGCTCGGAATATGACAGGTAATCCAAAATTTGAGGGATTGACTGTACATCGTGTATCCGCGTGGCTGTGAATATCTAATGTTCTGAGGATTAACTTTATTTTTGTTTTTTTTTATGAGTGTAAAAAGATTTTAGAATTTTTTTATTTAACTACGATTCTTTTCTACGATAGAAGTGGGACATGCGATTTTAGTAAGATAAACAGCACGGCACCTAACTTTTTAATAAAAATCACGATTTCTGCTTGCTTATTCAAATCAAAAGTTTATTTAATAACTTCAACAAATTTTATTTTTTAAATATACCAACACTTTCAGCAGACCCGCATCTAATTGCGTAACATACTGTCAATCATAATCTGAATAATTTTGAAGGATATTGCTAATTCATTTCTGCGTAAATGTTCGAAAAAATTGTTTCTAACATCGTTATTATCGCAATTAATATTGTTGAACTGTCAAAATGAAAGCCATTGCTACTGATACTGTATTACGCAACTACCCCGCTGGGTATAGTTGTAATATTTACAACTATTAAAAAAAAAACAGTTTTGTGTAGTGTCAACAGAAGCACAGTGTTGCGCTTAAAAACTTTCCAAAGTCAAGAACTTAGTAATTTTTTTACAGTCAATTCTTTAGTTTGCTTTTTCTAGTCAGCTACAAAATTAGGCTAACATGAGTTACTGGTTACTGTACATTAATAACGATGTTATTAAAGTTTCAGAAGAGATTTTTGAGTATAAACCTACTAATCCTTATTTGTTGAACGGTAGAGAATACTTGCATACTTATAAAAATAACAATTACGTTCAATGAGTCCGTACGTTCTATAAGACTTGACAACAGCCGTGCGATTCTGTAACCATCTCACCGTGAAAGCTTGGGTGAAGTGAGCGTGGAGTGAGCTGTCATTCGCTAGGGATTAACACTATTAAGTGCTCACTTATGATTTCACGGTGAGATTTTTACAGAATCGACCGGCTGTGCTGTTTTAGAGTAGACTACGTAAATATTTGATAGATAAAACGTGTACTACAGTGTGATTGAGTTTTTATCAAAGAAAAGAACTGCCTTGAATTGCTCTGGATAGTTGGATCTGGCTTTTGGCTATTCTTAAGTTATTTTGTTTTTTTCTTAATTTTTATTAGAGGCTTTTATCTACAGTTCCATGTGATCCGTTTACCACTAAAGCCTTTCTGCACGCACTCGGTTGAACGGTTTGTTTAAAAGTGCATAGAGCTCATTATACAGACGCCAGCACATCAAGCTACCCGAAACTGTCAGATTTTCCCAATCAACTTTGAACCTTATGCTTTAGCGATAAAGTTGAAAATCTATTAAAGAAATCTGACAGATTGTAGTAGCTTGACGTGCTGGCGTCTGTACATTATACAACGTGCCGCCACAGTGACGACATTATTTAACATACGGGTTGGGCTAGTGGCCAGTAATCATACAAATTATAACAACATAAAATAATTCTTAATTTAAAAACAACCGCCTTCGCCGTTCGCCGACATAAGGCTCTCGCTCTTTCCTTCATTTCGCCTATTCTTTGCACTTTATTCATTTTAATTTCATTGATGTGAATGATGTGATGTTATCCGTGACCTCGGCAAATTAGTCCTGGTTCTTTAAGTGAAGTTTGCTCCAAGATGCTATTTTTAGACAATTGTAAATAAATAAACGTTTGATGAAATTAAAATATGTTCATAAAAAAAAAACAGTAAACCGTATACGTGTGTTAAATTAATGTCGCTACTGAAGCGGCACGCTGTATATTTTATTTTTTTATCGTACTTGTTAGTGATCCTAAGATCTTCATTTTTTTTTCCGTCTTTACCCGTGAGAACCTGTAACTGGCTCTGAGTTGTGTATGTAACTGTTATATCTATTGGTTCTCCAGTAAATAAATAAACAAATTAAACTAAAATTCCGAAATGATCCCCAACTTACGTAGGTAACTGTATTTTGTACATTTTATCCTAACTCCAAAACCCGTATCATAACTTTAAAACTTTTTACAAGCTTTTGCCAACACTAAACACACATTATGACATTATGTTTTGTGCCATTTATTCTGGTCGAAAGTGTAAAGTGAACTCAAATAAGCCACCACCACCAATGAGTAATGTGCCCTACTCACTTACACTTGCAGCCATAACTAACGACCCACTGTGGTTTAGTTTTATTTCTTACACTTTGTTATGCTGTGTTAACTTAGTTCCCATACATGGAGTTCACAGCAGCTTAGAGGGCAAAGCTTCTTGTTGGTGAATAACTTGTAGAGATGTTTCAATAAAAACAACACATAACACGCGTCTGTATTCCCCGAAGGGTTAGACAGAGATGCACTGTTATAGTACACACAGCGTCAGTATGAGCCGGACACATTCCATTGAATGCGTTCGGGTATCTTATGAAGGTTGTTGGTACCCCAAACTGTTTGATTTGTAATACGAGGGAGGACACCTACCACGCTTTGGTGGAGTGTGCTCGGGTTGGGACAGATCGGAGAACATTGGAATCGGAAGCGGAACATAATTATGTTAAGGGATATTGGCATGTGTAATTTGAGCTTGTCTAAACCTACATCCAAATTAGCTATTAAGTTATATTACTTGATTGCTAAATTAATTAAGTTAAGATCCTAGTTGTTAAATACATTTTTTTTTCTAAATTAAGATTAAAAAAAAAAATAACCCCACAATTTTTAAAATGTTACACTGCTACAACATTGAATTCGTTACGAATAATCTAAAGAATACTTCAAAAACAGTTCATTGGTTCGACTTGGATTCGAACCATCTCGCATTACCGAAAGTCGTCATACTCATACCGGCAGTTTCACGAACTAGCCAGCGAGACCACATGAATAGCGATGAAATTGTTATCTACTATCGTCCGAGTCACTTTTTCTTTAGGTCTCTGTCTAATTGATAGATGTTATAATTTCAGGGTATCCATTAATTTTACTTACCACTTAATGGATGTTTAAGTCCCATGTAATAGGGGGCCAGCCTATTGTCATCAACTGGGTACATCCAGACTACGGGCTGGACTGAGGAGAAGGTCCTGATGAAAGAATCCAACAACATTTTGCCTGAAAATCGAAATGGAAATCGATGAAACATTTGAATATTTTGTGTACCTATCTGATGTAGAGACGCCAGCACATCAAGCTACTACAACCTGTCAAATTTCTTTAATAGATTTTCAACTTTATCGCTAAAGTATAAGGTTCGAAGTTGATTGGGAAAATTTGACAGTTTCGGGTAGCTTGACGTGCTGGCGTCTGTGCCTAGTTTGAAAAAAAAAAAAAAACGTACCTACTGTTACGTATTATATTCACATAAGCATTACTTTTTAAGGGAATAAGATACAAAAAAATGTTAGACTGGACAGCATCCTACTTGCGTAAAGCACTGTCATTCAAAATTTGAACCATTTTGAACCATATTACTGATCCATTGCTTCATATGTTCGAAAAATATATCTGCTCAACAACGTAAATAACGCAATGAATGTTGTTGAACTGTCAAAATGAAAGCCATTTCTACTGTGTCTGTTACGCAATTGCCCGGCAGGAGTATAACATATTTTTTAGGCTAAAAATACGATTTAGGTTTAACCCTGCTTTTGGGTAATTTATGCTTCCCAGGTGATTTAAATTGAAAAGGTAACAAAAAAGGAGGTCGCGGTGGGTACATTTTTATAATGAACTATCTTAAATAATATTATTTCACTTTTTTATCATTTGCCTTGTTTAAAATATTTTGATTTACGCACCATTGTCCTGTATTTTCAGTGAGAAAAGGAAATATCATTGTTGTGTAGGTACTTCTATACACCAGGCATTATTTCATTGTTAGTCAGTTAGTTCAACGTGGAATGAGAAATTACAGCTATTTACCTGAAAGGACGTGAAATATAGCACCCATTTTATATTCTTTTTAATGTTTTTTGTATGTAAAATTTAATTGATTTATTATGTTAAGTTTGTTTTTAATTAAATTATGTTGTACATTCTCTGTTGACGAATGGACGAAAAACACGGGTCTTTGCATTGGGTAAAATGGTTTTAATTAATGATCACACCGATGTACAGATGCCAGCATATCAGGCTACCCGAAACCGTCAAATTTTCACAATCAACTTTGAACCTTCCGCTTTAGAGATAAAGTTGAAAATCTACATATTAAAGAAATTTGACAGATTGTAGTAGCTTGATGTGCTGGCGTCTGTACATAATAATTATTATCTTCAGTGTGTTTCATTTTATCACGTTGTCCCTCGGTTTTTTAAGGTTAATGTATGCAGCGTGTATCAGATATGGTTAGTCATATTTAAGGCTGTGGTACAGCATGCCGATTCTGTAAAACCTCACCGTGAAAACTTTCGTGGAGTGAGCTGTCAGAATCATCCCACTGATGCTAGGGATTGGCTAAGCAAAAATTTACAATCTCGCTCACATTTGCTCTCGAATACTCTCGAATGTTCCCGAACATTCCAGAATGTTCTGGGATGTTGTGGAATGCTCTCGAATGTTTTGGAATGTTCTAGAAATTTCTAGAGGGCGAAAATTCCAGCCTTTATATCTTGAAAAGCATTCCCTTCAGGTAAAAACGGGAAACTTCTTCATAGACAGGAGATATAGGGCTACCACACCATATAACTCCCTTCATCGTACACTTTCTTTTATAATATAGGTATATTGATTATTAATATAGTAAGTACGGTTTTTTAGTAGGCATTACCTATACAAAACCATACAAAACTTCATAGGTAGGTATCTACTCGACCCGAATGTATTATAATATATTAGTAATATAGTACGGTTTTTCATAATAAAACATTGTATTTCTGCGTAAACAACACGTTTTAAATAAATACCTACCCTTAGTAAAAGAGTCGATCTAAGTATGAACCTCTAAACACTCTTCTAGTTTCATTCACGATTTTAAAAATCACGGTCAAAATACGGTAACTTGGTCTTACGACAAGCCGCTTACAAGGAAACAACATTTAAAACAGGATAACATAAAAAAAAGTCAGTAGGATTCAAGTCCGGACTCCATACATAGTTGTAGCTTGAGGTCATCAAACTGGTTGGACCTCGGTCAAGTTGAGCCATTAGTTAGGAAGATAGGTGCATCATTTATCAAAATACGTCTTCATGATTCATTGAGTATGGAACTAAGTTGTCTGTCTGTCTATGTATAGAATGAATGGTAGAAAATTCCTTATGGTATTATGTATGTTTGCTCTGTGCCTCATTTTTGTGCTTAAATAGTTGTACAATCTTTTAGCGCGTGACCAAAATTGGAACGAAAGCCGCCATCTTGTTTTTAGGGTTCCGTCTCCAAAGGGTGCAAACAGGACGCTATAACTAAGCCTCAGCTGTCCGTTCGTCTGTCTGTTAGTGTTGTGTGTATCTCATGAACCGTAAAATGTAGACAGTTAACATTTTTACAGAGTGTGTATTTCTGTGCGAGTTCGACTCGCACTCGGCCGGTTTTTTCAATAAATTTTTGCAAAACAATTGCTAAAATGTTTACCAATAGTCTCTCTGTAAATGTCATTCAACCGTCAAAAGATACTTGTAGCAGTGTACTTGCATAGTTGTATTGAATACTAGCTGCACCGTACGGTTTCACCCGCATAAGTCTTGATCCTGTGGGAATATCGGGACAAAAGTATTCTATGTTCTAATCCAGGTCATGGTCTACCCATATGCCAAATTTCATCCAAATTTATGCAGTCGTTTTAGCGTGAAGGCGTAATAAACAAACATACAAAAACAATCTTTTCTCTTCAAAACATTAGTTAAGATTAGAAATATACAGGGTTACTGGTAACTCGACGTATTCCTTGCAGGACATCATAGTAGGGTTAAAATGCAACAAATTAAGCCACCAAATGTTCTACCGAAGTTCAGTAGTTTTTGAGTTAGTAAGGGTTTTAGATTTTTTGTGAAAAATCCCAGATTAAATTATTTGAAGTCAATTTGAAAATTATTCACGGGGCGGCTGTACTGAAATTGGAGTTATTATCATAGTTGACGCCGTAGCGGATCGTTTTTAATAATTAAAAGTTCAAAATGACTAAAACTTTGGTGAAGATCACTAATCAAACATTTTTTTTTTGTAATTTTTGCTATTACTTCATACAAAATGTTGTCTTAGCACAAAAAAAAAATACTACACCAGGTTCACAAATTATTAGTAAAATATCCTTGTCTTATCAGCTATCCAAAAAGGTATGAAAGTTAATACAAAGTCTTGGACTGCATTATGAAAATCGTTTTTGATTTAGTACAAGGTGTTTATTCGGAAAATCAAATTAAACAATTTCGTGAAAATTATTATTATTTTTAATCAATATCAATTTGTGGTCTTTAATAACATGTATTTCACACGTCTTGTTCGAAGTGCTGCCCTCGGTTTCGAATACATGCTCTTATTCGCTTCCTCACTTCGGTTTTTGTGATTCTTGATGTGATTGTGGTCCTCATCTGGTCCACCGCATCTGTTATTCTCTCCCTTAGTTCTTCAATTGAATTTACGGGGGTCACATAAACTAGGTCTTTCATATGACCCCAGACGTAAAAGTCTAGCGGCGTCAGATCAGGGTTTCGTGCAGGCCACGGAATCGGCCCACCGCGCCCAATCCATCGGTTTGGATAGTTTTCATCCAGCAATTGTCGAATTGTGATGCGGAAGTGGGCTGGACATCCGTCATGTTGGTATATCATGTTTGCCCTTCTTTCTTCGGGTACATTCGTGAGCAGTGCTGCTAAATGATTTCTTAGGAAATCTTCATAAAGTTCCCCATTTAATGTTCGGGGTAAAATATGTGGGCCTATTAACTTATCGTCGATAATACCCATCCAAACATTAAGCGAGAACTTACGCTGCGATGCGGTTGGTTTCAGTTTCTTAGGGTTTCCTTCTCCCTTCGGTGCCCAGTAATGTAAATTGTGGTAATTTGTGATACCATCACGGTCAAAACATGACTCATCGGTCCACAGAATGTTTTTCAAAAAGTTTTCACTTTCGGCATCGGCATTTAGCATGAAACGACAAAATTCAAGCCGTCTCTGCGGATCTCCCTCTTCTAATGACTGCACGGGTTGGTAGTGGTATGGATGTCGGCCTGACAAGTGAACTACAGACCAGACTTTCCACTGTGACATACCAAGCTCACGCGCTACGATGTTTGTAGATATGTTGGGCTCGTCAATAAAACGTTGAAGAATCAGCTCCTCGTCCTCAGCCGTGTATCTCCGGGAACGACCAGTGTCAATTTGCCTGCTTCTTTGAACACTGCCAGTTTCAGATAGGTAATCGCCGATAAGTCGATTCGAAGACACTAACGTGGGGGAGTCAGCGGTTTGGAAAGCGCAGTTGATATGATCTTCGCGCCTCAGCAGCGTTACCGTCACAAAGTCCGTAACAGTACAATATGTCAGCGTATTCTTGATTAGAATATGCAGCCATAGTCAGCACTTATGAACGCACAGCACAACACAAGAGCAAGATATGGGGCAACAGTCAGGGATATAGCCAGATAACAAAACACGAACTTGCGCAACGTAGAGTTGTAACTAACTAACGCTGACGACCAGATTTTGTGAAGTCGCACCCTGTCTCCTACCGAGGGAACAATAGTGACCAATCATAAAGCTTGCCGAGTGTATGGAATTCAAACGCAGGTAAAAACTACGAATAATACGACGGTCGACCTATTATTCTAGAACAATAGGTCGACCGTCTCGCAATTTTACCTGCTCCCCATAAAACTTCTATCTTTCCCTGTCACACACGCAAAAGTATTGACAATCATACCTTTTTGGATAGCTGATAAGACAAGGATATTTTACTAATAATTTGTACACCTGGTGTAGTATTTTTTTTTGTGCTAAGACAACATTTTGTATGAAGTAATAGCAAAAATTACAAAAAAAAAAATGTTTGATTAGTGATCTTCACCAAAGTTTTAGTCATTTTGAACTTTTAATTATTAAAAACGATCCGCTGCGGCGTCAACTATGATAATAACTCCAATTTCAGTACAGCCGCCCCGTGAATAACTTTCAAATTGGCTTCAAATAATTTAATCTGGGATTTTTCACAAAAAATCTAAAACCCTTACTAACTCAAAAACTACTGAACTTCGGTAGAACATTTGGTGGCTTAATTTGTTGCATTTTAACCCTACTATGATGTCCTGCAAGGAATACGTCGAGTTACCAGTAACCCTGTATTTCGCACTACGTCTAATCACGTTGTTAAAAAAGATAGGTATTTGGAAAAGTAAATGTGATGTTTTTTTATTATTCTGACCATTTAAATAATTCTTACCAAGATTATGTCTGGACTTTAAGAGACTGTGACCTCTGAGTTTGTTTCGGCCTTTCTTCTAAGGGCCCTTTCCTACGGCAAGATCCCGTTTTTGCAGGTACGGTTTTTTGCAGGATCCCGTTTAGTAGTGTACGTGTTTAAATATACATATTCACACAGGCATCCTGTTTGCAGTATCCAGAAAACTGGATGCTTGTGTGAATATGTATATTTTATATAACCCAAGATATCTACACGCTTCTCCTTAAATAAATCATAGCATAAAACATAGCTACGTAGATAAGTTTCGTGTGTAGGGCCCCATACACACGAAACTTATCTACGTAGCTATGTCCCAACATAGATATTTCTTGTCACCAAACCTCAGTTCTATCAAAATAATTCAGGGGACACTTTAATGGATATCTCCCGTCCGTGACAGCCATCCTTGCCCATCCTTGCCCGGGGCAGCATAAATAAATCCGCCTAAATCAACACTCCACCGGCTTTACCGAAATATGAGGTAAGTGGCGAAAAAATGGGGTACAAACTGACCAGTATATGTTGACCAACGGTTGAGTTTCCGGGAGTAAAAAGGCTGAAATATGTTAGAAAAATTATTATTTTCGTCAATCACGATGATATAGAACAAATACTAAGATTAAAGGCTCTCCCAGAGGCGCAATTTATCGGTCGATAATATCGAATGCGTTATTGCGATAATACGTCCCGATTCGTTGACACACACCTGTGTTTTTATCGTCCGATATTTCTAGCGAGTGATTTACACGTTGCATGTTTTTTTACGTGTGGTTTATTTTTTATTTTTGTGTGTTTCTACACTGCAGACCCCTCGCCCGCACTACACGTTACTACGTTATTACCGCAGGCGTGTGTTAGATCGTATGCGTCCTCATACAAAATGTTCTAAGAACTTATATCGGAATATCGTAGCACGGAGAAACGCAAGCGTTCTACTTATATTGCGTCGTTATTATCGCAGCATTGTGTAACTTGGTGGTACAATTAAAAAACGTACTGAAAACAGATATCGCAAAACACAACGCATCCGATATTATCGACCGTTGACTACACGCCTGTGGGGGGGAGAGCCTTAAAAGAATCTTCAAGAGTGCCGATTCTTAAAATAGTTTCAATGAGTTCCAACAAACAGCTTCCACGAGGTGATACTTAAATACACTTCCGTTGGATCCCGAGCAGTCTCAGATCTTGCTATGAGCACGCTGTCAGTCGGAGTGGCTTACATACAAGGGCTCTTTCCCACAACAAGATCCCAGTTTTTGCAGGTACAGTTTTTCGCAGGATCCCGTTTAGTAGTGTACGTATTTAAATGTATGTATTCACACAAGCATCCTGTTTTCCGCATACTACAAACAGGATGCTTGTGTGAATATGTATATTTAAACACGTACACCACTAAACGGGATCCTGCAAAAAACCATACCTGCAAAAAACGGGATCTTGCCCTGGGAAAGTGCCCTAAGCCACTCACACACAGTACGCGCTATTTTAAGATATTTCGTACCGATACTAGAGGTACAGACCTCGAAAACCCAAAATAATTAGTTACTTATTATTTATTAGGTTGTTTCATTTGGAATTTCTCAGTAGCAGCCCGGAGACTGGATTCGTGCCTATAATAACATGGAACTTAAAAATATTACCGACGAAATGTAGCTGTACTATAAGGTACACTTCTGTCTAATCCTTCGGAATACAGGCGGGATCTATTATTTATAGGTGGTTCTGTTATTTAATTACCTCATCAAATCACTGGTTTTATTCAGATTGATTGCCATATTATTGGCAGGCCTGTTGGTCTAGTGGTCAGTGGCCCTGACTACTATACGCAAGGTCGTGGGTTCGATTCCCACCCAGGACAAATTAATGTTTGTGTGATGAGCACGATTATTTGTTCTGTGTCTGGGTGTAATTTATCAAATATATATATGTATGTTTATCAGTTGTCTAGTACTCATAGCACAAGCTCTGCTTAGTTTGGGGCTAGATGGGGTTGTGTGAAAGTTGTGGAATATATTATATTGTTATTATATTATATTATATTCATTTTTGGGTTTTAATATTTGTGTTGTTGTTTTTCCTTGCTAGCAGTGTAAAGGTATAAACATGAAGGGTCAATTTAAGCTGGGTACCCTAATACCGCCTTAGGTTTGATCCTGTCTTGTTTTAGCCGGAAAGGGAAAATATTAAATTTGTTGAGGTTTGTCTCGTTGTTTTCGTTATTGAGTGAATTGCATTGTTGATTTTCCATTGAACTTTAAACCGTATAAAGTACCTTCACGAAGCCTTCATCCACGCATTCTGTATTATATAAAACTAAGTAACTTTGTGCACAAATAATTGCTGGGGAATCTCTTTTATTTTTGGTGTGAAATACTGTTTACGGTTGAGCGCATTGTAACGCAAGCAAAGCATTGTAATTTTGTCGTAAAAAATTAAACCTGCAATATCTTCCTAACCAGAAGATTCCCAGCAGTGCGATTCCGTAACCATTTCACCGTGAAAACTTAGGTGAAGTGAGCGTGGAGTGAGCTGTCAGTGTCATCCCACTTGATACTACGGATTGATCGTATATTTAAAATCATAATCAAGATACCCAATATGTTTTATGCTAATTCTATTGATCATTTTGTATAATTTAAAAGCATTTATTTTTGTTTAATTTTAGCTGCCAAAACCTTACTATTTTGTGGGTGCCTGGAAGACGGACCATAGAATTTAATTCCACGTAGTTTGTGTGGCGTGATCAATTCACCTATAGCGTGGTCTATAGCCTAGGAAAAAAAAAATTAAAAAAAAAAACATCATTGAGATTCTAAGTTTCTGTTTCTGTTGTTGTTGTTGTTTCTTTATTTGTTTTAGTTTTGTTATTTTATTTTAAAACCCCCTTAAAATAGTAATGTTTTGACAGCTAATAAAATACTAGCTTTGTAATTATATAAAAAATGATCAATAGAATTAGCATACAAAATATCATTAAAACTCGATTATGATTGTAAATGTACGCTTGGTCAATCCCTAGCATCAGTGGGATGACACTGACAGCTCACTCCACACAAGTTTTTCACGCTGAGATTTTTACAGAATCGACCGGCAGGTTTGATCTAGTACAACAAAATGACCATAGTGACGGGAAGAACAAGTGTCTCTCGGCTTCCTTAGGGTATATTTACACCCTGTATATATGGTGTCGGGACATCCACTCGCATCTGTTACCATGTACTCAGTACGTGATTCTGGATCCAACCACCCTACTACATTTTTTTTTTGATAACCGAGGAAATGTTCTACGCTAGGGTGTCAAAAATCATGTGCAGCATTCATGGTTACAGTTCGCGCGTCGCTGTATACGATTTCAGTATAAAATATATATTAATATATTATATATAATAATATTAATATTATAATATACAACGTGTCCCAGAAATCAACGTCAAGCCGAAAACGGGCAATAGGCCAAGTCGTGACAGCTATTAGAAAAATATAAAAAAAAATCTTGGTCATGTACTTTTCGAATTATAAGCATTCAAAAATAAATCTCAAAAAGTGACACCCTGTGATGGTTTTTCAAGTCATGTGACTACATTATTAACATTTCGGTAGTTTTTTTCTCTGTGATGTAACCATGAATAACCCTTCTGTAAATTACAGTTAAAAGTAAAACGTAACTGCCTCAGTTCTAAATTAAATGTTAGATTTTTGCCCAATATTGAATTCAAAATAATGACATCACCCAACTTTAACCGACTGTACTGAAAAAAAAATCTACTACACTATTTTGGCAAGTAACTTTAAAAGATGGCGCGTTTAGTCAGGATTCCAAAATGGTATAACACATACTAATTGCTACTTCTTAATTGAGAAAAAACATTTTTTTTTTATGAAGCCGTATTTCATAAAAGTTCGATTGAGACGAAGAGTGACGTTATTTTGACTAGTGTGAGCGAGAAAGATTCATTTTAGCTAATGTGAGGTGACGCTACTTTGACAAGTGGGAGCGAGATAGATAGTGACGCTACTTTTATCTAACTAAGAGGGAGACGGATTGACACATCATTTCATATGTGTGAGTGAAACAGATAGAGACGCTACTCTGGCTAAACAGGGATGCGTCGGCAAATTGTGCAATACTGCAGTACGTTACGCTCTTTCGTTGACTGCACATCTTTTTGTATTCGTATTGACTTCGTACTTACAACTGTGGCTTTGTTTATTGGACTTGATTTGCATTGTAATTTGGATTTATCTGCACCGTTTCTGACAACCCCGGACTTGTTTAATCGCAACCCCGTGTTTGTGTAGTGTTTTATCATGCCATCTCGATACACCGCACAGGAATACGCCAACATGCATCTCATTTATGGAGAATGCTTATGCAACGGCAATGCCGCAGCAAGAGTGTATCGTGAGAGATACCCGAATGCTGAGCGTCATCCCGATCATCGAGTATTTATTAATGTGCATCGGTCATTATCAGAGGGTCGATTTCCTAGCCAAATGGTTAGCGAGGGAAGACCCGTTATGCCCTACGAAGCCGAAGTCTTGCAAGCAGTTGAAGAAGACAGAAGTATCTCAGTACGTGGAATTGAACAGAGCATAGGAGTCCCCAAAAGTACTGCACATCGTATTTTAAAAAAGAACGAGTTTCACCCATACCATGTACGACGAGTACAAAGTCTGCTACCCCGAGACTACCCAGAGAGAGTACGATTTTGTCGAACGATGTTGCAGAGGCACCGAGAGGACCCGCGATTCTTTGAAAAAATTCTATGGTCCGATGAATCAACATTTAAAAAGGACGGTTACATGAACCTCCACAATTTGCACGAATGGCACGTGGAAAATCCAAATTTGATGCGGGAAGATAGATCTCAGTACCAGTTTAAAGTAAATATGTGGACGGGAATTTTGAATGGTAAAGTTATTGGTCCAATCGAGCTGCCGGAGAATTTAAATGCCCAGGGTTATTTGAACTTCTTACAGAACCAATTACCAGAATTATTGGAAGAAGTGCCACTGAACATTTACGGCAGCATGTGGTATCAACAAGATGGCTGCCCAGCGCATTATGCTCTCACTGTACGAGAGTTTCTCAATCGAGAATACCCCGATAGGTGGATTGGGCGGGGTGGTACAATTTCGTGGCCTGCCCGTTCACCCGATTTAAACCCCATAGATTTTTTTTACTGGGGTACGATAAAGGATAAAGTGTACTCTAAACCAATTCAAGATTTAGACGAGCTGCGCTAAAGAATTGCAGAAGCCGCTGAATACATCAACTCAAGAAGATACGCCCGTCTTATTACGCGATCATTTTTAAAGAGATGTAGAACTTGCATTGCAGCTGAAGGAAAACAGTTTGAACATTTGTTATAAAACTTCGTAAATCTGATTTAATAAAAATTATAATAAAAGAAATCCAACGACTGAATTTTATTTCAAATGCACCTAAAACCAACAATGTACTTTTTTTCCTCAATTAAGAAGTAGCAATTAGTATGTGTTATACCATTTTGGAATCCTGACTAAACGCGCCATCTTTTAAAGTTACTTGCCAAAATAGTGTAGTAGATTTTTTTTTCAGTACAGTCGGTTAAAGTTGGGTGATGTCATTATTTTGAATTCAATATTGGGCAAAAATCTAACATTTAATTTAAAACTGAGGCAGTTACGTTTTAACTTTTAACTGTAATTTACAGAAGGGTTATTCATGGTTAGATCACAGAGAAAAAAACTACCGAAATGTTAATAATGTAGTCACAGGACTTGAAAAATCATCACAGGGTGTCACTTTTTGAGATTTATTTTTGAATGCTTATAATTCGAAAAGTACATGACCAAGATTTTTTTTTATATTTTTCTAATAGCTGTCACGACTTGGCCTATTGCCCGTTTTCGGCTTGACGTTGATTTCTGGGACACGTTGTATATTAATATATATTATTATTATTTTTTTTTTTTATATTTAGACCACACGTAAGTACTTACCTGCAAAAGCAATAATATCCTAACATCGATTATTATGGGCAAATGATGGTTTAACATTACAAACTTCGATCTATGGATTCATTGTGCTTTCTATTAGGTACAATCAGACGTTCACATTCCATATCTTACAAAGGATCACTCACTCTATTTATCATATTATGCAAATATCATTTCTTTAAAATCAAGCCTCAATTTATCATGTGTATGAAAGAAATATTCCCTGAGCATTAAAAATGATTTCCTGTCTCATGTGGTAAGTTCCAAGTTACCTACTAAACCTTCATCTTTCCTTTCGATCGGTACATGAAGTACTAAATAAAATATATTCAACAATTGGCTTACAAAGAAAAAAATAATGCACAAATACCTGTCTATACAAAAACATATTTTCCAACCCCCATTTTCCGAGTGCCCCCCCATCACTCAATTCACAATACAAATCTGCCCCGCGACTCCACCCCACTTTATTTACATGTGCGAATTACCTACAAACAAGGTCGCTTGTCGTTTGTCGCATCTACGTATCTCTTATTCACCACTACGGGACATGTATCAGCATAATTCTGGATGAAGGTTTTGTTCGTGTTAGATAATATACCGGGTTATTTTTCAAAGACCAGCCAAATTTAAGGTTGCGGTACGGACCATCAAACTGAACAATTTTGTCCAAGGGACCAGCATCGTATTAAACCAACGGCTTCACGTGCTTTCCGAGGCACAGGAATCTCGATTTGAAATTGATGGTCACCCATCCACGAACCCCTTTGATTGACTCGTATCTGTTATTATTCGGCCATGAATAGTTATTCCCCGTTACCTCTACACCGTCTTTTTCTTTCACTTCTGTATTTTATATCTTCTTGTTGGCCCAAAAATCTGCCACTTCCATGCCCGCTGCAAACTGTGGTAGGATACTCTTCTCCCGCCTACTTACTATCTACCACTAAAAGAGCATCTCTCTGTATGGTGTAACCTCTACCTACACCAAAAAACCTAATATCTAGTGCCCTACGTTCATTATTCAAGGTATAATACATAGTATGCTGCAAAGACATGTCCTCAATTGACCATCGACGGGCTTTTATGAGGGAATCTGTGCCAAAACAAGCAATTTCCACACCCCAAGACAGGAACAGACTGTCTGAACTAAAATGTAATAAACTTGTACAGTCAACTCCACATCAATGGCAAAGTTTACACATTGTCAGCGCCTTTATGCCGTACGAGTAAGAGCAATTTTCCTAGAGCATGTGTTACCGCAGTTTACTGTACTTGGCGCAGTCCAAAACTACTTGCTGTCAGAAACTTGTATTATATTGTAACTGTTGGAACTAGGTTAGGTTGAATGACTATTATATTATACAGCATGTATACTGATGGATGTGCTTATACAGGTTGATGGAAATTGTTTTAGATAATATTGTTAACGTACCCAGGTAGCAATTTTACGTCATGACGACGTCCATTCGCGGTCATTTTCGACGTACATGACGCTGTAAAAGACATCCCACAGACGTACTAAATGACGGCCTTATGTCAGGTCCTCACTGAATCGACGCTAAATCGACGTCACCAGAACGTTCCGTTGTGTATCAGACGATTAAAATGACGTCAGTGTGACGTACTTATTCGACGAATAAACTACGACCCTAAAATAGAATAGAATAGAATAGAATACTCTTTATTATGTACACCATAAAATGACCTTGGGATGACGTCGCAGACGGCATTTTGCTACCTGGGTAGCATCGTGTATGTTGTGGAATAACATACGAGAAGTTCAGGAATAACATAACAACGTAATTTGACTCCTGTATTCCTCAAAGGGTTTGGCTAGCATAACCAGCCTACAATGTTCCCACTGCTGGGACACAGGCCTCCTCTCTGTGAGAGGGAGTGGGCCGTAATCTACCACGCGGGCCCAGTGCGGGTTGGTAGATGTCACGTCTTCGAATTTTTGATCTTAAGACATGCCCGTTTCCTCACGATGTTTTCCTTCACCGTTTTGAGAGCAGCGGTGACGAAATAATTTACATAAAGTAAAGTGCCTCTCTGGGTTCGAACATAGGGCCTAAAATTCGTAAGTCGCGTCCGTTACCACTGGGCCAGTGGCGTAACTATACCGTTTGAGGCCCGTGGCAAAATGGGATAAGAAGTGTAAGCTAAACAAATGTTATAGTTTTTTTTAATGTCACTTCGCTTGCGGCTCCGGCTGGGAGCCCGTGGCATTTTGCGCTTCCTTTTTTTTCGTGTGGAATTCCTCATGGATGTCCACCACCCTAGGGTGGGTGGAGGGGTCTGTCAGACTTGATGATTAAAACCACACGGAGTTCTCACGGTGCTACTTTTAGCCAGGGTGCTGGACTGCTTGCGCATTTCGTCACGGCATTTCCCTCCTGCCACCCTATTACGTGGGTGGATCAAATATAAACCAGACTCAAGTAAAAAAAAAAAATACGCACGTATTATTATACTCGTAAAAAAAAAGGAATAAATTTTATTTTTCCACATAATCTCCCCTTCTATTAACACATTTTTCCCAGCGCAGGGGATGTTTCTTGATGCCAGTATCGAAGAATGTAGTCGGTCGTGCCTTTAGCCAATTGCACACAAATGATTCCACTATCTGGTCAGTGTGAAAACGGCGTCCTCACTCTTGAAGTTTTTTTTGTGCCATTCCTACACTTGAGTTCTTGGAAGCGCATTCTTATCGAACTGTAGAGTCAATGGATGCAAAATTTCGGAAGGTTTTATGCCCTCCCGTGTTAAAAAAAATATGATAAGTCGTTGCTCTACAGACTTATATACCTCCTGCTCATACATGATGCTACTGGCGCGCAATAAACTAAAGTGAGTCGGAGCAGTATACCCCCCTCCCCTAGATGATCCCCTCTAACACATACAACAGCACCAAGCGCGTCACTTCACTCAGCGACCAGTAATAAAAAAAGTCCTGTTTATATTTGATTCACCTAATATTACGTCACTGCACTGGGCCACCACTGCTTCTATATTAAGTGCACCTCTGACTCCTGAAATACAGGTATTACATACCTAGCTCTGGAGTCAGGGCTTCACAATGATTGTAATTTATGTTTTTCAACATAAATTATTATTATTATTACCTATAGTAATCTGTGGATAACGTCTTGGGTAGTGTATTTGTTACTTTTATTATAAGTTTCTATATTGTGTGCCTATTATGTAATATACTGCTGTTTGTTATTCCTATCAAATAAAATAAAAAAATAAAAAAATAGTACCTACACCAAAAATACGCCAGCTATGTTCAATAAGTCCCATGTAATAGCCCCGGGTCGAGCGTAATGCCATCAACCAGGCACTTTTCCAGACTCCGGGCTACTACAGAGATATTCGACAGGCCTGTTGGTCTAGTGGTCAGTGGCCCTGACTGCTATGCGCAAGGTCGTGGGTTCGATTCCCACCTAGGACAAATGTTTGTGTGATGAGCACGATCATTTGTTCTTTGTCTGGGTGTAATTTATCTATAATATGTATGTATTTAGAAATATATATGTATGTTTATCAGTTGTCTAGTTCTCATAGCACAAGCTCTGCTTAGTTTGGGACTAGATGGCGTTGTGTGAAAGTTGTGGAATATTATTATTATTATTATTATTATTATTATTCCTGATGCAAAAACCCAATAACAATTTGCCCGACACAAAAATCGAACCCAGGACTTCATGCACAGCAGTACTGCTTGCGAGCCAATAGACCAACGAGAAGTTAGGAATAAGTTAGTGAAATTATTACTACCTTAATTTGCTGCCGTCAACTTCCACAAAAGGAGTATCCTAGCTAAACAGCAATAGATTTTCGAGGGTAAGCACTTGCCGGGGTCGGTTACCTTTATGTTTGTGTCGTCATAGTCTGAATTTAGAGGGGTCACATACCCAACAGTAACTGATAAACAAACTGCAGGACACACTGAAATATGATGTAACTAAGTCTACACTGGCTTGGGACATCACAATGACCTATTTTTGCGATCCATTCACTTACAAGCTGACAGCAGCCTGTCCGATGTTTATTCAGTATAGAAGTACAGATTACCTTGCACACAGAGGCGGCACTTCATTATGACAGATTACCCCGCGAACAGAGGCAACACCCAGTCATCCAGTATTATGCATACAGCAGTGCGATTCTGTAACCATCTCACCGTGAAAACATAGGTGAAGGGAGCGTGCAGTGAGCTGTCAGTGTCATCCCACCTGATACTAGGGATTGACCAAGAATACATTTACAATCATAATCGAGATTTTAATAATATTTTTTGTACTAATTCTATTGCTCATTGTATAGGTATAATTTCAAAGCTAGTATTTTAACTGTCAAAACATTACTATTTTATGGGATTTTAATCCAGGAAAAAAAGAAAAAACAACAAAATTGACATTCTGACTAAGTTTCAGTTATGCTATTTTATTTTAAAACCATATAAAACAGTAAGATTTTGACAACTAAAATACTAGTTTTAAAATCATACAAAATGATCTAAATATAAATAAATAGAATTAGCATAAAAATATTATTAAAATCTCGATTTTGATTGTTAATGTTTGCTTGGTCAATCCATAGCATCAGTTGGTTGACACTGACAGCTCACTCCACGTAAGTTTTCACGGTGAGACAGGACGGTTTACACGGGCGTTAATATGACACTCACAAACACAAGTCTGAGGCGATGCTCTATTAATTTGGTAATTATTGGTTGTCAGTCTGACATCTAGTCTTACCAAGAATATTGTATTACCCAGTAAGTATAATTATAATCCTCTCGATTTCTATAACGGAGACCTTATGAAATTATTATTTTCCAGCGTGTGCCCTAATATCTTACATATGACTCGCCAGACCGAGTTTAGTTTGAAATACCCGGTCACAATGACTGGAATAGAGTTGGTCGGCAGAGTTAAAGGTTTAGGTATAGGAGGGCTTAGGTCTGTCTTTAAGAATTTGGTGTGTTTCGTTTAGTGTATCGAGGCGCTTTTTTTTTCGAAAGTTACATTGTTGTAGATAGTAGAGCGCCGAGACGACCTTTGCGAAGCGAGACTCCTTCCTGGCTTCTCTGTTACGGTTGTAGATGTCAGATAGGCAGTCGCTCCATGTAAAATACTGGTATTCAGCTGCATCCGGTTAGACCGTTAGCTGACTCCAATATACAACGTGTAACGTTAAATGCGCAAAACCTGAAAATAGTTTGATCAGAATAACGAGCAGAATTAACTGAACCACTTTTTAATATAGGTCACATTTTTCAAAAAATCTTTATTAAAAATGTTGCCGTGTATTAACAGGTCAAGCAAGCCAATGTCAGCGCGGCGCAGCGGCCCGGTGACGACTTTTCTCTCGGTTAAGCGTCGTCACAGACGCAAGAAACGATCAGAATGGCCAGTAAAACTGAAACAGCACATAAAACCTTTACAATTTTTTTAATGACTTATTTTCTCTCTGAAATAGGTCAATTGAATTAAAAATCAGTGGGGGTGTCTGAGGTCTTGCGCATTTAACGTTACACCTTGTATTATGTAGTTGAGAAAAGCATGGGCCTACCTATACCTGCCTACAACCAGCGTACTCTAGGGGAAATCACATGGCGAAGATGCCTCACTGCGATACCTCGCGGTCGCAGTTTAGCTCAGAGCTACCTCGGTGTCATCTCCATGTAAAACAAATGCATGCTAATAGACACGCACGCACATGTCGAAGGATACCTCACTGCCATAGCTTGGGGTTTACGATGTCCGCCATGCCTATTAGTAAATATGTATTTATTTTACATGGATGGACGGACACCGAGGTAGTGGGCTAACCCGCGATCGTGAGGTATCGCAATGAGGCATCTTTGGCATGTAATTGTGAGAAGTACAAGCTGACAAGCTAATCTTTTCATGACCACGTCATAAGCGAGAAAAACGGAGATAGCACCTATTTCTGAGAATAAATGGCCTGTTTCAAAATAGGTCACATTAAAAATAGGTCAACTGGGCTGTTTAGCAGGTATTATTTCTGAAATCGATTACGTCCTAAGACGGACAGAGAATTTTCTAATTAAAATTTACACAGGGTTTGCTTGCCATAGACTTTGACTTGGGCGACTTTATTTATGAATTTAGCTTCCAGTTAAGAGCCATTTAAACGTCAAACAATGCATTGTTAAGCAGTCACTACTTAATAGTTAATTAACTTTAAATAACGTTTATAAATAAGCCGCGGTATTTGTAACCAGGGCTCGGAAACCGGTTGAAATTCTTAACCGGTTACGGTCATTGACCCCAAACCGAAATCGATTTAGGTTAAGGTTTGCACTTTACCGGTTTTTACCGGTTTTTGCGGGAAACCGTTTTTTCATGAATTTTGGTTTTGAAAGTGAAAATTAACCGGTTAAACACCCCCCGCCCCCTAACTAAGCAAGTCGCAACATGAATCTACCCGCACCATTTAAGTTCTCCGGTTGTATTTGACGTCCTCAGATCAAACATTTTTTTTCCTAATGTTTTCTGGGGTACTAAATGTACTAATGTCACTATAACTTGTTGGAAGTGTTAAAAAAGTAGACGAAAAATATTTACGACTTACAGAATTAACCGGTTAATTTGGGTGTGAAAACCGTTTGTGCTTATGTAACCGGTAACCTTTGTCATTTGGGTTACATATGAACAGTTCACTTGTTTAACCGGTTAATGAGGGAACGATATATTTACCGGTATTTCATCGAAATTAACCGCTCTTTTTAAACCGGTTCAGAGCAGGGCTCGGATACCGGTATATTTTTAAATGATAAATAAATGATAAATGATTTTATTTTCTGTAAGTAGGTTTGTACAAACACTTTTACATGTCAATCATATTTTTTAAACTAGATGAGGTCGGCGTTTCCTATCTGACTACTCTGAGAAGAAAGGCCGAAACAAACTCAGAGGTTTTCGAAACGGTTTCGTCTTAAATACCTAAGAAACGATTTGTTTCGGTTACGTTCAAACGGAACGTTATAAATAACGTTTTTGAAGAAGAACAAAACATAAATCGTTTTCGATTAATAAAACGTTTTTAACCGTTTTTTTTTAATTTTTTTGGGTGGGTTAATACGAAAGTTCTGCGAATATGTATTATGAATCAGGGCTCGGAAACCGGTTGAAATTCTTAACCGGTTACGGTCATTGACCCCAAACCGAAATCGATTTAGGTTAAGGTTTGCACTTTACCGGTTTTTACCGGTTTTTGCGGGAAACCGGTTTTTCATGAATTTTGGTTTTGAAAGTGAAAATTAACCGGTTAAACACCCCCCGCCCCCTAACTAAGCAAGTCGCAACATGAATCTACCCGCACCATTTAAGTTCTCCGGTTGTATTTGACGTCCTCAGATCAAACATTTTTTTTCCTAATGTTTTCTGGGGTACTAAATGTACTAATGTCACTATAACTTGTTGGAAGTGTTAAAAAAGTAGACGAAAAATATTTACGACTTACGGAATTAACCGGTTAATTTGGGTGTCAAAACCGGTTGTGCTTATGTAACCGGTAACCTTTGTCATTTGGGTTACATATGAACAGTTCACTTGTTTAACCGGTTAATGAGGGAACGATATATTTACCGGTATTTCATCGAAATTAACCGCTCTTTTTAAACCGGTTCAGAGCCCTGTTATGAATTTCATTCAGTTGGTATTTCACGGCCGCGCGGCTTAGTTTCGTCGTTTCACGAGTACTACTATCTGTGACTATTATTCTGTGAGTACGAGTCCCACACCTATCCTGTGGGCCTATCCTGTCCCATTTTGTGAGCAAGAAATAAGCACCACTAACTAATCACTCGCAAGAGTCGCAAATCGCAACACAAACCCAATCAATACGTAGGTACGAAGCGCATCGGAATGAAATATGCAATGAAAATAATGAAATGAATACATAGGTACGATACGTAAACAAGTTCATTCTTGTCGCCGCAGCGGCACGCCCGTGCGCGGCAGCGTCCTGCGGAATAAACCGGTTTTTGAAAACGTTCTCATTTCGTTTTCGTTCCGAACAAAATGTTGTACAAAGAACTGTTAGAAACGTTTTAAAAACGTTATTTTAAATAACGTTTCCGAGCCCTGGTTCAGAGCCCTGTTTGTAACTGTTATACAGGGTCAATTTAAGTTAACTAGTGAAACTCCGCTGACGCGATGGGTCTCGATATCTGGAAAGGAAAATCCAAACCTTGCTCGCTATGATGATAACTTACTTCTTGTAAGCACACGATTACATCCATGGTTTCCCATCTCCTCGCCCAAAACGTCCATTCGACGGTTAAACTTTAATCAAAGTAAATACTGCAAAGCTTACATGAATCCAGTCGTGCATACAGTCGTAAAACGGAAACGTACATCGGAAGTCCAGTCGGAAGCATTTTCTTGCATTATTAATATCCGCGCGTAATTCCACCGGTAATTCCGCGCGTAATTCCTGCGAATCCTCGTTTAATTTCCGAGGGGAACGGCCTAAAAATTATACGGGGCCGTCACTGTGAACAAGGAAATAAATGACTTCTCCGTCTACCTAAGTCTGTCTACATTACTGAAGGTTTTAAAGTTATTAAAACAGGAGCGTGAAATTAAATAATGTTACTATCGACTAGCGCTTACCTTTTCATCCTTATATTGTTCGTTTATTTGTGAATGTCTTTTACTTCCATTTTCACTTTCGCCAAAAAATGTTTTAGCTGAATTGTTTATAAACGTTATATCCATCGTATTAGTTTAAACCCAATGCAAAGCTAAGTCAAAATCAAAACACACACAAGTTACAAACTGTCCATAAATAGTCCGCCGGGCTCGGCTGCTTGCAGCGTATTGTAGATACCTACGATGATATTGTAGTGCATGAATTAATAATATATTGTGACAATGTGTTGCAACGTGGAAGGCAGGCATCGTTTAAAACAGGTTTTTGTTCTGGCTCGTTTCGAAGAATTTCTCTGTTTACATAACCTTCATCTCATTTATGTATTTATCACTATTTTTTTATTATTATTATTACTATTTTTTTTTTTTGCAATATTAGTTTTGTTGTTTATATTTTGTTAAATCGCACTATTTATACATACTCATTATTGTTTTTTATCTGACACAATTTTTTATTTATTTAAGTATGCATACACACGTCACGTTCCAGTATAAAACTGATATACATCCGTTACCTCACAAATCTGGTCCAGTTGAAAACCAGCGTCAGGCACCAGTTGTCTGGCATTTTTGCTGAACTGGGCCTTTTTGGCGCAGCCGTGAGGCACACATTCCTGTTTAATTTCTTACATCGGACTTTACACTTTGTTATTTGATTTTTATTTGTTTTTATCTGATGTATGTCTCAAGTGTACTGTGTGTCTTACAGTCTGTGCTAAATAAATGTATTTTCTTTCTTTCTTTCTTTCTTTCAAAAAAATATTGTCCTCATTGGATCGGTGGTATTGCTTCCATTGAATTTATTTCCATTTTATGTAGACGATTCGGAAGTGTTTAAACAGATGATGTGGTTTCGATTCGTAAACTTCTGACATGAAAATAATAAATGTAAACACAGAAGCCACAAACACACCACGCTACCCGTAACTGTCAAATTTTTCCAATCAACTTTGAACCTTACACTTTAGCGATAAAGTTGAAAATCTATTAAAGAAATTTGACAGATTGTAGTAGCTTAATGTGCTGGCGTCTGTACATACCTACGGTGCTAACACTTTTAACTTATGATTCCCACATTATTATTTAAAATTCTAGTTCCAAATGTTTGAACTACATCGTTTAATATATGTAACGCTTTTATTGACTAATTAAACGCATGAAACATAACGCATAAAACATAATCAAGTAATCCCTCGGGACAATCTGATTATTTTTTTAAATTTTAAATTATAACGTGGCATCACAGCTGAAGTGGAAAAATGTCAACTAATTTTTGCAAGCCACTGTAAATAACGCAACGAATGTGGTTCAACTGTCAAAATGAAAGCCATCACTACTGTTAGTGTGTTACGCAACATTCCCGTAACTTATAATTTTTTTTTTAGACTTACGTGTGGGCTACTGTAAGGCCGTTTGTCCACCGCCATCTCAACGGGACGTCAACGAGAACGAGATGACGCCGCCGAAGTAGCAGTACATACTCGTACATTGACTATGGCCGCACGTCAATCGCACACCTACACGCTCGGATCGAATAATTTCTTTTCTCGTTGACGGTGGAGGATGGACAAACGGTGTAAGCTATCTGATTCGCTTCGGAGTGATCGGTTCATGCTTTCCAAATGCCATCCTTAGATAATTAATCAATCAAACAACTCGGCCTATCGCAGTCCTTTGCTGGATATAGGTCTCTCCCATGCTGCGCCACAACACCCTGTCCTCCGCCTTCTGCATCCAGTCTATCCCAGCAACCATTTTGAGGTCGTCTGTCCATCTAGCTGGGGGGCGTCTCACACTACGCTTGCCGATCCATGGTATCCACTCCAGGACTCGTCTGCTCCAACAACGATCGGTCCTTCGACAAACATAGTCAGCCTACTGCCATTTCAGCTTGCTTACACTGCAAGCGATGTCGGTAACTCCGGTTCTTTTCCGGATAACTTCGCTTTAGATAGTGTCAGACTGTAAATATCCCATCGCAGCGCAAAGTTTCTTCTCATACAGAGAACAACGAGCACTGATCACCACGCTTGCGTATAAGAACCTCGATCCATAATCTTTTGTTACAACAATCTTTCTAACTATCCTGTCAACACCAACAAGAGTGACGATGCCATAAATAATGTAACATAAATAGGATGAAAGCCACCCAAAGCCCACTCACTATACGTCATCCTCTCATCCTCTATCCACACAGTTCAAAGGCGATCCCAGCTTATTGGACGAGGTTGCATCGCTGTAATAATTGAGAACCTCATTGTTCGCTGACCATCAGCTTCTAATAAATCAACACTTGCTTCTATGTTGAATATAATGCCACAGAATAGATTGGTACCGAAGGTCGTTTCTATACGTTCGTTTGTGATGTTTGATGTGTGATGAACGTGTAAACAAACCCTGTTCAGGTTGAATTCTTACGCAATCATTGACTAAAGGGAAGGGTTCAACTGTGTGTGTGAAATATATCGACTAAAATTGAGGTTATACAGGGTTATTTGTAAAACATCAACAACCTCTTAAGAGGTCATTGTACTCATCATTATGAACAACTTTTACTATGGGACCAAACCTGAAATCGCGAAAAAAAAATCAGCTGTTCCCTACATTTTTATGTTCGTACGAGTCGTCAAAATGTAGGGAACAGCTGATTTCTTTTTCGCGATTTCAGGTTTGGTCCCATAGTAAAAGTTGTTCATAATGATGAGTACAATGACCTCTTAAGAGGTTGTTGGTGTTTTACAAATAACCCTGTAAAGTTGATCTCCATTGACAAATGAAAACACCTGGTGTTTTAAAATTAAAATAGTGGGTTTAAGTATTCAAATAATCAAATCAAAGCAATTAATCTGTGAATTGGCATGAACAGGTACGTATTTCGATAAATCAGCCGTGCGATTCTGTAACCATCTCACCGTGAAAACTTGGGTGAAGTGAGCGTGGAGTGAGTCGTCAATAGTGTCAATCCCTAGCATCAGTATGACTCACAGCTCACTCTAAGCACACTTCACCTTAGTTATCACGGTGAGATTTTTCCAGAATCGACCGGCTGTTTACATTTTCAGCAGATACTTTTGGAACAGACCGTAATTACGTTTGCGTGTGCCTGTTATCGCGGTATGGAGCTGACCTTCTGTACGTGTCTATTCTGTAATAACACTATCGGCCATACGCAGTATGTATCTTGTTAGTTAATTACATGCCTGAGATATGAGGTCCGCTGGCCATTTAATAATACACTGTCGGGCGCACCTGTAATCCTTTGGATTAGAGTGATGTTGTACAGTCACGAGCGTATGTATACACTTGGCTTTATTCAAAGGCGATTTTCTCCTTTATTATTGAATGAAATTTTATGTTATTACACAGTATTTTCGAAACCATAGGTTTATGTAAAGTGTCGTATTTCAACGTTGTTTCACAAAAAAAAAAAAAAAACGCAATTGAAAGTTGCAAGGTGTTGATATATTAGTGCTCGTGACTGTACAGTTGCTTGCAGGGGAATTAGGTCCTCAAATCGTGTGTTGATAGGTCGGAATCATCAATCAACTCGGTCTATTGCTGAAGGTAGGACTTAGTGTAGTGTATATTTCCTAATAGCTTCTGCCCGTGGTTTCGCTGATGTGGATGTCGGAAAATATCCCACGAGAACGTACTACCGGGATCAAAAGTACCCTGTGTTAATCCAGGCTATAAACTATGTATGTGCCATATTTCATCCAAACCCGTTCAGCCGTTTTTGTGGCGATCCGCAACATATACTGGGTGTCCGAAAAGTCATGGATTACCTTTTACCTGCTGATGGGCCACATTGGGATCTACCAATAAAAAAAAATGACCACATTAAGAGTGTTATGGTTTCCGAGTTTTTTGATGTACAATGAAATTTTGAAAAATCACTGCCTTTGATACTGATCAACCACCAAAAAAAACCTGTACTCGAAAAAGTTTTCATTCGTAGAAATGGCATGGAAAAAACTGTTTTTCCATGCCATTTCTACGAATGAAAACTTTTTCGAGTACAGGTTTTTTTTATTTTCATCTTGAATTATCCTACTATCGATTGAATACAAGAAAGTTACAGATTTATAATCTTTTAAATACCTAAAATTTAGGTTCAAACTTAAATTTTCACCAAAAAAAATTTTACTTTATTTTTGATCGGCCCTGGTGAAAAATTTTTTTTATTGGTAGGTCATTTTCTTTTTATTGGTAGATCTCAATGTGGCCCATCAGCAGGTAAAAGGTAATCCATGACTTTTCGGACACCCAGTATTCAGTCAAACAGGCAATTGGAGAAACATGCTAAAACTATATTTTCGGTATCAGACTCGTTCTCACTCCTCGTAGAAATTACTTTTTTTTTTATTGAATGTACTTTTTTGACTTCGTTATTATTTATTTCATTACATGTATGTCTCCTAAACTATGTCCTAGTGTTTTCTTTCATTATAACGAGTGCACTATAGTAATAAACTAGACAATAGCGAAACAAATATGAAATGTAAATAGTCCAATTTTAATACCCATTCTGTCTCCGGTAACAGTCTCCTCATGCCTCCTTTTTAGAATAATTTTCATAAAATGTATTATAAATTCACTCACACACTAAAACCTTGCTATAAATTTTGTGAAAAACTTGTAAAGTGAGCCTACATAGAATTTCACGATGTACGCGTCATAAACGCCTGACAAAAAATGTAACGCAAAATAAAAACTTATGAAAATAACGCGTTCCCATGAAAAGCGAAATAATGTTCAGGCGCTTAAAAAAACTAGTGCCTCGTCGTTACTATTTTTACTAAAGTATAAATATAATTTTTTTTTTACTCGATTTTTTGTTCATTAATATTTTCTGAACTACACGATTATAAATATATGCCTACCGCAAGCCTAAATACTTAAAAAAATTCCTGAAAAAAAAAACATCCATTCCTGCACCCCTTTTTTATCCTCAAAGGCTTTATCTATTTAGCGACGCTTGTTTATAATATGTCTTGTATGCGTAGCTTCTATAAAATTTTAGTGCGAAGGAATTTCTTTTTGAAACAAGAGAATGTGTAAAATATTTTTCCGAGGAAATTATGACACAAAAGAGTTTTGTTGTTGACGTAAGAGGCTCTAAAAGTATGTCACGGCATGTTAAGAAATATGATTACTTTAAGAGCAGAATCTCTTGTATGTGAGTTATTGCTGTGATAAAATTAAAAGGCATTGAAATGTTTTAGAATCTTATTAAAGCATGGTTATTCAGGCGGATAAAAATGGCTGCATGTTTGTTATTTGAAAATTTAGCGTCTACGTAATAGCTACATTTTTTTTATATTCGGTTTTTTTTTACTCGAATTTTTTAGATAATAAATTGCATAACTGGTAAAGAGACAGTGTAGGTATACCTAGTGGTAATATTCTTTTTGCAATTCAATATTGTATCTAAAAGCTAGGGAAGCTACATTTCTATTTAGGTATGCTTCCGGCGTCGAATACAAGCGACGTATGGTAGGTAGTAGATTTGAGAGCCGGCTACCCCTTTGGTAAAAGCGTCCGCGCTGTTTTAATATGTGTCGTAATGACTAAAAATTACTTGCTTTTTTGAGCCACATACATCTAGCTTTATGTAGACTTTTGATAAACTTCGATTGCAAAAGTTTCAACGGCCGGATACCGGCCATCAAAATCAAATTACGCTTTCACAGACAGATAGGAAGTGCTTTAAAAGTTCATAAAACGTCGATAGCGGCTTGGTATTTGCCTCCACATTTAATGGAGCTTCTTCTAAATATTGCATTCATTTCTGAAGCATTCGGTGGTACTTGAAAAACTACTCAATGCCCTACGTAGGTAGAGTTATATTGCATTGCCATTGAGCACCGTATTTTGCTCGATATTTACTTCACTGGTTTTGTAAAGGACGCTTTATTTTTTTACGGAACTTGTTTAAGTATTAATTTTAAATAGGTTTATGGAATTTTATATCAACCGGTCGATTCTGGAAAAATCTCACCGTGATAACTACGTTGAAGTGAGCTTAGAGTGAGCTGTGAGTCATGCTGATGCTAGGGATTGACACTATTGACGTCACTCCACGCTCACTTCACCCAAGTTTTCACGGTGCGATGGTTACAGAATCACACGGTTGCTTTGCAATAGTTTCGCATCTAACGTTTTATTTTACCTTTTAACGTTGAAATCTTTTATTAATCGCTAAGTCGTTTCCTTTTTACTATTATTACATAAGTACATAGATAACTAGTACAATTAGTTGTGTAACTAGTACAATTTTCAAGTATCGACCGGCTGTATGTATTACTTACATGAATAGGGAAAAATCCATGTTCTATGGATCTTTAGTGACTTTGTTTGTTTGGCGATCCAAAAGCTTTATCATTTACACGTAAACAATCAATGAGGAAAATCTATCTATACAAATAAATACAATTGAAGTGTCTGTTTGTAATGTAAAAATATCAGCGTTTTACTTTACAAAAAAAAAAGTTTTTTACGATTTTGGTCTGCCTGTTTGTCGGCTAATCTTCAAAACGGCTGAACCGATTTTGATGAAATTTGGTATGGGGATATTTTGAACCTTGGGGAAGGACACAGGCTTTTTTATCGACATACAACGCAGGCGAAGCCACGGGCGGAAGCTAGTTACCAATAAATACAAATTTCGCTTGACTGCATAATAGCCACAGTCAAGCCCTGACTGTGGCCGGTAAAAAGGCCGTTTTCAATCTCAATAGGTACACAATTTTCCAACTGCGAGGTATTTGTGAAATTCCCCCTGAATCAATGTTGTGAACTCGCTCGGGACATTTCTAAGGAAATACTTGAATTTTTACAAAAGTTTGAGAGCAACTTATTCGTTGTAGCTGGAAGCGAAGATGTAAAACTGAATTGTATAAAGCCTTTATGATTTAATACTTCCCTGTTCCTGTCAGGGGTTAAAAAGGACTTGGTTTGTGTGATACTTGTAGTTGAAGAAAGCGTTAAGCTGGTAACATACTAGTTCTCTGTTTTGTTTTATTTAATCATTTATGTACACACATAATATAAACGGACATGAAAAAAAAAAGAACAGAAAAATAGGTACAAAGGTGATGCTTATTTCTAAAGAAACTATGTTCCAGCATACCTGCGATAGAAAAGTAGATGAAGAGATGTAGACAGCGTGTGTAAGAGTAAAAGAGAAAAAAAAAATAAAAAAAAATTCACTTAAGTCTTATTTTACCAACGCCAGAAGTTCACAACCAAGAATAAAATTAAGCGTCAGCAGTGCGATTCTGTAACTATTTCACCGTGAAAACTTAGGTGAAGTGAGCGTGGAGTGAGCTGTCAGTGTCATTCCACCTGATACTAGGGATTGACCAAGCATACATTTACAATCATAATCGAGGCTTAGGTAATATTTTTTATGCTAACTCATTCATGCTATCATTTATGCTAGATCATTTTATATAATTACAAAGCTGGTATTTTTTCCAAAACATTACTGTTTTGTGGGGTTTTAAAATAAACTAGCAAAACAGAAAATTAGTCAGAATCGCAATATTGTTTTTATTTTTCGTTTTTTCCTAAACTTGGCCTTATATAGCAATGTTTTGGCAACTAAAATACTAAGTTTGAAATTATATAAAATGACGAGGAAAAGTAGCCTATGTTCATCAAGGATAATGTCGGCTTCTTATGGTAAAACAATTTCTCAAATCGGTCCATTAGTTTCGGAGGCTATTCAATACAAACAAACAATCAAATCTTTCCTCTTTATAACGTTAGTGTAAATAACAGTAGATACATGAAGTGTGTCTCATTTCAAAAGCTACGTATGCCTTTGTGTAGTCCTCTTGTGTCTCAAGATAACAAGGCGTCTCACCTGCCTTAATTAGCATCAAAGGGTGAAATGATCTCATGTCTAGAGTTGGAGGGAATCAGGGCGGAACTCCGCACGACCCTTGTAAATTAGCCAATTGGATTGGATCGCCGAATTTGAGTCAAAGTGACTTTTGGGGTCCTTTGGACAGACCACTCTGATGGAGAGGTTGTTAAGGTTTATTAGACAGGTCTATTTTATGTTGAAATTGTAGTTTTATACGTTCTCAATATTAAGTACTTAATACTAGGTAATTAACTAGACTAGCTTTGCCCGCGACTGTTCGCGTGTATGTCGGAAAACAAATTGGATTTCATAGGTTTCATATTTCTTGCGCGAAACCTATGATTTTACTTATATATGTCTAAATGGAGTTACATGAACATAAAACTGAAACATAGAGTCAAAAGTTCACTTATAAGAAAAATAACAAAAGCGAGGGTCAAACAAGTCCTGACACTGAAATGGAGGTGGTCGGGTCATATTCAGAGAGCTACGGATGAAAGATGGTCACAAATAATTTCAAATTGGTACCCAAGAGATAAAAAAAGAAGGAAGGGTAGACCCTGTACAAGATGGAGTGACGACATAATCCAAATAGCTGGAAAGCTATGGGCCAGACAGGCAAAGGATAGAGCCATATGGAATGGTTTGGAGGAGGCTTTCACCGCAAAAGGCGGCCCTTACACCTAACAATACTAACCTTATTTAAGTACAAAACTAACATTACTAACAAATTAATATTTAAGTACACAACACAAAAATATATACATGTAAGGGATAAAAACAAAGCTAATAAAAAACGTCTAAATAAACTCCTTATAACATCAGCTATTTGCCAGTGAGAGTCCTGTCAAAATTGGTCCAACCGTTTCAGAGATCAGCCGGAACAATCAGATAGACAAAATTTAAATGATTGTTTTTTTGTTAGTATATCGTATTTACTTTAATATGCATTTAGTAAAGAGCTGTTATTTTGAGATTACAGATAGATACTTTAATTTGATTTATTTGTATACAGGGTCCTATTAAAATAGATGGACAAAAACAAAGCGTTCAGTACGTCTAACCAAAGATATCCAAGCAAAAAAACACTGATTACAGTGATTTTATTTTGAACTAAAATAATAAATTGCCGGTACATTAGTGTATTTTCGTTAACTGACTGTTTTTCTTGTAAGTATCTAATGCGTTTTTCTTGTATGTATAAATTTTTTACCGTTGTCCTTATTTTGGTGGCCTGAGTGATTTCTAAAAGTTTGTCCATCTATTTTAATAGGACCTTAAAGATTATTATAGAAGAGAAGGGTTTTTGTACAAAATTCTACTTGTGTCGTCATCAAGTTATTGTCGGAACCATATTTTTTGAATGACGTTATGTATTTATCTTGCCGTGAAATTAAATGACACACGTAATTTAACATCACGTTTTGTTAACTTTTTTATTTTTAAGAAACCTTGCCCCACACGAGGAATTCCTCCTGTATTGTGGGTGCGTTTACAAACATTTAAAGTCACACACAAACAGCCAGACCCGGAACAACTACTTGTAGGTCATACAAACCTTTGTTCCGTGCTGGAACCGAACCCGCGACACAGCGCAGCAGTCAATCGCTTAACCACTGCGCCAACCGTGCCGTCATAGAGCTTAGGCAAGTGGAGTAACCAAGGTACAGCCTCGTATCGCCAGTTAAGTCCAATATTATTAGTGTAGGTACGAGCCAATTGCCATCATCATTCGTTCACAAACCGAGACTCCGGGCTGATGAAGTTAAATAGTGGGTATCATTTTGAAAAATATTATTTAATTATTCAATAATATTTTTAATTTATTTTCTTTGACACATCTCGGGACCCTCGGTTCCCGGACCCTTGGAAGGCGTACGAGGGGCCAAAACCAACTCGCAGAGGCCCCTTGGAAAATTTTAAATTATGAGGTGGCACCAAACGACAATAGTTATCCCTGTATGCACTATGCAAGTGCACCCAAGGACAACCCCCCGTTGGTGCAGGAGTATTGCAAAACATGGAAACAAAACATATTGGGCTATGAGTTTGGGTGGTTATAATCGTAACCTTGAACTATGGAAGAACTATGTCCCCTGCCTGACCAATAATACATATACGAGTATTGTACACGGATATTTTAATTATTATTAATTATATACTTCGGATAGCGTCGCATCCATCCGCCCATCCACCATCCATTAACCATCAATCGTCTTAGTTAAAACTAAGATGTTTGGAGATGAAGACAAAATTTTAATATCTACTATTCTTTTTAGACTCTATCAAACCATATTTTTCGTCTTCATCTCCAACCATCTTAGTTTTAACTTTATTCAAAATATTAAGGTTGTCTTTAGGTATGAAGGATGCGACGCTATACACTTATGGCTTCACCCGATGTAGAAAAGTATCCCACTGGAACGTAGGTACTACTGGGATTAATGTACCATATGTTTTAATCTAGGTTATAAACTATCTCCAAGCCAAGAGTCAAGCCAAGCCAAGTTTCATCCAAATCCGTTCAGCCGTTTGCGCCAATCACACCCAGAAAAACAGACAAACGGACGAAAATTTTTCGTTACTATTTTATTATATGTGTGGATAATACCTCAAGGCTAAAAGAAGCAGGGAACAAAACCAAAACTAATTAGGTACGGAAAGCTTAGCGCCCGCATTACTCGTACCCATCGAACCCAAAAACCAATTCAATTGTTCACAAAACTATTTTCTCGCTCATTTGGTTCACTCACACCCAACAGTGGTATTATATTCATTTAAATTATATTATCAGTACCCAATAATTGCTGGCCGAATGTAATGTAACGGAAAATCTCATTGAATAATAAGTGGGGTATGGTTTTATGTTATATTTGATTTGGTTTAATGTGAACGGGTTGTATTATTCAAATTCTCTTGTAAGTACCTCGTTGATAATGTGAAATAGAATTTAAACTAAGCGTTATGCTACTAACATTCATCATCGTCGCCTAGCCTTTTACCAACTATGTTGGGGTCGGCTTCTAGTCTAACCGGATGCAGCTGAATACCAGTATTTTAGATGGAGTGACTGCCTATCTCACCTCCACAACCCAGTTACTGGGTAATACGATACCCCTTGGTAAGATTGGTTGTCAGACTTTCGGGCTTCTGAGTACCCGTAACGACTGTCAAAGATCCACGAATGCCAGCCAGGAACAACGGCTTAACGTGCTTTCGGAGGCACGGAGGGGTTTCGGTATGTAAAGATGGTCATCCATGCACAGACCAACCGCGGCAAGCGTAGCTTAACCTGATTGATCGACCCCTAGAGCTGTTTTTATTTAGCTGCGGGGCATGTGAAAGTTTGGATGTTTGTTACTCAAACACGCAAAAACGGCTGAACGGATTTGAATGAAATTTAGCACATAGAAAGTTTATAACATAGGATCAATCAATCAATACCCTTTTTATCTTTTAACTCCTTTCTTGTGATAGTTTAACTGCTGTTATTTTCTTTACTGAGTTATAATATATCTCGGAGTACAGTGTGCCTCTTGGCAAAGGCCTAACGATTTCCATTGCTTTCTGTCCTTTGCAACTGTCTTCCAGTTTGGACCTGCTGTGAGATTGAGTTCGTCCTCCCATCTTTTCTGAAATCAATCTCACAGCAGATCCAAACTGGATTACAGTTGCATGAGTTGATGAATGTTAATAGCATGTATTCTACAAAACATAGGCAAAAGCTAGTTGGTTATTAAGTTAATAACTATCAAGCTAAAAAAGTAGATGTTACCTTTTGCGTCACAGCAGGTATGCCGTTGTTTGTCTTTCTGTACTCCATCGCACTTACCTTATTTAGGGCATCCATCTTAGGTCGGGATTTCGCGAGCGATGTGCTCAGACAAAATAAAATAGAGCTCATTTATTCAAGTTAGAGTCAAGATCAGCACGTTTCGATCGTTAAAATTACAATAAACAGGTACTAGATTAAATATTATTTTCGGGACAACATTGTAATCGCGAAAAAAATATCAACTGTCTCATAGAAAACTCCACCGATACAAAAACACAGACAAAAAGTATTAGGCTTCTAATTCCTCGTAAGAGAAAGTATGCCGATCTAGGCAGATAGAAACACCCTAACCATAAAAAAAGAAAAAAACTTTATTTCCGTAGTAAAAACATTTACCAAAAGGGCACATCCTGTAAAGACAAACAGACACCTACAATATCGGTGACTTTCTGAAAGTTACAGCCTCCAGTATTCAACAGGCGTGTTCGTATGTAAAGATGCATGAATATGGAAGAGGCTATGATACGTGTAGCGCTCGTAGGGTCGTAGCGCGTAGCACGTAGCCGCCGACGTAGCGGTGACGTTTGTACTTATTCTCTCGTTCTCTAGAGAGGAAAGCGATATTCTGAAAGTGCACGTGTCTGTTATAGAATGTGCATTTTTAGATATACATTTTGTGATATTGTAGTTTATGTTTTATGAAAGTGTTGTTTTTTCCATATAACATACCTACCAAATGTAAGTGTACTTACAAATGTGTAAAAAAATAATTACCTTATGATGTTATGTTAAAAAAACTTGTTTATCTATAAAAATAGATCTTTTCTACAACACTACACTTTTATTATCACTGGTCCCGATTTTACGACGCTGTGGCAAGAGCTATGACCGCGGATCGAGGGGTGACTTTCATTGCATGTGTTTCGACACACACTTAGCCAACTTAAATTCCAATAACTTGTGTTTATTTCACCGTTGGGCCATGTCTCTCTTCTTCTAGCTTGCCTTTTCCCAAATATGTTGGGGTCGATGACGATGACGACCTGCCGTGCGATTCTGTAACCATCTCACCGTGAAAACTTGGGTGAAGTGAGCGTGGAGTGAGTCGTCAATAGTGTCAATCCCTAGCATCAGCATGACTCACAGTTCACTCTAAAATCACTTCACCTTAGTTATCAGGGTGAGATTTTTCCAGAATCGACCGGTTGAAGACCCATCCTTTCAATTTTTTTTTAAGAACGTTGAACTTTCACAGTCTGATCTCAGTCTCAATCTGTCAATAATACCTACCTCTAATTTCCCTACATTTTTGACAAGTTTTTGACGTTGGTTGATTGTCGTTGACATGAGATTGCGACTAGATTTTGAACGTTATTCATTACGGGAATTGGCCTTCTGATTTAGCCACGCGTATTTGTCACGCCCACGCTATCCGGTTCGATAAAATGTCACAAAAATGGAGGCAGCTTTAAAAAAAAACCTTTCTGCCATGTCTATCATATAATTTAATTAAAAAGCCTCTTCGTCATAACTGACAAAGACTCTATTTTCGGCATTACGTATTACGTCTCATTATCGCCTCATCATTCCCGCGAAGCGTCATTACCATACTTACTTCAATGAAAGAAAAAAAATCTCCTGTCCCGCTGCATTTACATGTTGACGCCCACAAAGTTAAACTCCCCCTTAATGCTCAAGGGTGAAACACGACAATACGAAAAATTAAATTTTTAAAGGCCATTGTCGCATCTGCAATTCAAATATTCCTTTCTCTCCTTTTGTTTGGCGTACTTAGGAGATAAAATGCTTTGTTTTTTTCGATGTTTTTTCTTTGATCCCATAGATATTTCTCTTTGAGTTGTCGGCTTTTTAAGGACGTTTGTCGGATAAGACTATAAACCAGTCAAGTATTGTGAGGAACAGTAAATGCCTATTTTGCAAACCCTCGATTTTCTTGATAAGCACTAGTCGCCCGGAGAAAAAAATCGAATAAACACATTGCTTCGAACGTAATTTCATTTTGTGCAACATTGACTAAAACCCACTTACCAATTCCTGCTGACGCAAAATCATATCATTTATGTGTAAAGCTAAGTTTTAAAGAGCGAGAAACTATTTTACGCTGACTAAATAATTACGTATATAAGATTTTTTGTTATTTTGATCGTTAAGGTAAATAGTATTTTAAGTAAACTAGGTATAAAATCATTAATTAATAACATTTTGTAATTATTTCCAGACTATTACTGTTAAATATTGCTAAGAATTTTATTTTACTACAATTACCACAAAGTATGCTCATGCCGTCTGTGATACAGGTTTATTCTAGTACAGGCTTCTAACATTATTATACCTTTGTAAATAATTATTCATATTCAAAACGAGTTTTAAATCAAGATTCATTATCTGTTTATCCTGACAGAATACGTCTCTAAACACCCCATTCTCTCTAAGACAACAATAAAATAATAAAAATGACTCATACTAACCTACATGAGCGTTTTATACTGTTTTATTATGCCGTATATTTTGGTCTTATGGCCGGGTTAGTCGGGTTCATGCAATGCAATGATCCTCGTTTGTTTTGATGTCCTCCTAGAAATCCGGGTAACGGTGGGAGTGCCTCCGAATGTGAGTGAAATGAGGTTTTACAAACTATGTCATTGTCTTGTAGACTGGAGGATAGTTCAGAGGAAAAGATTGGATAGATGGGAACGAGGTGTCATTGGTGTCATGGTGTAACCTCTGAGTTTGTTTGTGACCTCTGAGTTTGTTTCGGCCTTTCTTCTCAGAGTAGTCAGATAGGAAACGCCGACCTCATCTAGTTTAAAAAATATGATTGACATGTAAAAGTGTTTGTACAAACCTACTTGCAGAAAATAAATCATTTATCATTTATCATTACTATAATAATATTGTTGACTACCTTTTTAGTGTAGTTGTTCGTTGAGTGACTGTTGAACATTGGGTCTTGGATTTGTGCCGCAGGTCGGACAAAGTGTTATTAGGTTTTATTATCAGGAATTTTGTAGTAGCACGCCGAAGCTTGGATTATTTTGTGCCTAGTTATTGGTGCCGATTCTGTTGTCCACAAACTAAACTTTTAAGTTCAGTGAATCTTTTTCATTCTATTTCATTAAGAAAAGGACATAAGATCAATTTTAGTTTAGTCCTGTCAAATTAATCAGCGCCCGACTCTACTCCATACAAGCTTAGACGTGATTAACAACTTGCCTACTAAAATTACGTCAATTCAAGTCAGGCGCTGATTAATTTATGCGGACTAAACTAAAATTTATCTTCTGTCCTTTTCTATGAAGACTGACTGAATTGTTTCACCTGTGTTAACAAGGTGTGCTGGGAACAAGAAAGGAAGGATTAAATTAATGTCAGTACTTCACTAATGTTTGAAAAGCTATGAAACAAATGTTTTCTCAACCGGCGGCGTCTCTCGCTCAAGATATTAATTTTCTATGAAATAATACGTAGAAGTTTAAGACAATATAGTGTTACAGTCTACTTCATTCATATACTGGGGTCTATTAATAAAAGATGATTAAAGTTACGAGACTTTTAAACGTCAAAAGTATGGTTAAACAGTAGATAATTAATTATTTAACTTCATGCAATGTTTAGTAAATTAACAGAGTTTTTGTTTGAAAGATGTTATGAAGTGTTAAGCTTGTTAATAATTGATTTTGATTTAAACAAAACTTTACAGACATTCGTGTTCTCCTAAGTCCCAAGGGGTGGTAGGCAGAGATGGAAGTTGTTTATAAATAATAATAATAATAAAAAAATATTTCGGACAACTATGAGATCCATAAATTGTTAGTAAACAGTAAACAGTTTTGCACTTAAAATACTATTGTTAGTAACTTAAAACTAAAGACGAATGAAAGCGAAGACCAGAAACTAAGGAACAAGTCTTCGCGCCTTGTTTATACACATCGCCATTTTTTTTTGTTAGTTTTACTAAACAGACATACCGTACAGACTGTACTTCGGAGAGTGTGCGCAGGAGCTCCACGACCTGATCCCACTGAACAACCAGAAGTACTGCTTTTCCCCAGTTTGTACACTTGGTTACCGCATGTAAAGCGCACGTCGCTTCGTAAGATAAAAATACTGCCGTGCGATTCTGTAATCATCTCACCGTGAAAGCTTAGGTAAAGTAAGCGTGGAGTGAGCTGTCATTCGCTAGGGATTAACACTATTAAGTGCTCACTTCACTTATGATTTCACGGTGAGATTTTTACAGAATCGACCGCCTGTAGTTTTTTGTTATATCCTCTAGTTGCTATTGTAATATTTGCATACGTCTTGCTCTGTATTTTCTACTGGTCACGACACACCGGACCAGTAGAAAATACAGAGCAAGACCACAGTCTATTTTGTATATGGACCGTTTTTCCGTCCATATCTGCATGTTAAAATTTCACGAGCAGAGTAACAGTCTATTAAGAATCTCACTATGCCCCTTAAAGGAACGAAACGGGTAATATTCACAGTTAACTTAACTTGTGGGGTAGTTATGGGTTATTTTAAGCGTTTAGACATAACATTACGATAGTAATCCCCGATGGGGTAGGCACAGATGTATAGATGGCTCTCATTTCCCCAGATATTTTTATTGTAATCTTATAAATTACAGATATAAATATAGAAATTTATTTTCATAATCTCAGACTAACTAACTAACTATATAAATAAATACAGAAACAAAAGGGTATTTAGATGTCGAAGTAATCGTCCGCATCGCTGTCTTCCGGAAACGTGCCCAGAAGACTGGCAGCATTGCCACGTTGAATGGCAATACTAATTCTTTGGCCATAGGACGACCCAGCCCTCTGGTCACGTGAAGTGTCGATCAGCCGGCGAGTAATTTCTTTAAAAAGGAGACGCGCACTCGGGCCCCATGACCCGAGCGTTTTGACCCCAAACGGCTCAAAGCTGTAGTTACCCATAAGGTTAATAAAGTATTTGCACCGCTTGAGATATTACATAAATGTTATAATATCAGTCGAGGTAATTGTTGTGGTAACTGGCTTTAGTCTATACCGGACTTCTACTAAGAAATTCCTTAAAACGAAAAATGCAAAAACATTAGATTAACAAGGAAAATCTGTTATCGTTTATGGAATTTCAGAATTTACTAAACACCTTTGTTTGCTACTGCCAGAAATATAAAATAATGAAAAATCGTTTCTTATACTTTTTTTTTCTTTTTCTTCTTCAATTTTGATGAGAATAGTGAGTACGTTCTATTGAAAATATCCAAAATTATTAATGTTTTGTTTTCCAAGTGTTTTTATTCTTGTCTCATCATTTAATTGACAGTACAAGGGTTTGAGTTTCTATAAAGCATTATAATTCACATAAAAATTAAATCAGCATCTGCGTTGTAAATTACAAAGTGTATTTAATGACTTCAAATTGACAAAGAGTTAATTTACCCTGTTTTTAATTGGAATTTTTTTCGCCAGATCCAGGGAAACAACGCATCCAATTTACGTAACGATCTCAAAAACTCTTAATAAACTGCTTAATGAATCACCAATTCTTTCGCGTTGTTTACATAAAAAAGTATCCTTTATTTACCCAACTAAGGTTGAAACCGCCTCTCTCCAAAGCCCGTTTCTCTAATTATTCAAGTTAATTGAAGTTTTGTCGGGACCCCAATCTCGCTCGAAGAGTTATACGCTCATTCGGGCCCTAATTCGTTGCTAAATTAAAAAATACTTGTGAAATTAAACCTGGAATGAGTGTGTAAGGGAAGTCTGAAAGTGACGAGGAAATTGATTGTTATGGTATGGGCAAAGACTATTATAACCACTTGACTGCGTATACAGTGCCCCGACGCACGAAAACTATTAGTATTTTGTCGCCTATGTATAGGCTACGGTACTAGTAGCAATTTTAGTTGTGTCCAAGTGTTAGACCTGCGTGCACGCTAAATTAATATAATTTTTTTATAACGTTTATGCAATTATAACGCATCAAAATGCCTTCATGCGCGGTGAAGTGGTGTGGGAAACATTCTTAGACATCTAGTTACAAAAAGGATGACATAACTTTTCATCGGTACATAAACATTACATTGATTTAATCAGATTATAAGCCACTGCAGGGGTCTATTTAAAATGGTGGCTGGGTAAACGAGCACACTTTTTGAGTCGCGCGTTGATGTCTTTTGGAAAAGTCTCGTTCTTGTATTAGACAATTCTAATGCTTCTATCCCTTTCTTTCCTTTTGTATGTTTATCGAAAAAAATAGTGCTGTTATCTTTAATAGCTGAAAGTTGATATCGAGAAAAATAAAATGAATACATTTTTTATTCAATTCACATACTTTAATAAAATAACTATCTACTATTAACCGACTTCAAAAAAGAAATACCGACGAACTGAGAACCTCCTCGGTTTTCAGTTCGTCGGTTTTTTTTTTTTTTGTATTTTCCGGGATTTTTTAGTTCTTTCTGTCCCCGACCGGGGCCGATCAGTCCATTTCCGGGATTTTTTTTTGTAATTGATTGATTTTGATTAAATATTATTTCTATGATTTTGTTTTAGTATTTATTATAATGTTAAAATCCATTTTATCGATATCGACTATTTTCTCTTAATGAAGTAAAGCAGCCCTAACGATGCAACTTGACCTTGAACTGACCAATTGCAGCCGCGCGTTCTTCCTCATCCCCCGGCCCGCAGTAGTGAGTCGTGTGCTTCGAAGAAATCGGGCCATACGCTCTCTAGTGGTTATATTCTCTATGGGTATGGGCATGTGATTACCCATTGGGCACGAGATACACCCTCAAGTGCACGTGCTTTGCGAAATGACCGCGGAGAAAATTAATGGAGGCGCGTCGCAGTGAAAGTCTAAATAAATGTTTGGACCATGCTACGAGTCCTGCGACGTGTGTTGCCTGATGAAAGTCACATCCCTCGAGCTCATAAACGGGGGGCCTTCAGCTAAAATTTCCTGGAAGAGCGGTGGCCGTTGTAATTATAAATGTGCCGTCATGAAAATCTGTCATTTTCACCAGAATTTGACATTAATAATGGTGCTACAATACGCTCTGTATTTAGACAGTCGTTATTGTGTGCCCGTTCACCGGGTTCTTAGGAACTAAAGGTTTAGAGTAGGACAAGACCAAACAAACGATGGTTAGACTATGTGAAAGATTATATAGCTGGAAATATGGTGAATAAAATAAAAAAAATAAAAAGTCCTCCTGACCATATTTCGCCCACGGCGGTCAATCTCAACGGAGACTAGCCTTCAGCGCGGGAGATAATATAGTGCACAAGTGTACGCGCAGACACACTGTGCACTCCCTCTTCCCTCACTCTGATAGTCCGATGGAATATGGAACGGCAATCTGACACGACCGGAGATAGATCAGGCGCAGGACCAACGGCTTAACGTCTTTTCCGAGGCACGGGCGTATCACACCGCCAACTTCCAAACTCCGAGCTGTTACTAAGGAATTCCTAATGGAAAAACTCAATAACACTTTGCCCGACCCGGGAATCGAACCCAGGACCCCACGCTCAGCAGTCGCGCTTGCCACCACGAGACCAACGGGGCGGTTGGTTGGTTGGTAGTATGCTGCAGTGCAATTCTGTGACCATCTCACCGTGAAAATTTAGGTGAAGTGTGCGTGGAGTGAGCTGTCAGTGTCATCCCACCTGATACTAGGGATTGACCAAGAATACATTGAAAATCACAATCGAGATTTTAATAATATTATTCATGCTATTTCTATTGATCATTTTATATAATTTCAAAGGTAGTATTGTGGTTGCCAAAACATTACTATTTTGTGTTTCTTTTTTCTTAGACTTATATGTTTTACCTTATATGTTTTGGCAACTAAAATACTAACTTTGAAATTACTTATATAAAACGATCAATAGAATTAGCATAAATAAATATTACTAAAATCTCGATTATGTTTGTAAATGTTTGCTTGGTCAATCCCTAGCATCAGTGGGATGACACTGACAGCTCACTCCAAGCAAGTTTTCACGGTGAGATTTTTACAGAATCGACCAGCTGGATACTGAGATGATGACTGATAGAAATGTATGGTAATAATAATAATAATAAATTTGACATAAAAAGGTACACAGATACAGAGTGACACTTAAGCGTGCGAATAGCTTGGTCCAAAATAAATGATCAATGACCCCCGTGCTAGGCAAAACCCGTGTTATAGGGGTCGAAGTAGGCAATGTTAGAGGCAGGCATGCCATGCTGACTCTAAACAAATCAGGATAAAGGCAGAAGGGTGACATTTATAGCAGGTATACATTATACAAAGTGGCTGGGACATTGATGCCCAACCTCTTACCATGGATTCGTCACATGATTCTTAGCCGTGCGTTGAAATTTTTCGTCGGTTATTAAAAAAGAAATTAGCTGTTCTATACATTTTGACCACGTTGGTATTGCACTTTTCTATGAAATAGCTGGGAAAAGATTTTACTTTTTCTAGAATCATGTTGTGCTTAATTTATGGTTACAGTTTTCGCGTCAAAGTTCCTGACACCCTGTATACCTGCATAACATGTTTTGGTATGTAAATAAAAAAAGATTTGTTGTCGGCACGTTCCTATTTGGTTTTTTGTGAAAATTTTTTGCTTGTCTTTTTTTTTCAGGACATTAATTTGATTGATGACATACATTTTCCCTGTTTTTTATGATTATGGCGTTATGATTGAATATATTTTTCTTTTTTGTTTAATTATTGAATGAAAGAAAATACATTTCAGTTCAGTACTTTCCCGTATTACCTATTACCTAATATTAATAATATTGCAAACGCGAAATTTTGTGAGGATGGATGGATGTTTGTTACTCTTTCACGCAAAAACTATTGAAAGGATATGAATCAAATTTGGCACACGGATAGTTTAGAACCAGGATTAACACATAATACTTTTTATCTCGATATTCTCACGGGATCGAAACTTACGCGGGTGAAACCGCGGGGCGTTGCTAGTAATAAAATATGTAAGGAAACATACAACGCTTACCTTGCATAGTTTCATGTGGAAATAATTTACTTTGCACCATAGCATCAAGCTTCATTAACCCGGGGTTGGGGGGAGGGGGGGGGGGGGGAGAGCAGGTAGGTACCACAGACACAACCAGACGCGTATCGTTTAAAAGCACATGTTAATGACTGGGCTCCTATTGTGTATAAAAAAGGTTTATAAACGTTAGGAATTCGGCAGTCACAGCTTGAATTGAGAAGAGCAATTTTTTAAAGAAATTATAAGTTACCACGCTCGGCATGAGTAGTTAAAAAAAAATGTAAATTGACAAAATTATTTAGGTGTGTGGAATCATATTCCCATATTTAATACAATATCTTACGCGTTCTTTTATTTGCTTCAAATGTTATGGAAACAGACTATAGAACAACAAAACAGGGCCCGAAAAGAGTCTTTCGTTTTCAGAAGTTAGATATTCCTTCCTCGGTTCTGTTTATGCTCCACGTCTTTATTTCATAAAATACCAAACAGCCACAAATAAAAAAAATCAAAACCAATCACAGGCACTTTTGAAATGTCAAGGGATCGGTCACTCAGATAGATGAAGCTAGTTGCCCATTCCAAAGCGAACAGATAGAGCCATCCACGAAGGCGCGCCCTCTTTTTAATGCTTACAGTAACAGTATGCAACATTCCGCTAGTATTTTAGTTTTGTCGATACAAAGTAATTATAATACTTATTAGTTGATAATTAGTGAGTATCGCAAAAACACGTGCAGAATTAACTAGCGATAACCACTAACGATTAGGAAGAGTGGGGCGCGTCTTCGTGGATGGCACTATCTATACTAGGTACAGACGCCAGCACATCAAGTTACCCGAAACTGTCAAAATTCACCAATCAACTTTGAACCTTATGCTGTAGCGATAAAGTTGAAAATTTATTAAAGAAATTTGACAGATTGTAGTAGCTTGATGTGCTGCCGTCTGTAGCTATGGAGAAAAACAGGCAAGACACTATTAAAAAAAGGGTATAATTTAGACGGCCACCAAAAATATTTTTAAGACTCTAAGCCTAGGCACCAAAATGGATTAACGGTCACCAAAATGGATCAACGGTCACCAAATTCTATCCAACTCAAAGATTAATATTAATAAAAAATTTTTGGGCACCCCGACACGGACAGGTTAGGTTCGAAGGGGATGACGGGGGCTCAAGTGAGCGAGCGGAGCGAGCGAACGAGCCCCCGTCATCCACTTCGTGTTAGGTTCCTTTAAACCCTGCAGACAGAAATAGGGGCCCCGCGAAGCGGGGCTCCGTCGATTACACCTTATTATTATTAAAGATAAGTAGCACAATATATAATATTTAGTCTAAAGTGTATTTTTAAGGCGTCCATATATTTTTATGACAGACAATAATAGGAAAAAATGGATTTATTTCATAATATTTTAGGGAACCTTATTTGGTGACCATTAATCCATTTTGGTAACCGTTTAGAATTTTTTTGGTTGCGAAATAGGTACTTTTTTGGGTGGTGTTTAAACATAAGCCTTAAAAAAATACTCATGAATAATCAGTCTATAATGTTCCCATTCCTAGGACACAGGCTTTCTCTCGGTGAGAAGGAGTGGGGCGTTATCCACCACGCCGGCCCAATGTAGGTTTACAGATGTTACATGCATTCGAATTTTTGGTTCTAGGCCATGACGGTTTCCTCACGATGTTTTCCTTCGCCGTTTTAAGAGCGTTAGTGATGAAAATATTTACAAAAGTAAAGCACCTGTATGGGTTCGAACCTATGATCTAAATGCATCTCGTAAGTCACGGCCGTTGCCACTAGGCCACCACTGCTTTAAAAAAAGAATACTCCAAATATATTCATAACAGTGCTCAAACCACGGAATAAGTAACATTTCAGTTCCTAAATAAAGACGATGTTCTTTACGAACATTAAGTGGAGCTCGTTTAGTTTCAACAAACATTGCGACAACAAGACAAACATTCAACCCATTAAGCCGAAACATTCTCTTCTAATTAAAAGGCTTTAATCTTGAGACCCAAAGAGGAACAAGCGTAAAGACATCACTTAAAAGGCGAGCAGACGAACAACTAACCGGAGCAACTATTAATTGCTTGAATAACTAAATATGCTATTTAAGCGTTATTCTTTATCAACAATCATCATCAACACCAAGTTCCTGCCCTTGTCTCAGGTTATTTGGGGTCCACGTCACGGAATACGCTGTTAGAGTGTGCCGCTTGGGAGGTGCCCCGCCTCCGGGCTGCGGACATCCATGAGTATTTTCCACCCCGGAAACAAAAAAAAAAAACAAAAGAGGTTACTTGGGGTCGGCACAACACGTTTCGCGTGCCGTCCTAAGCAACCTGCACTTCGGCTGCAAGACAGGCCGTGGTGTCCGAAGCTGTTGACATTTTCGCCACAGTGACATCAATAAGGAGAACAGCAAAGAGCTCCTAGTCGCAGAGAAGCAGCGAGGCGGAAAGTAGTGTCGTCGAGCAGTGCCTATGTTCGACGAAGGTATGATGGAAAGCGAAGGATGAGGTCTATGATGGAACGAGCGTGCCCAGAAGATGCCTAAGGCACTGGAACTCCCACGCATCGACGAAACACAACAGGTTGCTTGTCGCCGGACTCTGGTGGGAGGGTGGTCGCACACCAGTCGGGCGTTAGCACTACCATCGCAAGGGAAGATAAACAAAATTAATACTTTGCGGGACACTAAACGCCCCCGGACGTATTAACAATAAAACTTATATTGTGTCTCTTTCTCCTTCTACCTATTAAGCAAACGGTAGCGGTTTGATGCGCCATAGTCTTCGGCAGCAAATTGTCGCTCTTAAAGTTGCCCGTGTGCAAGTTTAGGCCTTATTTACATTGCTAATTGTCGAGTGTCGTTTTATGCAATCTCTTATTCAAATCCTTGACTGTGTTCAGTTGGATTAATGAGAAAGTTAATTAAGTACGTGGATTGATGGCTAAGTTGAGGGTAGTTCGTTTATTGGGCTACTCCTTTGTTCAGTCTTTGAAGTTCAAACTTGGTGGTTTGTTCCTTTCTCTTCACCTACAGCGGTTTTTTCGTGGCTTTATCAAAATAAAATAAAAACCTTGTCACTTCCTGTAAATAACCCAGTAAGATATAATTAACTAGTTACCGCCCTTTTGATGTACCTAACATTTATAAATTACTAGCATTTGATCGGAAATTGTCGTCGCATGTCTTTTTCTTCCATACTTCTCTATTAGTCATCATCTCGGTAGTCACGCCCTTTCTAGCCATAACATCTTTCACACGGTCCATCTATCATTTCTTTGGTATTCCCCCAACCTTATAGCCATCCGCATTCATAATAAAATTTTTCCTCACGATATTTTCCCCATAATAATAGCCATTATATGACAGTACTTGGAAAATTCAATTATGATCTTCACAGTATCGAACTCGACCGTCCATATTGTCAACAAAACTATCAAATTGAGACAAGCAATAACCTTGCGCGCATGTCTATGCATTAATTATGACCAAATCAACCAATAATCAAGTGTGTGTTGAGCTCTAAGATACAATAATGTTGAGCTCTAAGATAGATACTGTAGAACTCTATATGTATATTCTATAGGCCCTTCATTGTCTGTTAAGATATTAGTGGCAAGGTGTTTGCACAGCAAATTAATTGATATAATGTAGCTAATGGGACAACATAAATACTGGCCCTGACTACTATACGCAAGGTCGTGGGTTCGATTCCCACCCAGGACAAATGTTTATGTGATGAGCACGATCATTTGTTCTTTGTCTGGGTGTAATATATCCATAATATATTGTATGTTTTTAGAAATATATATGTATGTTTATCAGTTGTCTAGTACTCATAGCACAAGCTCTGCTTAGTTTGGGACTAGATGGCGTTGTGTGAAAGTTGTGGAATATTATTATTATTATTATATATGGAGCTTACACAAACTTTGGCAAAATCTGACCCCGTTAACGAAAGTTTTCCTACAAAACCAAATTAGTTTCAAATTGTTAAGTATTAACCTACACTTAATTTTATATAGGTAGTAATTTCTTTTTAAAGTATGGGAAAAAAATGTAAAATATGAATAAAAAATGGGTATTCAGTGAAAATTTTAATCCATAAATGTGTAGATAAAACAATTTCAGTGAAGCATTATGTTAAATAAAGAAAATAAACGTAAATAGATGTAATTAGATGCGCCTGCGGGGTTTTTAGACGATACAATTATTCCTGTATACATTTATTATGTCGAATAAAACTTAAAAAAATCAGACAAAAAAAAAAAGTAAAAACAAAACACGTATAGAAAGTTCTATACATATTTTTAAACAAAACACATATAGAAAGGTCTATAAGTATTTTGTTTTTGCTTATTTTATTTTTAAAATCATATTTACTATCATGAAACCAATGAAAATGTGCTAAGCTTTGTTATAACTAACCTTAATATTTTTTATTTAGTTTTTGGTTTTTTTGTCCTATTATCTGCGTTAATGCGACATATACTGGGTGTCTGAAAAGTCATGGATTACCTTTTACCTGCTGATGGGCCACATTGAGATCTACCAATAAAAAAAATTACCTACCAATACAATTTTTTTTCACCATGGCCGATCAAAAATAAGGTAAAATTTTTTTTGGTGAAAATTTTAAGTTTGAACCTAAATTTTAGGTATTTAAAAGATGATATCTGTAACTTTCTTGTATTCGATCGATAGTAGGATGACTCAAGATGAAAATAAAAAAACCTGTACTCGAAAAAGTTTTGATTCGTAGAAATGGCATGGAAAAAACTGATCAAAGGTAGAGATTTTCCAAAATTTCATTAAACATCAAAAAACTCGGAAACCGTAAGACTTTTACCATGGTCATTTTTCTTTTATTGGTAGATCCCAATGTGGCCCATCAGCAGGTAAAAGGTAATCCATGACTTTTCGGACACCCAGTATATTCGTAAACTAGAGACGTTTATCTAAACATCCGACCAAATTTTATAGGCCGTGGGCATAGGTTCCATACTAAGTTGCCCAATGACCTTTCATAATGTTGTTTTGTGAAACTTCCTAATTGTATTGTGTCTAGGTTTAGATATGATGTCTGAGTCTGAATTTTTCAGTTGATACTATAATATAAATTAGATTAAGACTGTTAAACAAGAACTTTTTTTTATAAATTACTAGTACTGTTAGTTGTAAGTGTTATTTTGTTGACAAAAATCAATAAGTTTTTAAGAGTGAATACTATATATACATGAACCCCTTTATTATTATAATAAACGTTGCTTAAAGTTTAACCATACATTTCTGACGTTTAAACGTCACTTAAATTTAATCATCGTTTTTATATAAACCCCTTAGGGCCGTTTGTTCCAAACGGTTGGTTATCGTAACATACTTACGTCAAATATTAACGAGTACTTAATCGTAATTGTTTGACGTAAGTCAAGGCCATAATTTTCTTAATAATGTAATTTGAAACAACGCTTTTTTTTGGTTTGACGATAGTTAGCGCCATTTTTTAGGTACACGCGTGCGTCAAGTGGACGTGAAACAACCCGCCCTAAATCACTATCTGTTACCTAGTGGTAACAGATGGCGGGTGCTTGCTTTAAAAGATCTGATGAATGCAACAGATTACCAGAAAGTAGCTTTACATCCACAAGAAGATAGTGTGATGTGAGAAGTCACATATATTGTTCATCATCGTGTCACGTATGTTGTACATCAGCATATCACGTATTTATTGTTCAGGGTTAAGTTAAGATAAATATACTGTTTTCCGTAAGCTTAGTGTTAGCACGTAGTCACGTATTATCTATGTATATTTAAACCACCTATTAAAGGAGAGAGGACAGTTGAGGACTGTAGTTGAGTACAGTTGAGTCTCAGTTCACAATTGACTCTCAAAGTAACACACGTCATGTTGTTTACCTAACCCCTCCTCATCCCCACATGGACGGAGTTATGGTGTTACGGCGGCAGATGGGTGGTGTGATGTGAGAAGTCACATATATTGTTCATCATCGTGTCACGTATGTTGTACAATATATGTGACTTCTCACATCACAATAGCTGTGTCGTTGGTTTAGTGGTCGCAAGCGCTGCTAGTGAGCATGAGGTCCTGGCTACGATTCTCAGGTCTGGAAATGTATTATTGAGTTTTCACACCAAAAATTTCTAAGTATCAGCCCGGAATCTGGAATTTGTACTCGGTGGATGGTTATAGGCTCGCCCCCTTTTACATGGGATTGAAACATAAATTGCGAAATGTGGGTCTACTATAGGTACAACACTGCCTTACCCTTCGGGAAAACGAGGCGTGATGTGAAGTGATGTGAAGATAAGGGGATCCCTATTCTAACACAATGAATTTGCAGGATTTGGTTTTTCTTACCAACCTTACATTGTAGCAAAAATTACCCAGTCACCTTTTAATATACATATTACATGTAAGTCGGTCAACTGAATTTAAATCCCATTTCGTGACTGTCTCACGATTCCTCTGTGCTGTCCAAGATTTCCTACAGTGAATTTGTGTCTACTCCAATTCGGATTTCAGTTGTTTCGTGCAATAGAAATAGAATTAAAGTTGTATGGTTGCTTCTTACAAGTAGTAAAGGAACAGTAGTATTAAAGAGACACCTGGAAGAATCTCATACGAAAATATGATATTATATGATCTGTGTCTTCGTACAAGATTCTTACAGTTGTATCTTTATTACAAAACTGTTTATTCTAACTGACCCGGCGAACTTCGTATCCCCTCAGAATCAATAAGAACGATTGTATGAAAAATTATCTTCATTTTGTTTCGTGATTTTTTCCTATATGTATTTTAATAGTTATTCTGCAATTCGGGGCGGAGACAAATCCTTCAAATCAAAGATCTAAATATCGGTCCAGCCGTTCTTGAGTTATAAATGGTGTAACCGACTTTGTTTTATTTACATAGATTGTTTAATAAAAAGCTTATACAAAGACCCTTCATAAAGCTGCCATTTTCGTATTCTTTATATCAAACTAAGTAACTTTGTTGATCGTGGGGGTATTTAAAGAAAAGTTATAACATTTAAAACTGGTTTTCGTAAAAAAAACATTCAAAAAAGTTGGAACTTTAATCATTAATATCTTCCTAACCAGAAGGTTCCCAGGTATAGTCCAGTACAAATAAAATATCATATAGTCCAGTACAAATAAAATATCATAATAAAGGGAAGAACAAGTGACTCGGCTACGTTAAGGGTATTTTTACACCGTGAAAACTTGGGTGAAGTGACCGTGGAGTGAGCTGTCATTATGGATTACCACTATTGACACTGCTCACTTCAAGCTCACTTCACTTATGATTTTGCGGTGAGACTTTTACAGAATCTACCGGCTGATATAAGACTTTTCTGAACATTTTAATCAGCACGCGTAGCATGATCACCATAGAAACGGGTTTTGTCGACGGAAGAATAGAGAAAATGACAGATTGTAGACAGATTTCAAAATTTTGTCTATTCTACCTGTCATTTTCGTGATCTCAAACAGCTGATTTTTTTTCGTGATCTCAGAGTTGGTCCCACGTTGTTCACATGGGTGGAATACCCAGTAAAAAATTGGAGACGGTAAAAAAATCATCCAGTATAGGTATTTACTTTTTATAAGAACTTTATACAAGCGTTATAAACATATTCGTATATAGAAATATGATAGTTATGTAGGTAAGTAACCTGTCTTTGTGATCTGTATAACAATGAAGTTAGAGGGCAATGAACTATAAATAATTCCATTTTGTTATATTGTGTACGAAAGAGGGAAAGCTTTTACTTAACCCACTCAATTCGTAAGTTTTCCACGTAGTTGCGTACATCTATCAAGCTTACTTTCCTTGAAAGTCAATTTCACTTTGATACTTGCCCGAATTCCGTACTATATAAGTCTAGCCTATAAAATTCCTACTGCTGGGATACAGGCCTCCTTTCTGTGAGAGGGAGTGGGCCGTAATCCACCATGCGGGCCCAGTGCGGGTTGGTGGATGTGATGTCTTCAAATTTTTCGTTCTAAGACATGCCAGTTTCCTCACGATGTTTTCCTTCACCGTTTTGAGAGCAGTGGCGATAAAATTAAATACACAAAGTGCCTGCCTGGGTTCGAACTCACGACCTAAAATTTGTAAGTCGGGGCCGATACCACTGAGCCACCAGTGCTTTCGAAGCTTTTACTTAACTCACTTGATTCGTAAGTTTTCCACGTAGCCGCGTACATCCATCAAGCTTACTTTCTTTGAAGAATAAACTTCTACTCAATCTTATGTAACAGCTCTACACAATAATTTGTCAATTTCACTTTGAGACTGGCCCGAATTCCGTCTTCGGAATTAGGTCAGTTCGGAACTGATATAACGCGTCGCTCCAACGGCCTCAGAATCCCTATTGTCCTTCATTTCAAGCTGGCAGCTTTGTGTCAGCCTCATACTTATTAAACAGCTGAATATAAACCGCGTATTCATGAACTGGTTTTCGATTCAGGCCTGTCGTGAAAGCCTTTTGATTCTAACATACATACGCACCGAAAGTGTATTTTCCTCACGTTTCGTATATAAGGTCCCATTAAAATAAATGGATAAATTTTTAGAAATCATTCAGACCACAAAAATAATGAGAATGGTAAAAATATATAAGAAAACCGCATTAGATACTTACAATAAAAATAATCAGCTAATGAAAGTACACTAATGTGCCGGCAATTTATTATTTTAGGCCAAAATAAAATCCCTTTAATCAGTGTTTTTTTTTTTTGCTTGGATATCTTTGGTTAGACGTACTGAACGCTATGTAAAAATTTGTCCATCTATTTTAATGGGACCCTGTATAGTAAACAAACAAGGCACTAATAATTTATAAACGTCTTCATCTTCGAAGATTTTTTCCTTAGGACGAGACGTTGGATGGAATATGTCGTTATCTAAGACTCTTTAAGTCTATAATGTTCCCACTGCTGGGACACCTCTCCTCTCTATGAGACGGAGTAGGCCCACGACCCAGTGCGGGTTGGTGGAACTCAAATGTCTTTTAGTTTTAATTTTAACGTTTTCTCACGATGTTTTCCTTCACCGTATTGAGAGCAGTGGTGATTTAATTAAATACACAAAGTAAAGTGCCCGCCTGGGTTCGAACTCACGACCTACATACAACTCGTAAGCTGGGGCCGATACCACTGTGCTACTGTCCCGTGTCCGTCGTGTGCACTGCCCCGCAAGTGTTTGAGCACTGAATCCGATCCGTTTCCAAGAAATTATGGTCCGAAGGCTTCATAGATACTTTTGTATGAGTGATTACGCACTAGATACAAATTACATCCATCCGACTTAGAAGATTGTGTTCCGACTTCAGACTGTCATTTTTAATAATAATAATAATAATATTTATTTGCAAAAAACACGGTATTAAAAGATGTTACAATACAATATGAGACCAAACATGTTTTGCTTAATGTTAAAGCATGCAAAATTATAGAAAGTATCAACATTATAGTTTATGCTCGAGAAAATCTTTAACACTATAAAAACTATGTTCATTCAGCCAGTTATACAATTTAATTTTAAAAAGTCTGTAATTTAAGTCTTTAAATGTATTTGGTAATTTATTGAATATACGCACACACATAGCCACACAATTTTTATTATATTTAACACACCGAGGCATATAGTCTAGTACCAGCCTGAATTGATCACGCCGACTTCGTGAACATACATCCTGAGCTGTTTTGAACAGTTCTCTATGTTTCTGTACAAACATACATACTTCATACACATATATTGAAGGCAGTGGTAGCAAACCAAGTTTTTTAAATATTGGTTTACATGATTCATCTGACGGAATCCCGTATATGGCTCATATACATTTCTTTTGTGCGATAAATGCTCTATTAAAGCCGGTACTATTTCCCCATTCCATTATTCCATACCGTAACGAGGATTCCACATACGCTCTATATGACATTATAGCCGTTTTTATATTTGTTATCTTCTTAATCTTTCTAAGGGCATAAACAAATTTATTCGCTTTGCTACATACATGCTCAACCTGTGCCTTCCAGTCTAAATGTTCATCTATTATTACACCTAAAAACTTTGTTTTTGTCACCTGGTTAATTTTTGGTATGTCCATCTTAAAATTGAATTTATTATTATGAGATTTGTTAAATTGTATATACACAGATTTGTCAAGATTAATACATAAATTATTGTCATTTAACCAATTTATTAAGTCAGCAATTGTTTTATTTGTGTCAATTTCATGGTCAGTAATAGATTTATATTTTTTGTCAGAAGTTACAATTATAGAAATGTCATGAGCATAAAGAAAGCATTTGTGCTTAGTCACGTTAACAATGTCATTAATGTAGAGGAGAAATAAGATAGGCCCCAATATGCTGCCTTGGGGCACGCCACGTTTTATATATTTATACTCAGACGTATACAGTAACATATCTCCATTTCCATCGACTTTGGTGACAGAAACACACTGTTGTCTGTCAGTTAGGTATGAAGATATCCATTGATGTGGCAGTCCCCTAATTCCGAGAGCTTCTAATTTTTGTAATAGGTTAACGTGTGAAACCAAATCAAACGCCTTTGATAAGTCAAAAAATAACCCTGTTACCAGTTTGTTATTATTTATTCCATTTAGTATGGTTTTCAAAAGTGAAAATAGGGCTAATGTGGTAGACTTACGTTTTTGAAAGCCGAACTGTTCTTTTCTTATGATATTAAATGTGTCGCAGAAGTTAATTAGTCTATGGTACATACATTTCTCGTATATTTTTGACAAGATGGGTATTAGCGTTATAGGACGATAATATTGTTCACATCATATCTTTCACCCTTTTTGAACAATGGTTTGACAATAGACAATTTCAAAGCATTTTCGTGTAGTTTTCGTACACAACCGCTCGCGCTCTGAGCCTTCAATACAGCTTCGCCTGTACCTAACTGTAGTCATTCCATTTACTTCAATATTTGACGTTCAGCGTTGTCGTTTTTAAATATTGGGCATACGAGCTTCGGAATAAAATACAACAGCTAATATTCACTCAAGATAATGGATCTCTTGCGATTGCAGATGCAGTAATGCAGTAGGATCGAATAGGATTGTACAGACGCTAGCACATCAAGCTACTACAATCTGTCAAATTTCTGCAGTAAATTTTCAAGTTTAACGCTGAAGTATTCAAAGTTGATTGGGAAAAATTGACAGTTTCGGGTAGCGTGATGTGCTGGCGTCTGTACAGAAAAGGTCCATTGTCTTGTGTAGATACAGTGCAATAATGGTATAGATTACGGATAAATTAGTGGGCGCCTAACATTTGATGCCATGAATACTGTTCAACTATTTTGTAAAAAAAAATTTAATGGTCTGTTGAAGAACTTTTGAAAAATATTAGTTCTAGCGTTGATACGATTCTTCCGCAGCATTTTAAAATGGAATGAAGTCTTGAATAATCATATGACACTGGTAATAAAAAATATAGGTTTTACAAATCCAATATGTAATTGAGAAGTTTTATATTTAACGATGTTTCATTTCAGCTAATACAACATTATCAGCTCTCCCATACATTTGGGTCGAGTAATTGAATGTTGTAGGGACCGCTGATTATTTTTTAGCGATTTCGATGTTGTTCCCATAGAAAAAGATGTTCAGTTTGATGACCTGAACCACACCCTTAAATATGAACACACCTTTCCGACACATGCTGTACAAGAATTTTGTTTGATTGGTTGTTTATCACGCTTGATTGCAAACGAAAGTTTCAGATAACTATATTTGATCAACAAACAAGGGGAAAGGAAATGAAAGAAAAACGTTTAATCCAACAGTTCAACTTTGATGAAAAAGTTTTTAAGCACTTTTGGAGCGTATTTTTACTGTACAGAAACTAGGATAAGTTTGTTTTGGATTTCAACTGAGGTTTTACGCTTCTTTCTAAAAAAACAAGCAGTTCACTATTTGTTTAACACCTTGTTAAACGAATAGTGAACGCATGTTATAGTATTTGTTTTTCACGAATTGACGCGCGCTTCACTTGTGGTTACCAAGTGTATAAACGCGCTGTGAATGTGTGTGTAAGCGCAGGAGCTCTCGGTACCGCGCATACAATGGCGAAGGCGGAAGTGTGTGTTTGAGTGTGTGTTATGTGCTGACGCTATTCGTCTTCACGCACACACTCACAGCGTGTTTGTACACATGGTTACCACAAGAAAGGCACGCGTCACATTGTGATCTTAAAATACGTTTATTACTTGGCTGTCAATACGTTGTAGACAAAACGCAGTGTATCAATCTAACAAATTAGATAATTGTGTAGCGGTGGCACTTAAGCTTCTACAGACACGAAGTAGAGATAAGCATTATAAAACACTTTCCACCCATGTAAGAAAACGTGTTAACAAAGTAGAAACAACATTAATCTCCCAGTGGTTTATTTCTACACAACTCCGCTTCCTCGTTTTAGCAATAAATCGGTAATAGTGTCAGCCGTTTATAGCGACGCAAAGATACTTTTCCGAGTGAATCTAAAAATACTTTATACGCTGCTAAAATGTCACATCCCACGTTCTTCTCGTTGAGCACCAATAAATCCCAATTTATGCCTAGACAAGGAAACTGAGTCATCGAAAATGCAGTTCAAACGATCGAATCAGGTATTCCGTGCTCCAAGAATGTCAATAAATTCGCAATAGACACCCGCGAATGTAGTGCCACTCGTTCATGATAAATGGCCTCTTAAGGCCATTTTATGAGCCATTACCCTCGCTCGGTACCAGTGTTCGAACATTCTCAGACCTCGTAACGACATTTTTGAATATATTGCTTATTTAATAATGTAAAATTGTTTTATGCCCATAAATCTTTGTTGTGATTTATGTAGGAGTGAGGCGAAGGCCCAAAGTAAATGACGCGGCAAATTGGTGCTTGCGTGGAGTGAGCTGGGTATCAAATGTGAGCCCTAAAGCTTGTTATTTAAGTATCTCCTAATTTATTGCTTGCGTTATATTGGTGGAGCCAACCTTCCAATTAATCGATAGAAAGGAGTTTAAATTGACATCCTTGCGCAGGTGGGTAGTCTCTTTATTGATGACATGACACTATAGAAAACTACAGCATCTGGCAGTAAATATGGCCCATTGAATTTTAGAAAAAAATCAGCTATGCAAACATTCTACTGTGTGACAGAGGCGAAGCGATTGTGAATTCATTTTGTCATAATAACAGCCGGGTAGGTAGGTAACAATATAGTATACATGAGTAAATAGGTACCTTAAATATTACTTTTAGTACAGTATTTTTATCTCACGAAGCGACACACGCTTTACTCGTGGTAACCCAGTGTACAAACACGCTGTGAATATATAAGTAATTAATGAAACCAATGTTATTAAACTTTATAATATACCACAAGACTGGTGGGCTAAGCAAAAATTGGCTAGCTGAACTCCGCGACGCGATGGGTTTTGATATAATATAGACACGATAAAATAAAAAATAAGAAGATATGATGTATTTTTTGGGAGGTCAACGACCGCTGTTAGTGTTTTTACTTGAAGAATGAGTTGAGAAAAACTGTTTTATCGTGTTTAGATATCGATAACAATCACGTTTGTGAAGTTTTGACAAACCAAAAATTGATATTTCAAGTGACTACAGTAAATGCGGTAGATGACCCCGCAAAATAATTCATCAAATTATTTTTTGTTTTATACCATACCCATCGCGCCTGCGGAGTTTATCTAGCTAATTCAATTATGCTCTGTATAAGCATATGCCCGACAATCTAATCCTTTTACAACAATTAAGTATATTGGCAAAGATTAGGTAACCGTAGACGAAACGAAACTTACAATCCAGTCCAGATACTATTTGCCCGTTGAGAAATCCAAGCGCAAAGTTTCAGCTTTAAAACTAGCAGTGGCAAGTCAGCTTGCGATTCGATCCGGTAACTGTTCAAGTTGAATCAAGCTCCTACAAACTACAGTGCTAACCACATATCGTGGTTAGTGACAGTAGTCGTGAACAGGTGACTGACACCGAATGGATGGTATAGGTACAAAACTTTGTGGGTATTTCGCATTCAATTGCTATTTAGAGTTTGTTGCATAGATTTTAGAACCTGCTAGATTTATTTATTTAATACTTCAAGCACATAAATGTACAGAGGCGGACTTAATGCTAGAGGCATTTTCTACCAGTCAACCTTTGGGTGATGCAGAGACAAACAGTAGTAGGTGCAGTCATGAAAATTGAGGAATAAATATATTAAATATAAATATATACATAACTACATATCAATATAAGCACAAATAAATATACATAAACCCATGAATATACTAAAAAGAAATAAGAAAAACAATGAGAAAATATTAGCGTTGTGATAATATTGCCAGCTTCTTGCGAATGTGCTCGCGAACCTTAACTTTAAAGGATAATCGGTTGGTTGCCATACTGATTTCGTGGGGGAACGCATTCCACAGAGAAATAGACTGAACGAAGAACGAATAGTGAATGGAGTCTGTGCGGTGAGTGGGACATTGGAGATGACGATTGTGTGATGAACGTAGATTTCTATTGTGGTTGACCCGAATGTACTGAAAGTGGGGGCTAGATAACCAGGGGAAGAGGGAGAATCAAGAAATGAAAACAAGGTGGTTAGCGCCCAGCGACCGATGCGCAGAGACATGATCATATTTATGCAGATTGAAAACGAACAACTAGATGGTATCTATACGGTCGGAATACTATTTAGCAGGCTTCAAAATTGGTTTGCAAGAAGCTATAATCAACATAAGTTAACTAAAACCTAACCAGAGGCGGTAATCTCACGTTTTTATTATTTTAATTTAAAAGTGTGTCCGTGCAGTTTCTTGCCCTTTCTTCTCCATAGATACCTACTACGCTTTGGAATGGGCAAATAGCTTTATCTTTCTGACTGACCAACCCCTTGGCAATTCAAAAGTGCCTGTAATGGTTTATTTGAAATAAATGCTTTGAGTTTGAGTTCCGTTTCTAGTTTGTCGGAATATCTTACCTGTTGAATATCAAAATGCACCAAACACATTAGGGGCAGATTTCGAATATTATTTTTTTCTATACCTCAGTCCGTGCGTTGTCTAGAAGTCAGTCATGCAACTGTTAATTATTATCAAAACTATTTCTGTCCTCCCAAACGTTATATGATAAACATAATAATCAAGTTGATCTTCGTGAAGTCTGGTTCACGGAAAGTTTATACCTACCACAGAGACGCAGCATAAGCTACTTTCCTAGCGCTAGGAAAGCTGCAGCTTTCAGCTCGTCAAAACTATTTGTATCTTGTATCATCGTAGGTTTTTCTTGAATAAATCGATCGTCGTCGTTATACGTCCGAAAAATTTCCATGAAAAACCTCTTTCGCCAAAATAGCCAAATCAAATAAAAAATGTCTACCGTGATCAATTGTATACAGCAGCAGTAAAATATAGCCGCCACCCGCAAATATAGCCAACGTTTCCAACCCATGGCCCCCACTCAATAGCCTCGGGCCTTTTTGCCAAATTGCCCGAACCAATGATTTTTTAGAGCACTTTATATAAGCCGTGTAACATTGTTGCTGAAATTCCTACAAATGGATTCATGTGGTCTGGATTTTATTTGTCGATTTAGTTTCACTAGAGTGCATTTTTGAAGGATTCAGTCATTTTTCCAGACGCTACGCAAATATTTTTCAGTTAATATTAGGTATTTTCAAAGAAGTGACATTTTTCGTTTATTATTTTTTTGATTCGTTCGTCAGAACTAGTGAGTTGGAACGTGGTCTTTATTTGTTGAATGAAAGTGAAAATGATTTGACGGTTTGGCTGAAAAAAAAAATAATAATAATACAACAATTCTTGAACATTCACGAGCATGAATACCTTTCGTTTACGTTAAGTACAAGAGCAATTCGCTCGCGATATAACGATTGCAAGCAAAGATTAATAAGAATAATAAAGCTGAAGAGTTTGTTTGTTTGTTTGAGCGTGCTAATCTCTGTAACTAACGATTGAATTTTAAAAATTTCTTTGCATTTTGATAGCCGAATTTTTGAGAAAGGATATAAGTTATTTAACATCACGTTAGGACCCTTAGGACCCGAGCAAAAAGCAAAAAAAGTCAGATATAACGCTAATCAAAAATGAAGTGATAGCGCGGACAGGTTATGCGATGTGACGGGGTGGTTTGGGGTAAAGAGAAATTTCACGCGGACGAAATCGCGAGCAGAAGCTAGTTTCATAATAAATAAATAAGTTTTATTTCAGAAAAAACACACATTCAAGTAAAAATAGAACATTCCAGATATAAGTGTACCGTTGGCGTCGGTTCTGATGAAAAAAATAATTTTATTTTAGCACCTTCCAAGCTAGGTGACATTCAAATAATATTCATCATCATGTGCCTAGCCTTCTTCCAAATATGGTGGGGTCGGCTTCCAGTATAGCCGGATGAAGCTGAATGCCAGTATTTTACATGGCGCGACTGCCTTTCTGACCTCCACAACCCAGTTACTGGTTAATACGATACCCCTCGGCAAGACTGGTTGTCAGACTTTCGGGCTACTGACGACCCGTAACAACTGTCAAAGATCCACGAATGACAGCCGGAACCAACGGCTTAACGTGCGTTCCCAGATACGGAGGGGTCTCGGTATGTAAAGTTGACCACCCGTCCACGGACCAACCACGGCAAGCTGTCATTACTTAGCCACGAGCCCCTTTCCGACATTAAAATAATAGTATCGAAAATATTACGTTCGTAACGCCATAAAAAATCTATCAATACTTTGGAAGAAAACCTTTTTTGAATCTTGCGTAAGCGTAACGTACATATTTACTCTTGCGACGCATTACGTTAAGTATTTCATAAATATAAGAAACGTTTTCATGGGTAGGGGGCCATTCAAGTATTACGTAAGCAGATTTTTGCAATTATTAACTCCCCCCCTCCCCCTCGTCAGCAAAAGTAAGCAAATATAATAAAATACGTATAATAATGTGGAACTAGTGATATCAAATTCAACATTAGTTCCATTATTTTCATATTCTTTTAAAAATGGAACTAGTGATAGCAAATTCAACATTAGTTCCATTATTTTCAGATTCTTTTAAAATGGAACTAGTGATAAAAAAAAACAATCAGTAGTTCCATCATGGAACTGTTAATGGTACTAGTGACAACGAAGGAAAGCTATTACCCCCCCATGCTTACGTAAACATTGGTAAGTACATGCATTTTTCAATGTGTTCTGGTTTCTGTATTGATTCATGAGCCTACTGCTCTTAGAACTATTTATTTAATTATTTCCGGGAATCCCTGAAAATGCGTTTCGTTTTCAAGCATAGACAAGTAGGGTTGCCATAATAATATGTGTTCGAACCAAAATTGACTAAATTTTGTAGAAAATCCGAAAAAGTGAAGAAATAAATACTGCTGACGTACCTAATCACCTTCCGGACCCCCCATCCCCCATGTCATCAAATATAAGCAGCGCAAAGACCCCCCCCCACCCCCCTGTAGTGCTTACGTAATATTTGAATGGCCCCTAGATAATGTAAACCTAAACCCATTTTTCTCCATCTTGGAAAATTTTAATCATCTTAAGGAAAGGCACCGTTATCTGCCAACAATATAGTAAAGTGATTAATGAAGCCTACATTATTAAACTTTATAAATACCACACACCTAGCCTAGTGCTGACGGCTTTGACCTGACAAGGAGACCACGCGTGCAAATTGGCATATAAATAACTACCCTACAGACAGCTACACAACTTCGTATCTAAACAACATGAAGGTAATATAATCTGTTTCAGTAATACATGGTAGGATAGAACTTGGTTTCCTAGGAGAATTACTACAGTGAAGCGTCGATTATCCGAACGTCGCTCAACCAAACGACCGCTTATCCGAACTACTACGCCTGCCCAACTCACGCGTGCCTCTCTCCCGCCTCCCGCGCTACAGTGCTTGCGGCAGTCACTTGTCACGACTTGTCGATTTGTTATGTAAATGTAAATATGGTTTTCATTAACCTATAAGTAAATACGTATGGCTGAATCAATATACATATAGGTAGTTCGATTATCCGAAAATACCGATTTTCCGAACACCCATGTCCCAATTAGTTCGGATAATCGACGCTCTACTGTACTTTGGTAAGTGTTTTGTTTCCGTAATACGTACGTGGAGGTATAGAAGTTGCGATTCTTCTACAGACATAAATCTAGGGCTTGAAATACCGGTATTTTTGGAAACTGGTGGAATGGTACCAGTTCCCCTGTGGCCTTGGTGTGATACCAGTACCAGAGTAATACCTGTACTACCTATTGGTACCGGTACCAGACGTGGTACCTGTATTATTGGTATTTCTAATCAGTATTGGTACTGTACCGGTATCAAACATTCCTGTAAGGTAGACTGAGAAATCTAATAGGTTGTCTTTAAAAGATCGCTCTTAGCGATAAGACCGCCCATTGTGTCACCTTTGTAAAATTTCTATATTTATGTCCGTAATTTATATGGTGTACATAATAAAGAGTATTCTATTCTATTCTATTCTATTCTAATATAGCAAGGAAAATGATATTTAATGAGCATTTGAAAAATACCTTCAAGGCACAAATGCGAGATATGTGGTACGGGGCGGGTACCTGAATTTGGTACCGGTAATTGTTAGGTGGAGTACAGGTACCCGTCTGGAACCGGTACCCAGGTACCGAAATGACAAGAATCGCTAAGTACCGGTACAGAACCTGTGCTTTTGGTACCGGTTCCAAGTCATGTATAAATCTGATGTAGTTTCAGGCTTTCTGGCCAAACTGAGGGGGATTCCGCGCGGGATCCGGGGTGAAACTCTCTCGTGCCGGTTCTGTCAACTAACTTGTGTGGAGGTGTCCAAACTAACGCGTATAGTCGCATGACTTTTTAATCATTATGGTGAAGAGAAGATGTAGGGGCTCGTGGCTAAATAGTAACAGCCGCAGTGGTCGATCGATCAGGTTAAGCTACGCTTGCCGCGGTTGGTCCGTGGATGGGTGACCATCTTTACGTACCGAGACCCGGACGCCAAATACGCGCATTGACGTGGAGTTGCGGACACCAGCCCGTATTATCTATTACCTAACACACTATCAGTAGCAATGGGTTTCATTTTGACAGTTCAACAACATTCATGGCGTTATTTACGTTGTCGAGCAGAACATTTTTCGAACATATGGAGCAATGGATTAGCAATATGCTTCAAAATGATTCAAATTGAGAGTAATAGTGTGTTACGCAATTAGGGTGCTGGAGTAAAGATGGGAGATGGGAGATGGGACCCGGAAAGCACGTTAACCCATTCGCTGCGGCGGACGCCTATCGGCGTTATTTTATTTAATATGTAGGTGCGAAATACGGCCAACGGCGTTTTTTTAAAATTGCTTATGTCTAAAAAATTATAATAATACTTAATAAAAAAAATTATAAGTACGTGCAATACATGCACATTTTTTAAAATACAAGGCACTCCTCGCTGTTTCCAAAATTTTAACTTTTTGAAAAATTGCGGATTCCTTCCTAGGTTCAGACGCCCATCGGCGTTCGCGACGAAAACCGTTCTGCATTTCGCTAGTAAGCGTAATTTTTGTCGCCGCAGCGAATGGGTTAAACTATTGGTCCTGGCTGTTATTCATAGATCTTTAACAGCCGTTACGGGTCTTCAGAAGCCCGAAGGTCTGACAAAGACTATTACCAAAGGGTATCGTGTTACCCAGTAACTAGGTTGTGGAGGTCAGATAGGCAGTCGCTACACGTAAAATACCAGTATTCAGCTGCATCTGGTTATACTGGAAGCTGACCACAAAAATGGTTGAGAGGGGCTAAGTAAAGGAAAGGCTGAGTAAAGGATGATGAAGAGAATTCGAAGGGCGCAGTAGCGACTCACATCCCTCGAGGGATTCGTTTCAGCGTGGCCAGAGCTTTAATAGGCCATAAAAACAAGATGATAGTGTATTTTTGGATCATCATGCGTCGTAAACCATTTCTTTATCTGCAAATCAATCTCCCTATGACAGTTTTTGAGGATCAGTATCTAAAAACTATACCGTCTAGGTACGGTAGAGTTTAACCCTCGTTCAACGTATAACGAATTTCTAAGTTGAGAGGTTTATAAAGTTCAGTAGCATCTGTATAGACTGTAATTAATGATCCATGGAATTCCAGCGGTCCCAGGTGATATTACAAGTCTTAAACAAGGGGCTTTATGCTATACCTTAAGCAAGGTTTTGTTTTGACTTTAATAAATGAGATAGTTCTCCACTTGACGTTCAGTTAGTGGTCACGTGATCACATACAAGTTAAATTGTTAACTCCAGCATTACATTGAGAAAAATCTTAGAACAATTACTGTGCTGTCTCATAATCTGAGTGCATTTGAGTGGAATGGAAAAATACCATGCTAGCACAGTAAAAATTCTTATGCTGTACAGTAAAATTTATTGAACAAATAGTGAATTTTTCCCAATCTCAGAAAATTTCCTGTAGATGTCACATGCACTCACTTTACAGTGACGAGCACAGTAATTTTTCTAAGAATTTTCTCTCCGTGCACGAGCTACACTTATTTTACAATTATTTTAACTCTAATTTTGTATCACCGTCAAAATCACAGTGATCTTTATTCTCGTGCTTATAAGGTTGCTGTTGGGTTGCTGCACTGACAAGTCTGTCAAAATCATTGTGATCTTTATTTTCGTCAGAATTAGGTTGCTGTTAGGTTGCTGTTGTCAGAGGTAAATAACTGTGAACGCACTGTAAACAGCGACTGCGGAGAAAACATATGAAAGAAGTTGTTTAGAGCATGCTGCGAGACACTGCGACACGATTTGCGTGGCGACGGTTGGTAACAGCTGACGCGCGTGTTTTGCTTGACGCAAGTCGCATAACTCGAGTTTGAAAAACCACAAAAATTAACCATTGTTCTCTCCTTGTTCTCAGTAATAGACTGCGTGGTCTCCGGCTGGGGTCCGTGGTCGGACTGCGACACAAACTGCGGGTCAGGCAGCATGGTGCGCAGTCGGCGAGTGGTCCAGGCGCCTGCGCACGGTGGTCGCCATTGTTCATCGTTGGTGCAGCGACGAGCCTGCCAGGAGCATCGGGGGTGCTCCGCTGACAGTGATGTTCCTTTGAGAGGTGAGGGTTTATATTTTACTAGCTTTTCCTCGCGTATTCGTTCGCTTGAAGATCGGAAATTATCCCACGGTAACGTACTTCTGGAATAAAAAGGATCCTAACTATATCATAAGCCAGAAGGCAATTCCCGTAACTAAAAACGTTCAAAATCGAGTCCCAGTCTCACCTCAGCGACAATCAATGTCGAAAACTTGTCATAAATGTAGGCAAATTAAAGGTATTTTTGATAGATTGAGACTGAAATCAGATTGTGAATGTTCTTAAAATTACGAGAATTGCCCTTCAGGTCTAGGACCTGAATATGGGTGCCTAATTTTATACATATCTGTTCAGTCGTGAAAAGGTTCAGACAGACAGGTTGAGTTAATTTCCCATTTTTGGATTTTACTAGCGACCCGACCCTGTTTCGCACGGCGGCAATGTACTGATGTCACGGGGGCAATGAACATGTCGAAATATAGAGATTTCTGTGCTATTTCTAAATTGAACATAAATTTGCTATACACTTATGTGTATCAGAAGGTTTATACCTTAAGCCGGTCGATTCTGGAAAAATCTCACCGTGATAACTAAGGTGAAGTGAGCTTAGAGCTTAGAGTGAGCTGTGAGTCATACTGATGCTAGGGATTGACACTATTGACGACTCACTCCACGCTCGCCTCACCCAAGTTTTCACGGTGAGATGGTTACAGAATCGCACGGCTGGAATAAATTTTCTAAGTAATGGTGCAATCCGCATCAAAATCCATTGTCTAGTTTAAAAGAACTAGAAGGTCACACAGACAGACATGTAAAACGACTTTGCTTTATAGTATGTCAGTTACTGGGTGATACGATACCCCTTGGTAAGACTTGTTGTCAGACTTTCGGGCTTCTGAGATATAATAGATAAGGAAAAATTGTAATCAGAGGGATCAGAAACAAAAGCATTGAGCGCGCATTTTAACACAGCATTACCACCGGGTGGTACCTACGTGAGAACTTTCATCCTAACTTCTTGTACGTGACCATTCAAAAGTCAATGTGATAGCTTTGAAGCCTTGAGTTTGTAGCACTTCGAGATGCAGACTTTTAGAGAAACATTTTTCTATGTGTGTATGCACACATTGTTCTATTTGCCAAATGAATAGTAGGTATGCAATTTTTATCAGATGTCCAAGCTGGAAGTTCTACCTACTTTGATGAAGAACACGTGATTAATATCTGTATATTTCGTGATAATCCTAATTTTTGCTTCACCACTTTTGACAAAAACTTCCAGTAAATAGATACTTCACTTAAGTTGAAACTATGTAACTGACACATTGGTCTTCAAGCAAAAATAGACCTTGACGTTTTATGACGAGCAAGTGAAATTTAACCTTAGGGTTGTAAAGCAATAACAAGGACCACTGTACACTATACAAAGGATCAGAAAGCATCTGAGAGTATTGTCGTAAGCTCACTTCTTTTCTTGTTCAATTTTCTTATAAATAATTTAACAATATTTTTCTACAGACGAGACTGCTATGCTACTACCCGGAGGCCTGTCAGTGAGTCGCCACTCCAACGAAACTGTGGACATCCGCAAGAACTTGCGTTTGCGCAACCCTGACGACCCTGAATCTAACTCACATAGAGAGTAAGTATTAAATAAAACTATATAATACAATTGTAGCGGCAGCACTGTTGCATGCTATCAATATACCTGATATGGCGGAAAACAGTCAATATTGGTTATGCAAATAAATTTGAACAAAATAAATGCTGTAATGTGTGGTACTCCGAGCAACTATTCCTTATTTAACCTTACTTGTAACTGCCCCGCAAATGATTATGTACTTACCTGTTAGGACCTCGAATAGTCCGTAAGAAAAAACCTCCCTTTCATTACAAAATGTTGTATCCAATATTAGTAGGTACCCCTAATCCGTTAGCGTCTTAAGATTCCATAGCAAGACAGATTTTCATAAAACTCCCGAAGCGCGTCAAACGGAAGAATCATGTTTATTTTTTTTATACCTAAATACGAACAATGTTGCGGGAGCAGATATAAAATAAATTAGAATAAAAAACACAAACGGTTTACGTAATTATGAACGGATCGATAGACTTCTAAAGGTCACGATGGCAGCCCAGGAAGGTTTCTAATAGATTAACTGGAGAACATGATCACTAACCGAATAACTTATAATTGAAAGGGACCAGCCGGTCGATTCTGTATAAATCTCACCGTGAAATCATAAGTGAAGTGAGCACTTAATAGTGTCAATCCCTAGCGAATGACAGCTCACTCCACGCTCACTTCACCCAAGCTTTCACGGTGAGATGCTTACAGAATCGCACGGCAGATTAAATAAAAAATAATAACAAGTAAAATGTTGTTAATTTCAAATAATGTTTATCCAAAATATGTTAGGACAAATAAAACAATGTTTTATCTCTAATCCCTTTGTTCTTCAAAAATGAATAAACAAAACACGATGTTTAACTGAAAACATCCGTTTTGTGGACTAAAATAAATTACTTTTACGACGTAATTTATTTTATAAGAATGGACCAGTCCACGTAAATAACTTTTGATTACCTAATTCTGGTCAAAAGAACTCTCTGTAAAAATATTCACTGAAATGGCGATAAGGACAATCATAGAGTAATTCGTGAAGTTATTATAAAACTTTAAAAATAAGATCTATTTTATAAATGTATTACTTTGAAGACACTATCTGTCTTGATCAGAGGTAACGAATTCGATTTTATATTCGGCAATCTACAATATCTAAGAAGCTGTAAATATAATAATAATAAATGATAACATGATTCTCTATTTCGGAACTAAAGACAGTTCTTTAGTTCCTAAATAGAGATTCATGTAAGATTGTGCCAGTGCTCAATCTTGATACGCGGGGTAAAAGCGTAACCCACTAACAATAGGGAAGGCTTTCATTTTGACAATTCAACAACATTCATTGCATTATTTATTTGGTTGAGCAACCAAATTTTAGAATATATAAAGCAGTGGATTAGCAATTACCTCAAAAACAATTCAGATTGTGATTGATCACAATCTGAAAAGTAAAAAGCCAAAAAAAGCCAAGTAAAGCGCCCGAGAGTAATGGTGGCTCAGTGGTAACGGCGACTTACAAGTTGTGGGTCGTAGGTTCGAACCCAGACAGGCGCTTTACTTTTTGTAAATTATTTCATCACCGCTGCTCTCAAAACGGTGAAGGAAAACATCGTGAGGAAACCGGCATGTCCTAGAACCAAAAATTCGAAGACATGTGACATCTACCAACACAACACGCACTGGGCCCGCGTGGTGGATTACGGCCCACTCCCTCTCACAGAGAGGATGCCTGTTTCTCAGCAGTGGTAACATTGTTGGCTGATTATGTACAGCGCCTGTTAGGGTTCGAACATACGACCTCCAAGTCGTAAGTTATCACTTGGCCACCTCTGCTCTATCCATAACTCACTATATACTCATCATCTGCCTCCCCTTTTCCCAACTATGTTGGGGTCGGCTTCCAGTCTAACCGGATGCAGCTGAATACCAGTATTTTACATGGAGCGACTGCCTATCTGAACTCCACAACACAGTTACCTACTGGGTAATACGATACCCCTAGGTAAGACTGGTTGTCAGACTTTCGGGCTTCTGACTACCCGTAACAAACTGTCAAATATCTACGAATGACAGCCGGGATCATCGGCTTAACGTGCTTTCCGAGGTACGGAGGGGTCTCGGTATGTAAAGATGGTCCCATCCACAGACCAACCGCGGCAAGCGTAGCTTAACCTGATCGATCAACCTGTGCGGCTGTTATTATTCACATAACTCACTATATACTGAATATTTTTTTTTCAGGCTCCAAATTTTTACAGGGTGCTCTACTCATGAATATGAACGATTTTCACTATGGGACCAACTCCGAAATCACGAAAACAAAATCAGCTGTTTAAGGCCGGACCCTGACCAAATAACCTTGAGCATTCGTTCCCTCTTTGCCGCACGCACCCCACCTCTACAATACTTCGTAAAAATAGTAATTTTGCCATCTGCTGCTGGCCAAGCTGGCCATCTGGCGAACAACTTACGAACTATGAAACTGCGACTAGTAAAAAGCACAGACCTTACAATACACGGCATTTAATAAAAAAAATATTATTTCTATGAATGAAGAAACAGTGCGCCTATGTTGGTCATGAATGTCCACGAATACTTACTTTCTAATTTTTGGAACGAAAAATGTTATGTGACTATTTTATATGATTATCCAATGGGGTCAAAATCAAAATTCAAGATGGCGGCTCCAAAAATTTGCAAATTTTTCGTCATGGGTGTCGTTTTCATGGTTTTCGAGGGCGCTGACAACGATTATGGGGTCAAAATCAAAATTCAAGATGGCGGCTCCAAAAATTTGCAAATTTTTCGTCGTGGGTGTCGTTTTCATGGTTTTCGAGGGTGCTGACAACGATTATGGGGTCAAAATCAAAATTCAAGATGGCGGCTCCAAAAATTTGGAAATTTTTCGTCATGGGTGTCGTTTTCATGGTTTTCGAGGGCGCTGACAACGATTATGGGGTCAAAATCAAAATTCAAGATGGCGGCTCCAAAAATTTGCTAATTTTTCGTCATGGGTGTCGTTTTCATGGTTTTCGAGGGCGCTGACAATGATTATGGGGTCAAAATCAAAATTCAAGATGGCGGCTCCAAAAATTTGCTAATTTTTCGTCATGGGTGTCGTTTTCATAGTTTTCGAGGGTGTTGACGACAATTATCGGGTCAAAATCAAAATTCAAGATGGCGGCTCCAAAAATTTGCAAATTTTTCGTCATGGGTGTCGTTTTCATGGTTTTCGAGGGCGCTGACAACGATTATGGGGTCAAAATCAAAATTCAAGATGGCGGCTCCAAAAATTTGCAAATTTTTCGTCATGGGTGTCGTTTTCGTGGTTTTCGAGGGCGCTGACAACGATTATGTGGTCAAAGTCAAAATTCAAGATGGTGCTTCCAAAAATTTGCAAATTTTTCGTCATGGGTGTCGTTTTCATGGTTTTCGAGGGCGCTGACAACGATTATGGGGTCAAAATCAAAATTCAAGATGGCGGGGCCAAAAATTTGCAAATTTTTCGTCATGGGTGTCGTTTTCATGGTTTTCGAGGGCGCTGACAACGATTATGGAGTCAAAATCCAAATTCAAGATGGCGTCTCCAAAAATTTGCAAATTTTTCGTCATGGGTGTCGTTTTCATGGTTTTCGAGGGCGCTGACAACGATTATGGGGTCAAAATCAAAATTCAAGATGGCGGCTCCAAAAATTTGCTATATTTTCGTCATGGGTGTCGTTTTTATGGTTTTCGAGGGCGCCGACAACGATTATGTGGTCAAAATCAAAATTCAAGATGGCGCCTCCAAAAATTTGCAAATTTTTGGAGGCACCATCTTGAATTCTTCTCTTCTCTCTGAATCTCTTAATATTGTATAATTGCATAACACACGTGTGAGCACTATGCACCTAAAATATAAAGCTACCATTTACTGGGTACGTCTTTCATTGACTTGAATGTGCCCTGGCGGCTGGGGGTATGTCATGCTCACTCAAATGTCTCGCTGGTGGTGGCTCAACCATTTTGAAGGGAACTCAATGATCCAACACAGGATCATTGAGTTCCCTTCAAAATGGTTGAGCTAAATGGTGCTGATCCATACGTCATGTTCGTGAACGGGCGCCGCCAGTAGGGACTGGTCATCTCTTAGCCGCCACGGCTTATTTTTATTTTGATCTAAGTATTTTCATTTGTGAATTGTTATTTTTTTTTGTTTTTGTTGTTTTTATCTTTTTTAGTACGGACGCTTTTAACGTGCACGTCTTTCTACATTGTTCTCACAATATGTATAATTTCAACTTGAATGATGTAACCATAATTTTGTAACAATTTTTATGATTTAAAAGAGTGTCCGTGGAGTTTCTTGCCCGTTCCTCTCCACAGATACCTACTACGCTTTGGAATGGGCAACTAGCTTCATCTTTCTGACTGACCGACCCCTTAACAGTTCAAAAGTGCCTGTAATTGGTTTACTTGAAATAAATGCTTTGAGTTTGAGTTTTGAGTTTGAATTTTGATTTTGACCCCATAATCGTCGTCAACACCCTCGCAAACCCTCGCGCACCCTCGAAAACTATAAAAACGACACCCATGACGAAAAATATGGAAATGTTCACAGCCGCCATCTTGGATTTAGATTTTGACCTAACTATCAGCTTTAGCACCCTCGAAAACTATGAAAACGACACCCATGACGAAAAATTTAGAAATTTTCGCAGCCGCCATCTTGGATTTAGATTTTGACCTCACTATCAGCTTTAGCACCCTCGAAAACTATGAAAACGACACCCATGACGAAAAATATGGAAATTTTCGCAGCCGCCATCTTGGATTTAGATTTTGACCTAACTATCAGCTTTAGCACCCTCGAAAACTATGAAAACGACACCCATGACGAAAAATATGGAAATTTTCGCAGCCGCCATCTTGGATTTAGATTTTGACCTAACTATCAGCTTTAGTACCCTCGAAAACTATGAAAACGACACCCATGACGAAAAATATGGAAATTTTCGCAGCCGCCATCTTGGATTTAGA